>JAFIDM010010028.1:37444586-37468521 GCA_023159025.1 Thereuonema tuberculata | reverse complement strand
CAGCTGAAACATTTCTGCTACGTACGTCGAAGTTAGTATATAGAAAAAATGAATTTTTAAAGATTTTTTGTTTGCAGAAAACCAGGCAGTAGATTAATGTCTGATAGGTTATAAAGGATGTTTATTTTAGCTTAATAATGAACTAAACCAAAACAGTGATGTGTCTCGCTTTTAAACAAAAAAAGCTTCCATATTAATTTTGCCTTAACACGAATTATGAGGTTGAAACACGTTTTAGCGAAGCATTAGAATAAACAAAAGAACAAATATAATAAAAAAACGCAAAAATAAGTAAAATTGTCATCGGGTTAGTCAAATTTTATATTTAGAATTTAAAGATTTTAAATTCTGGTTTAATTTTATTCTGCGTGACTCTTCCTTCCAATTCTAGATTTATTCAGGTATCCTGGACTGATGATTGGCAGTAATCTAAATACAGCTGATAGGATGGTCCCAGTGATTAGAAAATTATGTCGAATCGGAAAATTAAATGTTATATATATTTAAATTGTGGAAAAATGCTTAAAATTCCTTGAAAATAAGGCAGGATTCTAGAAAAAATGTAGGAATCTATATTACAAAAATCTTTTATTTCTGTCTGTCTGTCTGTCCGGCGCAATTTCCTGAGCGAATGGAAAATAGAAATAATTTTTTACAATGAAACGTCCACGACAGGAATCGAACCTACAACCTTCTGATCCTAAGTCAGACGTCTTATCCATTAGGCCAACGTGACTACTACTCACTTTATATTGTTTTTTGACTTGTGTCCTTCCCCTTTCCCCCAATCAATAAGGAATGTATTCAACCTTTTTTTTTTTTTTTTTTTTTTTGAATCTCAAGATTTTTTATTTATTTCCGATCCGTCTGTTTATTTTTAATTCGAAAATGACAATTAGAACTATAATTGTCGAAATGTAGAATATTTTAAATATAATATTCTTACTTAAGCAAATTCTATGTGATATTGAAAAACAAGCACGTGTACACGGGAGATGTTTGAATAAAAAAGAAGAGTCAAGAAAGAAAGAAGCACTATTTCTATTAGATAGAATACTGAAAATCACTATTTGTCACTTAAAAACCATCACTATTTATAACTGAAAAATCACTGAAAAGTACCAATTATAATTAAAAAAAGAGTTTCAAGAAAGAAAGAAGCACTATTTCTAATAGACAGAATACTGAAAATAACTATTTGTCACTTATAAACCATCACTATTTATAACTGAAAAATCACTGAAAAGTACCAATTGTAATTAAAAAAAGAGTTTCAAGAAAGAAAGAAGCACTATTTCTAATAGACAGAATACTGAAAATAACTATTTGTCACTTAAAAACCATCACTATTTATAACTGAAAAATCACTGAAATTGTGATTAAAAAAAGAGTTTCAAGAAAGAAAGAAGCAATATTTCTATTAGGTAGATTACTGAAAAATCACTATTTGTAACTTAAAAACCACTGAAAAGTACATCTATTGTTATTATGACAGGACCATACACACCAATAAAAGAGAACTGACTTCATGAATCCATACATAATATAGACGTAACGAAGACGTAACATGTTTCGAAGAATCTTCATCCTCAGACTGTTAAACAAAACGGAAAACATGAGGATGAAGATTCTTCGAAACATGTTACTGATATTATGTCTTGGTTCATAAAGTTAGTTTTCTTTTATTGATGTGTATGGTCCTGTAATAATTATATTATACACACTATGGATAATAACAAAAATATATATTACTAAAATCTTTTATTTCTCTGTGTCTGTCTGGTGCAATTGTTGTAATTTGTGAAATATTTTCTACAAGTTCGCTGCGGGAATCGAACATGCAACCTTCTGCTCCGAAGTTAGACGTTTTAGCCATTAGACCACGAGGACTACATTCAAATCTCTCTAAAAACTAAAAATATATCATAGATATATGATTCACGCTCTGGTTCTAAAAGCAGTCGTGGATTGAAAGAATATAGACATCAAAAATTAAATTGAAAAAAAAAAAAAAACTTAAAAAAAAATTTAGTTTTAGTTTACTTGATGTAATTTGTGTGTGGGTGTGTGTTTTTTTTAATAAATAAAAAGTTGTTTTCCGTTACATAAGCGAGGCTTCCGGAGCGAAGCGACGGGTAGCCGACTAGTTGAAATTAAAAATGAAAGATTTTATCATTTAGGTATGTCGAAACCTCATAATTTATATTGTCGTAATTTTCTCAGGTTTTTATTGTTTTTCTTTAATTTTATGTTATATTGTCTAAGTACTCCAGGAACAACCCCACAATGATGTTTATAATTTATTTATTCGGCGATGGATTCGGGCATTATCTCCACCAATATGTGACGTCAGCATTTTTTGCATGACGTGATTGGAGGATTCAAAGAACAGTTCATTAGCGGGAAACTTGAAAAAGAAAGCATGGCGGACATTGAGAAATGACACAAAAATTGTGGATAGAGCGCTACGAGTGTTTATTCGCCAGTGTTGGTTCGATGCATCTTTAATCAGGAATTCTATGCAGCAGTGTTTCTATTGCCCCCATGTTTCTCTACCTTTATTGAAACTCAATTCTCCATCTATGAAAAATGTGGATTTTGGAACGATAAAGCTTCACACGAAAACAGCTGACCTGTGTGGTAAGTTTTTTTTCCTCCTCTTATTTTGATTTTTGGAGAAGCAAGTTGGATCTAATTGTGTGAAATGAACTATTTCGAATTCCGAGAGAATTGTCTCAGTTTATACATGGAAATATATAATTACGATAAAATTTAAGTAATGAATTTATTATAATTATAATTATTTATGAATTTAAAATGGGATTAAACGTCGACACAAAATGACGTAGCCTTGTGAAGTAGAACTAAAGTCTTGGAATTTTGTTATTTTATTTTGACTTACTGATATTTTTATTTCTAAAATTTTTATATTCATGATTAAAATATATAGTAATCAAGGAGAAACTTAAATTTGGACAATGTTATGAGGAGAAGACGATCACTTTTTAAGATAAATAAGTAGTTTTGCTTACGAAAATAATTTGTATTAATTGTTAAAATATAAATAAAATAAGCATTGTGTATTCTTGTAACATTACTCGCCATTTGTGTCAGAGATTATAAATAAAGGACTGTATTGAAATGGAAAGTAATTTTGAATTAAAAACAAAATGCATAATTATGTAATCGTGTAAAATGTGCTCTTATACATGAACTAGTAAAACTCATTTCGAGCTCAGTAGACTTAGGTTTTGGACACACTTTTCGTGAAATTAAAAGTAAAAGAAACACCATTTCATGTTAGGGACGACTTAACATTTGTTGTTTTTCAAGAAATATTTGGCCTAGTCTTTCTCTTTTAATTACATTCAGTTCCTTTATAGCTGCATCAATGGGAATGATATTCCAGAAGGCGCCATGAATATTTTTACTTGATTTCAATAATTATTCATAGTTGCTACCAGTTGAGCTGGTATTTTGTCAGCTTTCCTTCATCGGGTTTCTGAATTAAAACTTAACCGTATCATGTTGTTTATTTATTCTGGAAGAGTCCATGTTTCTTTTTCTTCGTTTATTGTTTCTATCATTGTTTTGAAATTCTTTCCGTGATGCTATTGTTTCATTTGCCATTTGCCTTTGTAGGTGTCTTCATATGTTTTGATTGGTTTTCTTCAATCTTTTGAAGTAACCACGTTTTTTTATTTTCTAGATTTTGGTTTAATTTTTCAGCATTAGTTGTTTGTTTGCTGTTCTCTTTTTTTTTCATCCACTTTCCCATCTGCTTCATATAATTAATAATAATATACGGTATGCATTCACTAGTTTAATCCTTATTCTTTATAGAGAAAAAAATAAAACTTCTTTCCATCTCGATTTTGATTTAATGATATCGCGCTAAGCGTTCCCAAAACAAAAAAAAATCAATTTAACATAAAGTAACAACGAACATTGCTGGAATCGTACCGCTATAGTGAAATTAGCAAAATTAAAGAAGTTTATTCTAATAAATATACAGTATCTCTTCAAAAGTGCCAGGATACCCTTTAGTAGTAGTGGTGTGGCGATGTACATCACAGCCATGGCTCAGGCAGGTTTAAAAAGGAAGCAGTGCTCTTGCAATCTTCATAGACAAGCATTAATAGTAGATGATACTGAAGAGGTCAGTGACTGCGTCACATTGTCGTAGGATGTCACTTTTGCAATTTCTGCTGCGCCGCAGCTGCTCTGACCAATAGTAAAAATGATATTTGTGGTCCAATGTGCTTCCACTTCACAATAAGAGGACAATCAACTGGTAAGCCATGTAAAACCACACAGTGAGGTGTTCCGAAACACCTCTGCAAATACAGCCAGCACCAGAACTGTTTGTCGGGAATCGAAGAACACTGCCACGCAGCCTAAGAAGCCTGACGTCAGCAAGAGTAAGTGGCATTGAATGAAGTGGTGTTCGCCGTTCCTGTCTCTGGAACAGCGTTCTCTGGAATGATGAAACACTGCTCATCATCTGAAGAATGAGTCTAGGTTTGGCTGGTGCCAAGAGAACGCCACTTCCCTGAATGTTTTGTGTCAACTGTGAAGTTGAGTGGAAGAGGCATCATGGTCTGGGGCTTTTCTTCATGTTTCGGACTAGATCTCCTAATTTTTAGGGACAGGAGAATCTTAACACCGCAGTCTGTAATAATAATCTACTCGTCGACACAATTTATACTTCCAATTTTATTGCATTTTGATTAAAACATAATGTCCCCATCCACAAAGCTAGTTCTGTAAAGGAATAGTTCGATGAGATAGATGTTGAAGAACCCACAGAGTGCTGATCTGAACCTTGTCGAACACCTTTGCGATGAATTGGAATGCTATTATTGTAGACAAAACTAATCAACCGATCTCACTTAGGCGAAAAAATTGAAGGGAATTCCCTCAGCTCTTTAGTGGAAAGTATTCCAGAAAGTGAAGGCCATTATAGCAACAAAAGGATGGATTAAACTAATGGATTAATGCTTTTCGTATTCGAATAAGATTTTTGGTGAGCGTTTTTTTCTTCAATATTTTTATTGTTGGAAATTAAGTGTTAAAAAAAATCAATAAAAGTTAAGAAAAACTTTATAAATACCCTAAAAGTTAAAAACCATTACAACTGCATTACTATAGTTTCTAGCACCTTATGGTGCTCAAATATCTTGGAGACCAAAGATGTCCGAAACTAGTAATACTGTTGTAATGTTCTTTTTACTTTTAGTCTGTTTTTGAAGTTTCAACTTTTACTGATTTTTTTTTTTAAATAATCCTTTGAACATGTTAAACGCATAGTTCGAATTACGAATGGCAAAGTTTCCTTACGGATACGCTTGAGAAAATTGGCTCAGAAATACCCATTCTGTACGTTTTGATTCTGCTGGGCATTGCTAACTATAAAATTACCTGTATTTCTATATTTAACATTATTCTTGACAAATTAGATCTATAATTTTCAGCCCTGCTTTCAAAGGTTCATAACATAAGTCTAGGGGTGTATTCGTATGTACGACCCTATATCCTAAAAACTTTTGAACCTATGAATTGATCTTCTTGAAAATTAATATGCATAGTTACGGACAACGATCTAACTTTCATAATAAAGTACAGTCAGACCTCTATATAAGGTCACCCCTTGGGACCTTGCGAAAGTGACCTTATAAGCGGGTTGACCTTATAACCGATTCATACGCATGTGTCAATAAATTAGCATTATATAAATACAGTATAATTCTTTGTAAAATTTAATACGTACAAAAATATCAGTAGGTTATACAGACAACCCCAAACAAATCATCAATGACCTAAAAAAATTAAATATCACCAACAACCACAAACTTTTCTCATTAGATGTAAAAGACTTATACACATCTCTAACAAAAACTCTTGTCTTCCAAGCCATCGATTTTGTTACCAACAACAATCCACTACCATCACACTACAACAAAAAATTAATCAACGACTTAATCAACCTAATCTTCGACAACCAATTCTTTACATTCCAAAACAGCATCTATAAACAAACCCAAGGCTGTTTCATGGGCCTGGCCGCTTCAGGCTGTCTAGCAGACCTAACTATGCAACACATTGAGCACCTAAGCCAAGATTACATCCGCAATAGCCTGTACTATAGAAGGAACGTTGATGACTGCCTTTTCATTACTGACAGTCACAATCCAGAAACCATAAAAGACGCCTTTAATCACCTGTCCAACGAATTACAATTCACAATCGAAGAAGACACAAACAATCAAATTCCCTTTCTAGACATTCTCACTCACAAAGACAAAAACAAACTCCAAACAACTTGCTACCGAAAACCCACTTTTTCAGGTAGAATCCAAAATTTTCACTCTGCAATCCCATATGCTTACAAATACAACATAATAAAAATGATGATTGATAGAGCCTTCAACTATGCATCAAACAAACCCGCCCTAAACAATGAGATCCATTACATAAAACAACTATTATTAAACAACGATTACCCCCTACCATTCATTAACCAAAAATATCCGAAAAATATTCCAAAACATTTACAACCCCAAAACAAAAAATCCAAACAACCAAACAAACCTTTATATTAGTTTCCCATACGTAAAACAATGGGAACTAAAATTGAAAGAAATCTTCAAGGACACTGAAATTCATCCCGTGTTCACCCTAAATAGTAAACTAAATTATAACAAAACCAACAAACCCCTGATAACCAACAAACCCCTGATACAAGATCTTAATGGCATAATTTACAAAGTCCCCTGCAAAAACAACGACTGCTTCTACATTGGGGAAAGCAGCTATTCCTTGCAAAAAAGACTTTACAATCACAAATACGCATGCAGAACATTCAATACCGACTCCTCCATGATATCACACCACATGCATAGATGCAATCACAACCCCGACTTCAAGAATGCCACAGTCATCCACCATGAAAAAGACGACAATAAACGGAAGATAAAAGAGTCCATCATCATCCACTTATCGAAATCTTACAACACAAGACTCTCCAACAACAATGTCAGAAAATATTGCTCCAATACCTCCCTCCAGAATGAACTTCAAAAACAGATCAAAACCATATTATGAAAATGAACAACCTTCACCAATATTCCAACCCACACCAATGTTATAAAACCAACCACAAAAAAAAAAATAATAATAACAACCAACGCATCAAAAAGGATATTAGGCAATCTCCAATAAAACATCAAATAAACAATTCAACAAGCGAACAAGAAAAATGACACCCCCCAAGGACGAATGCAAGGACACCCTCAACATACGCAGTCCAGAGAAACCCACCGACAACACCCCCACCCCACGAGCACCAGAGATGCCCCTGTGTCATCTGGCAACACCACCAATGACCGCCACGGCTCCCAAGAACCACTACATGATTGGACAATCAACTTTTTTGAAATTTGTTCGTTCCCCTTTTTAAACCATTACCTTCCCATTCTTTTTAATCTTGCTGACGATGGAGGACTTGACGCCTCTGAAACTGTCCAAGGACCCCCTTTTAATTATGTAATGTAGGTTTTTTTATTATTTCCTAAATATATAACTTGAAATGTTTTTTTTTTTTCGTGTGTTTATTGAGTATTTCTTTCAATTCTTAGTTTTACCATGCACGTTAAATACACCAATAGTTGAACCAATTAAAATTAGGAATCAGAAAGAAATTATTTTTAAAAATTTTAATTCGGAATAAAGTTTTTAGAAATAGTACTAGTATGCTCAAGCAAAGTACTGATGTACAACTGACCTTACATAAAATAATCTATAATACAGGACTGTTGTGATTTTGGTTTCATCTTTTGTTCAATGTTTTCTAAGTTTTGTAATTTCTGAAAATGTTCTTCAGCTCCCTCATGACTCGTAAAAAAATGTCTTACGACATTTAATGCTCTGAGGACTTCTGCTTGTGTCACCGCTTCACTTTCAATATCACTGTCGTTATCCTCACTTTCTGCTGCATTGGAATCAAAAACTACGAAACAATTTCGGAAATCGAAGCTTGAGAAGTGATAGCAATTTCATCATCAATTTTCACGTATTCACTTTCCCCTTCTATAGCACAGCCGCGATTTCTGAGATCTTGTATTAACACAGCTAAAGGAATATCGTCTTCATCATCTTCATCTGCTATTTCATCCACTCTATTTGAAGAAAAATGAAAAGCAGCATATCGAAAGCAATTTGAAATGCATGTGTTTGACACCAAGCTCCAACTTTTTTGAATATAAAAAATTGCATCTAACATACATGTGAAATTTTTTTTCTCATCAATTGCTGAAATCAAATCTTTCAGAAGGAGCTTTCTGTAGTTCAATTTCAGATTTTGAATGACTCCCTGATCCAAAGGTTACAAAACACTGGTAACATTTGGGGGTAAGAAAACAAGGTCAGTTTCAACTGAGGTATGTTGATATGAGCAGGGCAATTGTCTGCGATGAAAACAACTTTCTTTTATTTTTCAAAAAGTATCTATCGAAATGCCGTATAGTTTTCTCAAATATATTAGCATTCATCCATGCTTTTTTGTTTGCATCATAATCTAAAGGTAAAGACTTAACATTTTTAAAGCAACGTGGCTTTTGAAATTTTCCAATAACTAGCGGTCTCAGTTTTTCAGAGCCATCCATATTAGCTCCTAAAAAAATGTCAGTCTTTCTTTACTTTTTTCCCTCCCTACACATTTTTCTTTCTTGAAAGTAAGAGTTTTGTCGGGAAAGACCCGGAAAAAAAGTCCACATTCATCAACATTGAATATATCGCAATGCTCATACCGCTTCAAAATCACTTAAAACTGTATCATCCAGATCACCGTCTTCACCGCACACTGTTTTAAAATTTAAGTCATGTCTTAATTTAAATCTCTGTATCCATCCATTGCTCGCCATAAAATCGTTCTCTTCTAATTCGGCGGCTATTTGTAGAGCTTTTTCTTTCAGTACTAAGCACGATATAGGCACATTATCTGCTCTAGCAAATTTTATCCATTGGAGAAGGCCTTCTTCAACTTTCTCATACGGTGATAAACGCTTCCTTTTTCTCTTTCCATTACATGTTTCTGCAACAGTATGCGAGGACAGAATATTGTTGAGAGGCGTTCGTGGTATCCCACGCTCTTTGGCAAAACATGCTTTCGATACATTAGAGTTTTCAAAATCTTCGAAGATTTTCTTTTTCTCTTATAGAGACAACGTTTTTCTTTTTGTCGACATCATAACACAAGCACAGAAACGGTTGGAATGAGATCCTTTCCTTCGACTTCCTGGTGAACAACGATGGACACGTGACGTGATGGGAACGGAGAAATATCCTTCCCACTCGTCCAGGGGAGGGAAAGCTGTCCCTTCCGTCAGAAGAAATGACGCCGATAAAAGATCGTACCACCGGAAAAATTCTTGGAATTGAATCAGTGTGGCACTAAAATCACAGACTAAAGTGACCTTATATGCGATTACGGTATTTAAGACCTGATCAATTATCCGATATTTCATATCATAGAATTCCTATTCAATGAGCCGGGACTTTAGAAAAGTGACCTTATATCGAGGTCTGACTGTATTTCATTTGGATCCCTATTGAGGAATTTCCGTGTGAAAATCAGAAGCGAAATAATGAATTACTATCAACAATATAGTCCGACCACGATGTCTTGACGATTGGAAGGAACCCCACGTGATTATGGCGTATCTTTTTCAGCCAATCACAAACAAACGCGCCTCAAAGCACAGGGCTTTAAAAATACATAATATTTAAATAAAATACATGAAACTTAAAAATAACAGTTAAATCTTATATTGAAGACACCAATAACTAAAAGTATTGCATTTCCTTTAAACATCATTAAAATTAATTTTTTGTTTTTGTTTTGTAGCTGCAACATAACATTCTTCGGAACCTCTTGAGAGAGGCTAGTGCTGACGTCATGGGACACTGGAATTTTTCCAATCGTCAAAATATCGTGGTCGGACTATGTATATATAATTCTGTTTAATAATCCACTTGCACGTGCATTGATTTCATTAAAATTAATTGGATTTAGAAAACTTTGCGGGGAATAAGGTTTTAGCAAATGTGAAAATACCTGTTAGGGAGATAATGTGAAAATTCAGAACAGCATTTATTGTAATTTATATAAAGAACTTTTCTTTGTATTGTTTAATGTCTTTTTTTAAAAAAACAAATAAGCAGCTTTTTAATGAAAGTAGGCTATAAATTCTTTCAGAATGTACTGAATTAATACGCAGTACATACTAAATAAACTGCGAGATAAGAATTTAAAAATTACCATAGAAATTCCACTCGAAAATGCTGTTATAATTGAAAAATATTATTACAGTATATAATTCTTCTAAAACATGAAATTTTGAAAAACCACCAAATAGTTTGTTTTTATAGTCTTTCATAGAACATAATAAAATCCAGTCTTTTCTTTTCCAGAATGGGAAAAGATCATCTTTTGATAAAGATTCTGCATTAGGTAAGATTTTAGTTTTCCTTCTTTTTGCCTTGGACATTGCAATTCTGTTTATTTCTAATCATTACCAATTCTTCAGTGAATTGTTTTTCGAGTAATTAGTTTTCATTAGCGAAGTAGGATTAATATTTGCTGAATTAATTGTAGATATGAGGATAATTCCTTCCTTGATTAGTTCTTCTTAAGTAATTCAATTACTCAGATCCCTAAGTGGAATCTTCCTCCAAATCCTTTTTGAGTTTTGCTCGTGTTAATAAATTATTTTTCTCATAAATTCCTTACAGTGTTCGCTGCAGTCGTAGATTTCCTAGAAATCCACTTATTAATAATGAAAACCCTCCAAAGTATATCCAAGTGGAATTACTGGGATTTATTCCGAGACAGAGACAAGGAATAATAAATTATTTTAACATTAAATTTTTATATTTCTTTTATTATTACAACGAATACAATGAAATCATCATTTCCCAATGGAACCGAAGCTCATAAAATCAATATGTGTGTCCTCCTTCTTCTTGAAATGAGTCTTCCTGAAATTTGGCATTCATTTTTGTAGACAAACACAATCTAACTTATTTTTTGAAAATTTTTTCCATGTCGATCTCTGTCTTAAAAGTTTGTACGTGTAAGAGATAAAAAAAAAAAATCTCATTAATTCGCATTAGAAGCTAAACAATAAATTTCTATGATGCTTAATAGTACATGTTAATTCTTTTAGTAATCCACTGTTAATTGATAGCATTAAAGTTAATTGGATTAGTATTAATGAACTAAATTAATTTTGAGCCCTTGTTAATATTAATCATGCATTAGACAAAGATATTTATGGAGGCTTGTATTATTTTCACTATTTTAACCAAAAATAAATAAATAAGGCAATAAGAATCAAAGTAAAACTAAACGCAACTTGGACGGGAGACCTTCTAGGAACACCGGTTGCTGCAGGCATCTTTTGCTTTTGGGCCGCGCGGTTGGTGTTGTTGCTAAGACATAATTATGCTTCTCATCTCTTGAGTACCGAGGTTCGATTCTCATGTGGGTTTCGTGATGGTGGACGATCCGCGCTGGACAGGTTTTCTCGGGGTTCTCCCATTTCCCCTGCACTTCTCCCACCATACTTTCTCAGTCTTTCCTCCGTCTGTCGTTATTTCCGAGGGATATCATAATAGACTAACGGTCGCGGTGTTCGGCTTCCCTGCCACCCAAACTCACCACACATCAACATATCATCAAAACTAAACGCAACTTTTTAGGGAAAGTTGGATTTTTAAGTTGTTTCTTGTAAATTCGCTGAATAGCTTCATTCGTTTGTTAACGTAAGCGCTTCTCTTTAGCGGTGGCGCCGCACGCAGCTTCGCGAATATTTTTTGACTGTCAATAAACGACTGGAATAATTTCGAGGTTTACAAAATGTAATTAAGTGTTTTCTTCAGGACCCCTACCACGAACTAAAAGAGAGAATCTGCAACAAAAACTACCCTTTAATGGTTGGATAATTCAGCTGACGAAGGTTAAGAATCATGAAACTCGTTTCCAGGAAAAAGGGGATAAAACAAAATCATTCTTATAAATAAAATAAAAAAAAAATAACTATAAGTGGATTTAAACTTTTCGGAGATTAAAAACTGTATTAAATGAATTTTATTACTTTCCATCTATTAGTTTTAATTTCTTTTATTTAGTTTTAAATAAAAAAAAAGTTTAAGAAAATTAATAAGATTAAAGAATAGATAGAAATTTTGAAATGGTCCTCTGCAAAAATAAAGTGACGAGATTAAATATAAAAATTCGAATTTAAAGCTGAAGATTACGCCATCAACATTATTCTCCTGGGTATTTTTTCTTTCCTTTATTTTTTATAAAATAGACTTGTTACTAACCTTGTAATAAATTAATCTTTTACATGCTAAGTTAAATGCTAGCGGGGATTAATTATTCAACCTTTTTATTCTTGATTTTGTTTTGATGTTTTTTAAATGAGGGGTCATTGATTTGTGTGTTTGTCCGTTTATATATTGTCCCATTTCACTGAGCTAGATATGCTGGGTGGATTGGACTGATGAGAAGTCAATTAACCTCGAAACAGTACTGTCTCCGATTCCCAGCACAAATATAAAAAAAATACCTCAGTGAATGTTTGTTTTGTCTAGTTATGTACTTTCTTTGTTTTATTTTACTGTAGACATGTTATTTTGTATTACTAATGATTACATGTAGCATCAACTGAATTTTAATTGTCTCAGAGATTTCCACACTTATTAACGACAACTTAAAACTACTAACTGCTGTATAATTATGATTAATTCATAACATTAATGTATTGATTTCTTTTCACACTGGAGATACGTGGTGAGTAATAAACCAAAAATAGATGCAATTGTATCGAATCTTAGAAGTTTAATAGAAACGAACTGATACTATATTAACTAACAAGGAGGAGAAATACGAAACGGAAATCAAGGAACTGAACCATTTTTTTTTTCTAATCGGAAGGGCATTGATTCTTTTTTTAATCTGCTAATAGGAAGTAGAGATATTATATGGAGTCTAGAATCTAGAAACACAATCGACACGCACAAACTACGCAAAGGATTCGCACCCCTAGCTGTCGTGAAGAGACTGGGACGGACCGTTTCGCACTTATTAGTGCTCATCAGCCAGCCAAACTCCACCGATAACATGCTCAGAAGGTGCGAAACTTTAGCCATCCCGGCTCTTGCTCCCAAGAGCGGGATCTCTCCCCAAAGAAATACAAAACAAAAATTAATAACATGAGAAAATACAATACTTCCTTGGCCTGCTACTCGCAAAGCTCAAAAGGAATTTAATAGCAGCATTAAATAAGAACTATACTGTAAATAGAAATTATTAAACTTTCTTTAACGTGCGGAGTGAACAATCTAGAAACACAATGGACGCGCACAAACTACGCAAGGATGGAGTATTTCACATCTATTTGAAAACACGATAATTATTAATTTGTGGAGATTGTCAATGAAGAAGAAAGTGAAACAATTAAGTGGAGAAGTATTGTATCAATGAGTGTTTCAAAGTAAACGAAGAGTTGTACCAAACGGAATTGTTTGAGGGTTGAATAAGTTTCAGATTTTACATTCAAGTAATCTGCCTTATGAAAGTCTTATTGAATGAGAATTACAACGACAAACATAGAGCGTCAGAAATTTAATACAAATATTGCAAAATTAAAGCATTTGGCTAGATGAGTTAAGCAATGTAATCATTTGCTGTAAGTAGTTTCCATTATGCGTTAAAGACTATTTAATCTTAATGAAAGGTTCTTCAACAAGCAATTAGCAGCCAGTAGACTACTTTGATATTATCTGCCTATTTTTAACGTTCAAGTTTCTCACTGGATTCAAGTTGGCTAATAAAAATTTGGTAGAAATCATCTTTTTGTATAATAAGGCTAAGTAAATGCAGGATATCAAGAAGAATAAAATATTAATTGACAAGACGACTTCGAAAACTACAGGAAAATAGTGAATTTGCTGTGGGTAGATCGATTTCTTGCCACAAAGTTACATATCACAATGTTTCCAAGCATTGGGATCAATCAGAAGAGAATTTCTTGGCGTTTCTATGGGAACGACGGACAAGGAATTTTCCAGAAGGGCTCATTGTTAGCAGTATTTATAATTGCCGTGATTCTTCTAACTCTGATCCTGAAGAAAGTAATTGTTTTTTGTATATAAAATTAACAAGAAATCTGGAAAAATATCACACAATTATCGAAGAGGCCTATTTATATGAGAAATTTGTTAAAAGAAATGAAAATACAGTAGAATCTCATTATAACGGACCCTATTATAACGGACATCGCTTATAACGGACAGTTTTTAAAAAAATTTGTCAGCCTACAATTAAGGTGAGCGAATTGAAAGACCATTTAAATTTTGTTATTCAATATGTTGAACAATCGGCAAATGAAAATGTGTTTGCATATTATGAACGCTTACGCCAGTTATTAACTGAAGAAATAAGCAGCAAACAAACCTAGCAGAAAATAAATTATTTTTTCAAACCAATGAATGTAAGCAATCAACATGAACCTGGACCTTCTTGTTCTAATGCAGTGTATGCGTACACATCTTTTTCAATTCAACTTGCTATGTTGAAGGCTGTTTTTTTTATTTGATATATAATAAACACTTTCTATAGCTAACCATTGTACTTTCATTGATGTACACCCTGCTGCATTACACCGCTATAAGAATTATTTGTTATAAACCGGATTTTCATTAAAACGGACAACCTTCAGCCCCTATTAGTCCGTTATAATGAGGTTCTACTGTAATGGGAATTCTATTTTGAGGCAATCTTCTTAAGTTTACCCAGATACTTAAATATATCAAAATTCTTCTCATAAACACATCAGAATTTCTCATACATTCTTTTGAGTTCATCAAAAGGATTCAGGATATGGAAAAAGAAAATAACAGTTCATTTTAGCCTTTAAAACTACTGACTTATTTCATGCTACTTATTTATTTATTTATTTATTTACACGGTGGTAGAAGTCATCTTTTCCAATGATGGGTTTATTTGAAAAATAAAAAATAAAAAAAATTGATGGGACCAGCTTTCTGAAGCCTGTGGTGATTGGGATAAAAAAAAAAGAAAATTGAAAACTACTGGCCTGCTTTTGGGAGTCTTCACTGCAGCACTGAAGATATTGACAGAGCAGCTTCAGTAATGGATGTTTCTCTGCAAACTAAGTCTGCATTTAGAAATAGAGTTGGTTAATCGTGAAATTTACATTCTGTTCATTTTATTACTACAAATGCTTTATAATAATTATGATGTCGACATCTATCGTTATCTTCTGTTTTTACAGTGTTATATATCTGGAAATCAAAAACAAACTTGCGAAGCATCTTGATTCACAATAATGGTTGATTTTGTGTGAATTAAGGTAATTATTAATTATTATCAAGACAAGGGTGCAATAATAGTTGCCTTAAGTTTTACACTGGTGTGCAAAACTTAAGGACGAAGTAATATAACGCCATGTATAACAGCACAAAAACAGGAGCAATAGGACATGCGTAATAATGGAGTATGACTGAAGACCTCCACTTCCCTTCATACCGCCTTTGACAGTGTTACAATTGTTTTAAGGCGCCAAGTACTATGTAGGCGTCAATTCTGAATAAAGTTCTACTACATTTTTTATATCTGCTGCTGTTTCTCCAAATCATTTCATTGCACACCAGTGAATATGTATGTACAAAGTGGTTATAATTATAGTTGGCCTATTTAGAGCATTTGCAGCTGCAACCAATATTCGGAGAAAAACCAAAAATTGTACACATACTATTCAAAGGATGCGCTCAACGATTCTGCAAAAAAAAAAAAAAAAAAATCGTCCGCTAGAGGGCGCTTTTTGCTACTACAATGAAGATAATTGTAGAAAAACATTCAAAATGCATTGCTGTAACAATACAGTACGGTTTTAATTGCAACTTTCCTTTGTTATTGTAAAAGTGGTCCAAATGTCATCATAATTGCATAGGGTTAATCTTTAGGCAAAGAGAAAACAATCTGATTGGCATGGACACCAGGAACGCAGCCGACATCGGGCTATAAATAATCGGTGTGAATTGAGAACGTGTTATTAGCAACAGCCGCGATGAAGATGACTTTACAAGAATGTGCGTTGATGGTCAAGTTTTATTACGAAAGTCATGGTAATGCTATAGCTGCGATTCGTGAAATTTGTCGGGCTAAAAAAGTACGCCGTGGACCGATGTCACCACAAGGTGTGAGAAAAATGATGAAAAAATTTGAAGATACCCGGATCTGTAAGTGTGCAACGTAGCAGAGGACGAAAGTGCATCGGTGATCACGTGATTGAAGACGTTGCCATATCAATCGTTCAGCAGTCGTTGGAGAATGCAGCAGGTTCAGGTAGTGTCCGAGCCGCATCATGACAGTTAGATCTATCCTGAGCACAGTTACAAAGATCCTGAGAAACTTAATTCATTTTTTTTCCATACAAGATCAGTCACAGACAAGAACTGCTTCCAGGAGACAAGGGGGAACAACTCACTTTTGCATTGACCTTTATGACGAGGATGGAAGTTGATACGTCGTAGCCACGGGACATCCAATGGAGCGACGAAGCGCATTTTTATTTCAATGGCTCTGTGAGCACCCAAAATTGCCGTGTGTGGGCCAAGAAAAATCCACACGTTTTTCAGGAAATGCCTCTGTATTCGCCCAAGGTTACAGTCTGGTGGGGGTTCACATCTAATTTTATCCTGGGTCCTTATTTTTTTGAAGAAATTACTGCTAATGGTCCTCAGACTTGTTCCGTGACTGCGGCTAGATATCGTGACATACTCCAAAACTTTGTGATACCCCAGCTGCAGGAAAGACAGAGTCTTGAATCAACCTCTTTTATGTAAGCTGGTGCACCCCCTCATATTGAAAGATTCGTGAAAACTTTGTTGCGTCAACACTTTATCAATGATCAAGTAATTAAGTGGCATGTTCCCTACTGCCTGGCCACCACATTATCCTGACCTAACTCCATGCGATTTTTGGTTGTGGGGATACCTAAAGGATGTATAGTATCGTGGAGGAATTGCAACATTAGCAGAACTAAAAGACAGTATCACGCTACATGTGTGAACTATCACAGGTGATCACCTACGGTCAGCGGTTGAGCATACAGATCATCGTCTGCAAATGACACACAGACAATGGGAACATATTGAGCAATATCACATTACTCGGTCAAACATCTGATACTGTTTGTGTGAAATAAATGTTTTATTAAACATTCTATTTTCGTTTTCCGTTCATATATCTGTAAAAGCGCTCTCGAGCGGACGATTTTGTAACTAATTTTATTTTTTTGCAGAATCGTTGAGCTCATCCGTTGAATAGTAGATATGTACAACTTCTGGTGTATTTTCGACTATTGGTTGTAGCTGCAGGATGCTCTATGTAGGCCAACGTTAATTATAACCACTTTGTATATACGTATATAGATTTAAGTATGAAGCTGAAATCTAAATTTTTGTTAGAATTCAGCTACAAAAGTAGTTCTTTTATATATATATATATTTGAACACCATTCCATAAAATCTATACGTAAATATTCAGTATGACTATATTAAAAAAAAAAGGATTTTTATCGCCCGTATGGGCTGAAAATGTATTCATAATTAAATCAGTTCCAGAATAATAAGCCATGATCTGCTAAAGTGTCACTTCTCAGAAGATGTTTTTCTCTATTTTGGAAGAGAGTTAATGTTTTGGATCTTTAAATTGCCCGTTGGCAATTTCATATTAAGCCTGTTCGAAAATATTCACGATGTTTTTAAAAAATTATTTTCCAGAAATAAATAATTCTAATTTGTAACTAAGCGGTAAAGAGAATATTTCAAATGAATATTAATGTAATGTTCATTTATTGTAGTGTATACAATATAGAAAATATAAACTGTCGGTGAGTAAAAGTAAGTGGTTATATATTGGTAATTAGAAAAATAACTGAAAATTATTAATGAAAAGTTAAATGAAAATGGCTGGAAATTGGCTTTATAGAGGTTTGAAAACAAGATATAGTTGGCGTACAAACTGGCGAATACCATATTATTTATTTGATTTATAATTAATAAATATATAATTAATTTTAAGAAAACATAATATTCGAGTTATCAAATAAGTTAAGATACCGCGGTTCTAATAATAAAAAAGATATTCACAACTCCACCAAAGTAGTATCCGCCATCCCATGTCTTAATTGCGATAAAAAAATACATAGGTTTTACAACTCCGACGCTTTCAAAAAGATTGAAACAGCACCAAGGTAATTATAGGTAATAAAGACGAATTTAAATCCATCTTATATTTGTATAATAAGAGCACTAGCCACATCCCCAATTTCAATCAAATTAAAATAATAGACCAGGCCCCCACCATATTCTCTCTCACCTTAAGGGAGTCCTGGCACATTGCCAACTCCCCTACCATTAGTAATGATCTATCCAATAATATTATAAAAAATTAATATTTAAACCCATCCCACTACTCACAATTTCACAGATGAAAATAGCTTCCAATTGGGCTGAAACGTTCTGTTTTAACCTTTTTAATACATGACGAAAAATTACATTAGTAATTTGATTCAATTTTATTACTTTTGGGATTCTCACTCAGGATAATTATAATTAATTCAATTTAATGAATTAAGGGATACAAAAATATGGAGTTAAAACTCATTTAAAGTTGCCCCTAAGCATTTAAGCAAATATAAAAAATAACGACAACTCATTTTTGATTTAGAAAAAAAAAAAAAATCGACAAAAAAAAACAAGATTCGCCAACCGGACAATAAATATGCCTTCGCACATTGACCCAACATCAACAGGAATTCTGTACAGCTGTTTCATCCTTATTAGGAATCATCAGCAGAATATACCCTTGGTGTTTGACTCAGTTGCGCGAAAGCTTTACCTAAAAGCATTCTCGATCCCGGGAATGGGCCGCCGAGATAAAAAAAAAATAAAATAAAAAATGATTCTGAATGATCCAATGTGTTCACCCCTTGGCCCATTCCCGGGATCGAGAATGCTTTTAGGTAAAGCTTTCGCGCAACTGAGCCAAACACCAAGGGTATATTCTGCTGATGATTCCTAATAAGGATGAAACAGCTGTACAGAATTCCCGTTGATGTTGGCTCAATGTGCGAAGGCATATTTATTGTCCGGTTGGCGAATTTCTCTCTCCATTTACGAATAATTACGGACTTTAAACTTGCTTTCAAAAAAAACAAGATTTTTAACAGGATTTGCATCTGTTGTCCTATCTTCTCCCATATGATAATTCTTCGTTAATGGTTACGACAATTATTACAACTGTCATGTAACTCCTTGTCATATAACTACTGAATATTAATAATTAATTTAAATAAATAAATAAGCAGTTTTTGTTCGTGATGTTAAATAAATATATATTTTTTTTAAATTTTAGTAATTGGTTTTGATTTGGAAATTTTTTAGAATAGCTTGTTTGTTGTTTTTAGTATCTTTGTATTTATGAAGGGAAAAAAGGACGTATTATTTTTCATTATTTGATGAGCTTCACTGTCCTAGAAAAACAGACTAAAATTAAAAAATTATATGTCATTCATTAGCTTGGTTAATTAAAGAAATATGAACTATTTTAGAGCTGATAGATTTATTATAGACTTTTGGTAAATTTAAGACCCAAACTGTCGAAAATAACATAATATTAACTTCTTTTTTATTTATTTTTTTTTCCTCTGGGATTTTTCCCACGGCATCATCTGGTCAAAATTCCAATCGGATTTCATAATTTCTGAAGCTTTCCGAAGCCTCAGTGTGCGCCCTCCCGTTGAAATCATTAAGCTACGCGATTACCATCCGATTTTGCACCAACTTAGTCGGCCAACTCCAAGTTTTTGATTTTGTCAGGCGCGAACACCATCCAACTCGCAAATGAAGTCGGCCGCGATAGCAGCGATCCCATAATTCAATGCGTTTCCCCCAGCAGCTGTGAAAAATCCGAAAAAAATCGAGGTTTTGAAACCTCTCTGATAAATTCTGCCGCATACAATTATTGCATTTCAGTATAAAATTTATTTATGCATGAAAGAAGCTCGCAATACTCTGATATTCATTGTGTACTCGCTTGTCGTCGACGCGAAGCGGGATAATCGTTTATGGACGCCATTTCTTTCCATGGGCGTGACGTCATAACTGACGTGTTCCAACGCTGCCCTGTGATTGGTAATTCCGACCAACTTTCGCGAGTTGGCCGATTCGAGTTGGTTGTGCAGCAACAACTAAAATCGCTGGCAAGTCGCTGAAAAACGTGCTCAAAGTCGTATCTAGCGACTCGAAAACTGAAAGTTGGCCGACTAAAATGGTGCAAAATCGGATGGTGTTCGCGGGGCTTTACAAACGTTTCCATTAGAATTTTCTGATCCGATCGTGGCGGAAGTAGGTGCGCAGACCTTCAGAAAAAATTTCCGCTTCCGACGTCGGAATTTCTGAAGGCTTCCGCACCGTCAGTGTGAGTACTCCCACAGAAATCTATAGAAATGATTTCTTTGGATAAGTGTGCGAGAAGCAGTAACCAACGTCTATTAGAACTACAATTAGATGTTATTAATAATGGGTGAGATCAAGTTAAATACAAAATGACATCCTAGTACAGCTATTTCACGCTAATATGGCGATCATTAGCTAGAAGCAGTCATCAGTATACAACCTGCTCCTAGCTGATGATCGCCATATTAGTGTGAAACAGTGTCATTTTGTATACAACTTGGTCTCACCCATTATTAATATTATTATTTACCTGCGCTTTATGATTGTAATGCGCTAAAAAAATTTATAGCGACCGCGTGTAGTGTGCACATGAATTTTCTTGTCATTTGTCCTTTCGGCGAGTTTTATTGTTTGTTTTAACTTTTACGGGCTCCACATTGGTTCCGACATAAAATTAGATAATGTAGGCAGAGGCAGGCCAATGCAGAGGGTGGGAAGGAGGGGGGGACAGGTGGGCCAATTGGCAGGAGCTCTTTGATAAAGAATGTTGCTTGAATGAAAGTTTGAAATAGGATCTGCATTTTCCATCTGGCCTGAGCCTATTACCGGCTTTTCACGAGCCTGGGTGGAGGCCGAGTTTTCTTGGTAACAGTCGTAAATGGTGTTTACGACAAAATAGACGTAACCAGTGTGTTCGTTTGAAAATATTTACTCAATTTCTTTACATCTACATAGATACTATTTATTATATCTATTTATTCAAGAAGATTTTTACTTGTTCATTTAGTGAGATATGTGTATAGGTAGTATCTATTCTAGTCATGGCAACTATTGATATTTTTTATCGGCCAAACATATAGTACCACTGCAATTCCAGAATACACGTTTCAAAGCTTGTTGGATGTGCTTCTGATTGGCATCACTAACATGGTCTGGATCAGTGAAGGAACGTCATGAGAGCAAGTGGAAAATACGTATCTGGAAATCATCGTTTAATAAGGCAATGCAGTGTAACCAAGTAAGAAAATCGAATACATGAATGCTCAATACACATTGCTAACACCCCTCAAAGTAATCTCCAAGATTGTTCATCGTACGTAGCCAGCGTTTGGGAATTAAAGTCCAACGCCATCATTCTTGACGATAATGCCACATGTCACACAGCATTCCTTCATAGGCTTTGTTATGTCGATGAGGGTGGGAAGTCTTGGAACCCCCTTGGTATTCGCAAGACCGGAATCAATGCGACTTTGATTTGATTCCAAAACTCAAGCTGCAATTGCGTGGGAAACGCTTGCAAACAAAGATGAAATTTTGACGGCGTTTCGGCGAGAGATTCAACACTTTCATGACCCTCATGCAGCCATTGGTATTCTCCGCCTTCCCAAATGCTGGCAACGTACGGTGGACAATCTTGGAGATTACTTTGAGGGGTAGCAATGTGTATTAAGCATTCCTGTGTTTCATTTTCTTCCCTGGCTACACTGCATTGCCTTATTAAACGATGATTTCCAAACACGTATTCTCCAATTCCTTTACTGACTAACACAACGTCAATGGTGCCAATCAGAAGCACAGCCAATAAGCTTTCAAACATGTGTTCTGGAATTGCAGTGATGCCTCATGTTTGGCAGATAAAAAAATAGTTGTCATGACTTCCTTAATGACCCATATATATATATATACAGAGTGACCGAAAATTAGACCGACAAATCTTGGGTGGTTATCAAGGACACGAAAATAAGCAAATTTTGTCAGTAAATCCGTGTCGCAAATGATCCGTTTCAACACAGATGGAATCAAAGAATAATTGTTGTTCTTCAACTATTGGATGCACACATCATTTTTTGAGCCGATGGATTGGAAGAGAGGAAGAGGGGAAGGGGGTCCTGTAGCTTGTCCTGAGCCATGGCGTGATCTGATCGCCCTTGACTTTGTTTCTTTAGGGATATGTGAAATCTCTAGTGTACGAGACTCCTGTCATTGAGAGGAAGATCTGTTGGCAAGAGCGATCGCTGCTTGTACATATATGCAGACTATTCCGGGAATATTCCGCAGAATATTTTACCATGAACCGACGATGCAGTCTCTGGATTAAAGTAAATGTCTTGCAATTATTGTAAATCTATCACATTAATGCTAATACTGTGTTATTTGATCTTATCTCTAGCCAACCAAAGTTTGTCGGTCTAATTTTGGGACACCCTATATATATATACTGAGTGGCCACTTTATTAAACACCATACTAATAACGAGTTGGTTCTCCTCTAACTTTGCCGTAATTCTTCATAGATTCTACAAGATATTGTAGAATACAACACCTGTTAGCAATATATATTGAGCATTCACGTATTCGATTTTCTTACTTGGCTACACTGCATTGCCTTATTAAACGATGATTTCCAGATACGTATTTTCCACTTGCTCTCATGACGTTCCTTCACTGATCCAGACCATGTTAGTGATGCCAATCAGAAGCACATCCAACAAGCTTTCAAACGTGTGTTCTGGAATTGCAACACCTTGGTCCATGATGATAGAAGAGCAACCTTAGGATGGTGGCGTTTCTAGGCTTCGAATGGATCTGTCCACCTCGTCCCAAAAATGTTCGATGATTTGAGATCAGGTAACTGAGCCAACCAATGAAACAAGTAGAAATCAGTATCATGTTCACTGAATTAATCGGAGACCAATCAAGCACGGTGACAGGGTACATTGTCCTGCTGAAAGTGGCCAGCTGTGTTGGGGAACACTGTAGCCATAAACGGATGCACCTGATCGGCAACAATGTTGAGGTAACCCGTGGCATTAAGAGGTGTTTCCAGGGTTATTAGAGGACCAAGTGTGCCCCAGGAGAACATTCCTCAGAGCGTTATTCCCACTTGTAGGGTTATCACTTGGCAAGACGATTCCCTTTTCGTGCTGCCTGTGCAGTATTCTCATCTTGCCATCAACATGATGGAGAAGGAACCGAGACTCATCGGAACAAGCGACCTTTTTCCACACATCAAGTGTCCAATTGCGATGCTCCAGCTGAGCCCACAGCAGGCGCGCTTTCCTGTTTTTCTGTGATAACTGGTCTCCTGCTGTTAAAACCAGTCAGGGATAAGGTCCATCGTGCTGTGTGTTCGGATATGCTTTTTGGTGCACCTCTGTTGTTCTCAGCTGTAATCTGACGTGTCGTCGTCCTTCTGCTGCCGCAGACGATTCATGTAGTTGCCTGTTACCTCTTTCATCCACAAGCCGTCCACAGTTGTGCTTATTGCTTGAAGTTTTTTGGCCCAACTGCCATTTTGTGAACACCCGCGATATTGTTGCACGAGAAAAGCCGATTATCTTCACAGTTTCCGAAATACTGGAACCAGCTCTTCTTGCCCTCAC
>JAFIDM010010028.1:37428035-37440671 GCA_023159025.1 Thereuonema tuberculata | reverse complement strand
CGTGTTCTTATTAAATAAACGATGGAAAATCATTTTAAAATGCATTTTTATTCAAAAAAGGATATATTTGAATTACGACGCTGCAGTGTTTCGGTTTCGAAAAATAAGTCGCTTCTGTTAAAGCGTTTCTCCATTTTTATAAAAAGGTTTTTAAAATTAAGTTTTTTAACGAAAACATTAACTTTAAACAATTTGTTTATTTTTTGTCAGTAGCGGGGAACGTAATCTTCAAAATGATGTCCCAATCATTGATTTTGATGAAGTATTAAAGGAAATATGGCGTTCCGACAAAAATACACCTTTGAGAAATAATATATAATGATAATATATATAATATATAATATATATTAGACTTTCAATGTAAAAAGCTTACGTTTTGTTGTAAAAATGCAAGTCGTATAATGAAAGTATCATACAAAACAAAATGGAGTTGGCGAGGCAACTTCCGAATATTCTCGCATGTTAAGATCGGAAAAAAAATGATTAAAGAAAATTATAAAAAAGGAGTTGTTCATTGAACAAATAAAAAAACCCTAAAAGTTCTGTGGATGAATTGCTTTTGAGTTGTTTTGGACAGACTGAAATTAAACCATACCTATTGTCCTCCAAATGAGAGATGGCCGCCCTGTTTTTGTGAGATCTGCGCATGTATGATCGATTAGTCTGGTCAGGCACTTCCGTCTGATTTTATGACAGGACGCCGCCATTACGGTAATCGCTTGTTACTTTGCAAAAAGCATTGTATTTATAAATAATATATATATATTTATTTATATAAATACTTATTGTTAGCAACTGGTATTGAAATAACGCTAAATAGTCGCGAGAAGTTTTAATTTGGCGTTATCAACATGTCTTTCTCAGTGAAAACAGACGACGGCGTCCATTGTGACAGGAAAACATAATTGATCAGCTACCGGAAGGGCTGCGCAGTTCAAACTTCCGCCGGCCAACTTTCATTTGGAGGACAGTATAATGCTGTTATAATTAGGGCTATGGAAATCTTGAAATACTTAATGTGTTGGCAATGTACACGTTTATATAGTCTTGTTATACTTTAATTAAAAAAAATATTTTCAAAGGAAAAGTATTTAATAATAAATGGAATTTTTCGTTTTTTACTGAAATATTGTAAATGCATTAGATATTTCTTCATTGTATATTTAAGAAATAAATTATTATTTTTATATTATGTTTCATAGAATTTTTTACATCCATACACTGCGTTAATACGATCTTACATTTGAGCTTCCACATTCACAACAACACATTTCCCTTCCAGCAGAAACTTCCATCTCCTAGAGAGCTACGGAAGTGATTTATGGATGTATTGCATATATGTCTAAGTGGTTTTTAGCGGTCCCATGTTACAGTTAACATAAGAAACCGCTCTTGCTTTTGTGTTGTCTGTTTGTCCCACTCTGTAGCGGTCAAACGATAAGAGATATTAGAATGAAACCTTCACCATTGTGTTCAGCATTCAAAAGTAGGTGACAACGTAAAAAAATTCAGACCTGCAGGACCCCTCCCTGACCCCGAAAATTAACGTTTTCCATAGCAGTGTTAGTAATAATGATAATTAACACAGTAATAATACTGATGATTCATACATAACAATACAGGACGTCATTGTTAATATTTACAAACGTATTGTTTCATAAATTTTTTAACATATCCAAATGATGCACTAAGCATTGTATTAGCGGCCCCTAGGTATAGCTTGCCTGTAAAACATAAAGGAACGGTCTTGCATTTATGTGCTGTTACTTTTAATTATTTTGTTTATACAATTGTGCATATTATGGGACCGCTTTGCTTTTGACACTGTCTAAAAGCATTAATTACCTTGTTTTTTTTAATTATTATTATTATCATCTCTTTCCCCGAATTCCAGATACGAATCAACAATCGTCGACGATCGAAAACAGTTGTCAGCAATTCAAATATTTATACACTGTGACGTTGGCTTCCAGATGTAACTAAGTGATCAGATCAAGCTAAAAAAAAAAAAAAAAAAACGCTCATAGAGCCAACGTTGAACATTCTTCAGTTTACCACTTTTCTGAAATTAAATATTTTGAAGAACATTAATATTTATCTTGCAATTAGATGTACTGGGAGATGAACAATGTTTGAAATCTCTTGCCATCAGTACCTATTTACAAGAGAAAAGATAAAAGGTCCAGGATTATTAGGAAAGGGAGGGGGGGGGGGGGCGTCACTGTTAATAAAGAAGAATCAAATGGCTTTGTATGAAATACAATAATTATTTTCAGTGTATTTTATGAAGTGTTGGCATTACAAGAAATATAAGAATCTATTTTTAGCTTTCAGCATTTAACAATACGTAAACCAATAGATTTCATCATTTAGGTCTGTGATAAATAAATATTGGCATTTGAACAGACTTAAGTTTCAAAATGGATTTAAACAAAAAAACAAAAAAAAAATGTTAGTTCGTAAAAGTTCCATCACAGCTCTTTATTACGAAAATTTGTTGTTGTTTTAATTTTTTTATATATTTAAAAAAAAATAATAAAAAGTGCAGGTAATGCTTTACAAGTAAAAATTTTAAAATTATAATAGATAAATTAAATTTTAAAAGTTTAAATAGAAGTTGCAACAAATAATCTTATCGTCATTGCCGATGATGGCAGCGATAAGTAGATTGAAATGACTACATTATTTCAATATCTATTTTACAAGTATATATTTCTTTAAATTTTTGATTATTTTATGTTTTTATTATTATTTTTTTTTAATATCACCTAAACTTGTTACATCTGATTTCAAAAGAATAAATTCTTTTAGAGATTTTGTAATTTTGTTATATGGTGTCAGATTTACTTCAATTGTTTTATTTATAATTTATTTATTTTCATTTTAAATCCCATGGATTTCAAGACAAACCTTTCACTCGTTAAGAGAAAAGTCGGCTCTTAACAAAAGAGCAACGGCGGATGCAGAGCCCTCGCCCGGCAGCCTTTGAAAGCTTGTTCCAACCCCAGCGTGAGCGACACTGGCTGGCCAACGACCGAAATGAAACGACGAGAGAGACTGAGCGAGGAAGAGTGATTGAAAGACAGAGATAGTGGGACACCAAGAACAATTAGGAGCCTCCGTAAAGTGCGAAAAACCCGTCGACTATCCGCCTCAGCGCCTGCATCTCTTCCATGGTCGCTCCGGTAGCGAGAAGCAAGATATCTTCGGGAGGTTAGGCTTACAGTTGTGTTCCTCCCATCCCCACCCCCCAGCACCTCAATCCATCTTATTCTTCATCGAATATCCCTTTCCATAATCGTAGTCGCCATCGTCTCGACGCTCTCTTTGCCATGAACCCCCCTCATCTTTCTCCTGTCCACACTCCCTTGGCAGCTGTAGGGGGAGCATCATGATCACAGCCTCCGTTGGCGGCCTCTTTCTGCTGCAAGGCGGCAAACCCCCGTAGTCCAACGCTTCTTCCCCCACTACAGTATTTCATAATTCCCCGTTTAACAAAGCAGAACTGAAAGAACCTGGCTGTTTTTTAGGTTGTGCTGATTTGTGAGTAGATGCAGTCGCTATTTCTACCCCACGTCCCTCTTTGACACCGTACAGTGATTTTTCAGCGTCTCGAATTCATTCCACGGAACGAAAGGATTTAACCCTAACCTGACTCAGAGTCGCTTTCTACAATTTTATCTTTGAAATTAGAGAAAACAATAAAGGAAAACGATTTTTCTGTAGTATTTTCTAAAGAGCTGGTGGGGAAACTCAAGACTCAAGTTATTGCTCAGAATCAATAAATATTAACCCCTTTCCCTCCCTCCCTCTTCATTTATTCTGCTTTCTTGTTTACGTTCAATATTCCGTCTATTGAGTGCAAGTATTCTCATTCATTTTCAGTTTTCACATTTTTCTCTTGAATTCCGTAACTTTTAAAGGAGTTCTATTTCTCCGTTCTCTTAATTCCTATTTTAATCTTCTTGGTCGTGAGTTTTCAGTATTTATCACCGTCATTATCGTCCATTTATTCCTTATTGATTCTCCTTCTTTCCTCGTTCTCTCTCATCTTCCCTTCTCTTAGGATGCAGCAGTTGCTCCCACATGGCCCCACCTTGAAATCCGAATGGACCAGTCCTGGTGATGTTAATGCCACCATCCAAACTAGCTACAATCTGCCGTGTCCTCCCCATCCCCTTGTAATGGCACATATCATTAGGAAAGCCACTCACACTGGGTTTTTCATTTAGTTTTTTACCTGCTACATCTAAAGAGAGAGATAGAGAGACATTCTTTAAATAACAAAATTATTGTGAAGTACAATTAATTTATCTGTGAAAATCTTAGGATTTTTCATCTAATATCTCTTCCAAAGAAAAAAATTATAACCCAAAAAAAAAAAAAAAAACTATTCAGTAAAACCAGTTTGAAGTTTTTAATCACTATATTACATAATTATATTCAATTGGATAGATTTTATTTTCGTGACCTAACTCATTTCTTTGACCCATATTTTCTCAGTTCTGGTTGTGTAGCGAGTTTCCGCTTTTTGTTAATAAGGAATTCAGAGATAAAATCATCAGTCTATTATTGATTGCAATAATTATAGTTAATTATAGTTGAATTTGGTGAATCGTTCTTCTCACGGACTTAAGTTAATTTTAATTGGAAATCATTTCATATATTAATCTATTTCTGACTTGTGTAGGAAGTTCTGGAATCTGTTTGTTTCTTTTAATCCATTTCCACCCCTTTTTTATAGTAATGGAACCAACCGCTGCGTTTCACACAATTGAAAGATCAATCACATTCTGACTGTTTATCAATTTGGCTTGAGATTCCGTCAAAGTAAGATTTTTTGGAAACTATGAAATCTATTTCTTTTTTCTAAATTTGTAAGGGATCCATTGATTTCTTTTTATAAGGATTAACGGTATTAATGAATTAGAATTCTAATATTTTCTTGGTACTTGTATATTGATTGTCTGACTTTCTGAACTGGTGCCAGACTTTCCTTAGGTATTTTATTATTGAAAAAAAAATATATATATGTCTCCATTTAAAGCTGTCTTGGAATTGTTTGTGGCTTAAAACTGTGAATTTCTCTAATTTTTGTCTAGTTTGTTTTAATTCTTTGATTTGATCATAGCTACTGGGTGGAGTTTGCGCAGGAGTTAAATCCCTCCCCACCCACCTATCCATTCCCTTCCGCTGTCAAATCACGGATGATGTCGCTACCATCAACATGACGGTCCAACGGGCGCCTAAATTCCACTGGAAAAACTGCTGAAGTTTCGAATCTATCGAATTCACTGCGAAAATAATCAACTCCAGAACGAGGGAATATTTAATACAGGTAAAAAAAAAAGGCACTAGCTTTAAGTACGAAATGACTTCGAGGAATCTTATGCTCAAGAAGGAAGTCAATTTGGATAGTTACCCTGTCACCAGTGTGTTGGTTAGGAAGATGGTTCGAATATCGCTATTTTCCTTTCGAAAGTGTTAAAAGTAGAAGCAGTGGAGCTTCTATTAACTGCCAGTGAACGAGACGACTGCAGGCATGCTGTTTCTGAAGCTATGTGAATGTACGGGCAGGTGGCGAGCATATACTTTATAGCACTGACTTTTCTAGCTGTAAGGAGATTTTTTAAAATGAGATTATGTGAATTATTGCCAAAAAAAAATTGAATAAATAACTCTTAGGATAATCGTTAGTTGACAAAAGAAAATTCTGATTCTTAAGGATTTACAGCCAAGAAGGATAAAGTAAGGAAACTGATTCAAGAAGGCAAGAATTTACAGTTACAGATAAACTGAGATTATTTAAAAAAAAATACCTAAATTAACTAGAAATTTCCAAAAAAACATGTTTATACAATTTATATCAGTTTTAATAATTGGACTATTGAGTTTCATTTTTAAAATGTTAAGAAATAAATCTGCAGCTTCGTATTGAATTTTTCCAGTAAAATTACTCCATCATGATTTTGCAACTTTCTGAAGTGTTCCAATTTGTTGGTTGTGGATTCAAAGCATTCCAAGGACTGTTTTATAATGAAATCAAGTTTTAATATTTGACTCAGAATATTTTGGAGTGAATTTTATTAGGATAAAAATTGATAAGGACTCTGCTATTTTATTTCTCTGTCGTTTTATCAGGTATGATGAAGAAAGTAGCTAGTAAGCTGAATAGACGACATTTTGCCGGGGACACGGGCAAGATAGTCAAGTATACGCCTTGCTCACGGCAGGACCGCCACGTGGACGAAGACCTGGACGAGATCGCCGTGGTGAGCAATGCCGACCCAGGGGCCGTCAGGTACGGCAGTGGTTCATTGACGGCCAACGGGCCCCGGGTGGTTCCTGGCATCATCACGTCTCGAGACCGGGCAGCGCGTGGAGTCATCGGCGACCGGCTGAGTGCGAGCGGCACCCGGATCAACCTGCCGTCGCCCGTGCCCGTGTACCCAGGCAAGTCGACCGAGACCATTCGCGGCAAGAGCGTGTCCAGGCAGAGTCTCCTGGATGTGGTGAGCACCAAATTGAGCGGCGGTGTTGACGGCGCGGGCGGCGGGGGTGGCGGAACTGGAGGCACCGGCGATGGACAGAACGGCGGCGCCGGCGGTGCGGGAGGCGCGAGCAGCGGCAGCGGAGTGTTCGGAAAGAAGCGCTTCTCCCGCGACACGGCAGGGTACGTGAACAGAGCGCACGTGAGCTCCGAACTCGATCTATCCGGACGTAAAGGCCTCCGGGACCCCACCGCCCGTCGTGCCCGCGAACTACGCAGTAAGTTCGACAAGTGGGAGACTTCTACGGCAAGTAGCGACCGCGCCGGCTGTAAGTGGACGTTCGTATTCGATCCCTCCGGCCGCCTGTGCTACTATTGGTCGATGGTGGTGAGCGTAGCTTTTCTTTATAACTTTTGGGTACTGGTTTACCGATTCGCTTTCCAGGAGATTACGCCAGAAACCCTGGTAGCGTGGTTTAGTCTGGACTATTTGGCCGACCTTCTGTATGTGCTGGACATTGTATTTCACTTTCGCACCGGATACTTAGAAGACGGTGTCCTACAAACCGATTCCATCAAACTTCGCCAACATTATTTGAACTCAACCACTTTTTACGTTGACTGCCTGTGTTTACTACCGCTTGATTTTCTTTATCTCTCCATCGGTTTTAACTCTGCATTACGCTGCTTTAGGCTAATCAAGATCTATAGGTTCTGGACGTTTTTGGACAGGACTGAGAGGCACACCAACTATCCGAATGTGTTCCGTGCCTGTTCCCTCATCCATTACCTCCTTGTCATCTTTCATTGGAATGCTTGCCTTTACCACCAGGTTCTTGTGAAAGGTGGATTTGCCTCCCCTAGTTGGGTGTACGATGATGTAGAAGGGGAAGGAGGGAAGGCAGAGCTTAAAGGCAGTGGGGGGGTGGTCCGTGAGTACCTACATTCCTTTTATTGGAGTACACTGTCGCTCACCACCATCGGTGATTTGCCACGCCCCCACACAAAGGCCGAGTACCTGTTTGTCATCGTTGAACTGGTGTTTGGATTATTGCTATTCGCCACCGTCCTAGGTCACGTGGCCAATATTGTCACCAATGTTAGTGCTGCCAGGAAAGAGTTCCAAGGTAAGGATAAGTACTTAATTAATAAGAAATCATTTTGGAAGTAGTTAAAGAAATTACCAGAATACCTATAGATATTTTTAATCTTAATTTTTTTCTTAAAGTAAAGCCTGTATTTGTCATTACAGACATTATAGTTTTTCTCCTATACCGCCATCACATTACTCCATTGTTTTTGGTACTTCAGAAAAGTTCCTAATGAAGATGACTCTTACTTTGTTCTATGTTAGATTACAGTAGGTGGCGTGAAAACACTTGTAGAAAATTGTATTTTGTTGAGAATTAGAATCTCCTCTACTTTCATTAAGAAATAGGAAACACTAAAATATACACTGCATTTCGATCAAGTCTTTTAAGTAATAGATTGCTTTTTTTTGGAATATCAATAAAAAAATAATAAAATTGATACATAATAGTGTTTTGGGATTAACACTTAATTCCAATTTTTTTTTAAAAAACAAGGTTTAGAAAAAAAGTCATTTTATTAAATGAAACTATATTTAAATTTTTTTTAAAGAAACATTATAATCTTATAAGGCATTATTTTTTTTATTATTTTGAATTAAACTGTTTAGAAAAATTTTAAACTAAAAGTAATTTGAATCCTGCTGATTTTTCATCTAATCCCAGTGTTGCTAAAATATATCTAGGGCAACTAATTCTTTTCGATAAAGGATTTTCATTACATTCTTTGAAGATTCAGAAGAATTGAAATTAATTAATGCGTTTGTTTATCAAACTAAAATAAATACAGTAACTTGGAAGATTTTCTTTTAGATAATTGAAATGCCTTTTCTTGTGAATGTAAGTCAATTTCCAAAAAAAAGAGGAAGAAATTCAAAATTGGTAAAAAATAAAAATAAAAATAAAATTATAAAATTTAGTATGGATTCGTTGCTTGAGGGCGAATTCTTACTAAGGCTATAGACAATCCATTAAGCTGATTCCCTATCTTTTCAAATAAGCTCAGAGGTAGACTAACATTTTATGATAAACTGGAAGACATTTTCCCCATTTTTAAATTTTTAAGAGTTTTATGCTTGAATATAATTACTTCAGAGGGCATAATTACTTGATTTGATATTCGTTATTGAATTTGCACCCTAGGTTATGTCTCCCTGACTATTACATTTTAAAAGAATTTCACTGAAGTTGTGTGAATTCTTGTCTTGGATTCGATGCCTTCTTGATAATAAAAATTTGTTTGATTTTTATTAAAATCCAGATTCCATAGAAATAAAAGATAAGAAAACGGCTAAGAATAGTTTGTGTGTATTGTATCAATAATTGTGAATCAATAGCAGGTAAAGACAGAAAGGAAATTCCTTTGCAAAACTTGAGGATTATCTTACAAAAGATTAAACATTTACAAAAAAAAAATATTGCTTGATTAATTATTTCCTCTTGTCTTTATTTATTAGATGTTTACTAATTAAACCTAGAGATTAGATCGTTAAGGTTTAGAGGTTTCTTGAGATTTTTTTCTACATATGACGAATTTCAGTTTGTGAGTATTATATACGTGCATGGGAGCAATAAACAGACAGAAACAATATTACATCTCAAAACTTAAACTAACTTACTCTCATCACTTTTCTAAAGTTTGCAAATCGATATTCGCTTCTGGTTCCTTTCTCGTCGGAATTTTGGTTCAGTTTTTTTCTAATCTTCATTCTTTCTTAATTGTGTTATTTTTGTATCTTATTTGCTTCAAACTTTTGCTGTTCCAGAATTTGCAAACGATTTCAAAAGTGACTGTGGAATTTGGATCCTGTCTTAGAAACTGAAATATGTTTGTTTGTCAATGAAATTAAAAACTGTTTGAAAAAGAAATGGTAATACTGAGAAATTCATTGACTTGGAATGGGGTTGGGTCAGTTTCAACTTATTGTGAAGGAAAGCACAAAGATTTGACTGACTCTTATGAATTAATCAATGGAATTACTTTCATTTTTGTAAAATTCAGGACTAAGTGCTTTTAATGATGAATTTTGCTTTTCATTCTTTATTGCATCTTTGTTACTTTATTTAGATTAAAAAAAAAAAGATCTCCTTCCATTAATAACTTAAAATGAATTACTTTGTAATTTGATCTTAATAAAAGAAAACTCTATTAAGACAAATTCCCTATTTTTATTTTCATCAGTTTCTAAAATTAAATGCCAATATAATGTACTAAAATATCAGAAAATCCCTTCAGGGCCTTGAATATATTGTTTTTACTTACAAAAGACAAGTGTAATTCTTTTAATGTTTTTCTAATAGATTAGAAGAAAAAAAGCCAATCACGTATTTCGGAATTCGAATCCCAGTGATGACTAGATCAACTTTAAGACGTTTCCTCGTTTTTCAGAGGGATTTCTCTCCGTGAAATGCTTTCAAATTAAGCTAAAATGAGTTCCTCAGCTTTTGATTTGACCAAGATACATGAGCTGGGTTTATTTCTCGTTTCCCCACAGTGCTCGATTAGAAGTGCCAAGGTTGATCGATCGCTCTGTTCTGGTATTCGACTCCAAAGTGAACTGCCCTGACCCAGACGCCTTTCGTCCAACCCTGGTTTTTGGGAGCAAAACCTCTCGACATTACTTTGGAGTTGGTCAATCACGTGATCGAACTGACTGAATGCAACGCTTATTCGAACTTTTAATTTCGAACAGAATCTGATTTGACCACGCCTTCTTACCATCTTTTTTTCTAAAACATTTTTCATTTGGAGATTGATATATTGTATTAGAATACGTAACAAAAACATTTGCACAAAAACATTTTTTTTGCCTTTTATATATAGTTTTCGTTTTAATTATTTATTCTCTCTTGTGAAATCATAACGACTTAAACGAAGAAAATGAACACATTTGAATAAACTTTCCATTATAAAAATATGTATATTTAATTCTATTTACATAAAAATCATGAACATATCATTTGTTTTGCATTGACATATTGCGTTATACTCAAGAACCAACAATTGTTATTGAAGGCAGTAGATAAACTTTCTAACGTTGAATTTCTTTTGACATTTGAACGTAATGTATTTCTAAGGACTACTCTATTTAATTATTATAAGACCATGCACACAAATAAGAAAGATATAATTTTATAAATCAATTTTACACACACTATGAATAAAATGACTACTCTGTTTACCTACATAATACGATTCTTGGTAGCTATTACACAATAATGGATGCCAACACACAACGTGATAAAAAAACAAAGAAATTTTGTTATCGCCTAAATTCAGAAGCAACATCTACAAGTAAGGAAGATATAAAATTAATAAATCAAACAACTGATACCTGAGAAATGCAGATTTTATTTTCGCTATATAAAATTATAAAATAATTTTATTTCTTTTTAAATTTTTACTTTCTGTATGACTTTAATTATTATCGAAACAGATTTGATAAACACAAGCTCTGAGTGAAACCAGATGCTGAACTAAAGAAAGAATAAAAGTAGCAATGGTGTGGATGTCACAAGTAATTAGAGTAAAGAAATTGCTTCGTTTTTATTGCTCTTTTCATTATCGCCACAACTTCCAAGCGTAAGAAATAGATAATAGCTTCTTCTTAATAACATAAAAAAGAATTAAATATTATAAAAAAGAAAAGTAACAGGAAAATATTTTATATTAGAAGTGATAATTTTTTAGAATCTTACACATTTCTTTTCTATAATTTATTTTGTCTGTTTTTTTTTTCATTACGTTTTCTATTTCGTTCTATTTTATCATTATTTTAAGTATTGAATAACGTTAGTATTTTATCACACAGGAATAGAATTCCTGAAATTAAAGTAATTTTAAATACAAACATGATGAAGAAGTTAAAATGTTAAATGTTATTTATATCGGTTTGAATTCAATGATAGTTAGATGACTTACAGGGAAGCCATCATCAGGGGTCTAATTTTAATTGTTATGCCGGGAAGTTACCATGAAAGAACAAGCTGCCATATTCTTCCTTAATAAATGTGTTTTTCAAGTTGAACATTTGCTTTTTAATATTTAAGTTGTATCAATATTCAACTATAAAATTTTTAATTAAACTTTTAATTAAATTTATTAAAAGCTAATATATTTTTCTTCTTTAAATTGCATTAAAAAAAGTGATTAAATTCTTCTAGTTATTTTATGGGTAAAAAGTAATTTTATTCTAATTACGTACAGGCATTTTATAAGAAAATATTTTTGATTATTTTTACAGTGACGAAAAAAAATGATGTAACAGTTTTGACAGTTTTACGACTAGTTTGGTTATAAATTTTCGTTTTACAAATTTCTTGATATAAGTTAATCATTTTTTAAAATGGGAAATTATCTCGTATCTCAAGAAAGAAATGTCAGACTTGTAGATTTAAACAATCAAGAAAAAATAAATCAGTTACCGAAAAAATTGATTGAAATGTGTGATGGCACTCGGCCACAGAATTGAGAAAACCATTAGCCCCTGACTTCAAGGCCTCCTTGTATTGATTTTCAACGTCATCTCGCAGGTGCTATTAAAGAACTAATTTGAACCCGTTATTTGAATAAGTAGCTAACTTTATCTAATTTTAAAATATAAATATTTACTTTCCATTTTGATTTCCATGTATTTAGAAATTATAGAAGATGCAGAAAATAAATAAAGAAGTTCTGTGTAACAGACTGACTGCCTTTTTAGGCTTCCAATGATCAAAAGGGTCATTGTCAGTTCGTCTGTGATTTTAATTATTAGTGAATAACGAACTAAGTCCTGGATCTGAACTGATTAAAGTTGATTCATACTTAAAATTTCGTAATAATTTTCTATCTCTTTAAGTAAGTCACTTATTACTAAGCAGAAAAAAAACCCCAACAAAACACATTGTGTAATTTGGTAATCACGCAATCCCTTTTCTGGTTCACATCAAGAGGGAATCACTTTTTTGTTATCTTCCAGCCAAGTATCGTTTTTTACATTTTTTTTTTAAATTTATTTTTGTTTTATATATAAAAGAAGTTTAACGTGCCGGAATAATTCAAATTTAGGTATCAAT
>JAFIDM010010028.1:37398648-37427635 GCA_023159025.1 Thereuonema tuberculata | reverse complement strand
AATGAGGACGAAACGGTCCGTCCCAGTCTCTTCCCGATGACAACTCAAGGTGCGAATCCTAACTTTAGCTTTGTGACGTGGATTGATACCTAATTTTTTATTTTTGTTTTATCAGTTTTCGAAGTGATTACAAAGAGAATTATTTTCGAAGTAATATATAGAAATCTTCATATCTATGACTTATCTCTTTTGTATTAACAGAAAATAGACTAACATTTATCAAGCTTTTTTATTAATGTCTTATTTGTAAAGATCTACAACTGAAAATGGGATTTGTGATTGTTTATTTTTTTAAAAATTTATATAACATTTAACCGAAAATCTATTTGAGTCGAATTCTTAAAGCGTAAATTCAATTGTATTCGATTTTAAAATAATTTTTGTTCTCATGCAAATAAAGCGAAGTAATTTTTTTTTTTTATTTTCTTAATTATTTTAAATTACATTTCAGTCCCGTTAGGAATAAAAATCCCATCAAACGGGTTCTGGGATTAAGTAGTTATACAAATAAACACAATATATAAAAAATACACAATAAAAAGTGTAGTTAATAGATAATATTAATGTAGATTATATAATGAAATCTTTAAAAGTTTTAATTATATAAAATTAAATAAAAAGAAAAGAAAATTAATCCCAAAAGTAATTCTATATATACAATTATATATAGAATTATACCTTATACATAAAAAAAAAAATAATACTTAATACAAAAAAAAGCAATTAAAACCTCATATATATGTATATATTTTTTTTTTTTTAAGAATTTTCAATTAACCATTTTTTTATATTTTTTTTTAAATATTACTAAGATTACTAACCTCTAGTAAGATTATTATTATTATTATTATTATTTAATAATCTTAGTAGAGGATTGCGAGGGGAGTAGATATTGGCGCGAAAGCTTTTAAATATCTAAGAACAATCTGAATTCCATAGGCGATCAATTCGCGTTCTTAAATGATTTTGTTCAGGATTGGGAAACTTCTGTTGGGTTAGCAACACTGTGGGAGTTCAGGAAGGAAATCTAATTTCAAAGGCAATTTCTGCGAAACCGGTGAATTTTTGTAACCAGTTTTTGTACGAATTTTTCATAAGTAAAAGTGAAATGTTCGACTAAAATATACTTCACGTGGACTAAGATTTATTGTACAGTAATGTCTTGTTTCCGATTAGTTGTGATTGAACGTCAGTTGAGAATTTTCTATTTCTCTTTGGAAATTTGATTTATGTATGTCAAAAGTTAGTATGTGTTGGTAAGGGAGGATTTTGAAGGGATTCTATACTAAAAATGTTGTACTTGTTCAGCGTTTTTAAAAGGGAAAAATCTATTATCGGTTATGTGGGGTTTGTGCCTTTCGAAACTGATGTCTACACATAAAAATATGTAAAGACAAACGAGGGTTTTATTTGAATAAAAATCGACTTTGTTCGGACTATTTCATTCATACACAAAATGTGAATGACCGAGGTGTGGGAGGTTATTTCGTTACCCTGAGTCAAACATAACACACTGTATCGATTTTTTCCCTCCCTTTGATGAAGGAGGCTCGAGGGAAGTCCACCGGCGTTGCTAATCGTCTCTGACGGCAGGAGTCCTTAAGTCCTCTTCCATTGGAACTAAGACACTTCCACGGATGAGTTGTTTTTTTAATTGCTAGGGTCGTCAGGGTTGAGCTTTGAAAGGTTAGTCGTCAAAGCAAAGGCGTAAGAGAATAATTTGGATGTCATAAAAAAAATCTCTTAAATCAGGTCAAGAAAACGACGGAAAAATATATTAAGAGAATCTCGAGGGTAATTGGAGCGTTCTAGTTCCTAAATTGACAATGGTTTTAGCCGTAATTTATCAGAAACGTTTTATCAGAATTAAAATTAGCAAAACTTAACGATTAAAAAAAAAAAAAAAGACGACGGCAATATTTTTGCTTTGAAATAAATCAGTTTATTTATTTATCAAACCTAAAGTATTGATATATTTGCTTTTCAGAGTTACTGTAGCTGAGGCATTGTTTCTGTGACGTCAGAGACTTAATGAATTTTATTTTTATTAAGTTCATTGTGATATAAAAGAAGTCAAAGTTAAAAAGCATCCAAGAAAGATTATCTATTAAAAAGATTCAAATAAAGATGTAAAAAAATATAATGCTTGTTATATTTGTTTTGTCCGTCAGTCCGTGTGCATGAAAATAACTATTTTCACTTGACCATTTTTCAGAAAATGAAATGTAAAACAAAATCATTAAAAGTTAACAGCCAGTTCCAAATTAAAAAAAAAAAGATTAGATAAATATTGTAATAGTTCTTTTTTCTAGGCAATCGAACAGCTGTTGTCGATAATTTTTTCTGGATTTGATATTTTATGATTAACACACAAGTTATTTTTTTTTAATAATGAAAAGTTAAAAATACGAAATAAAAGCATTTATATTTCATTTAGCGAAGAACTTACTAGAACGCAGTAGTTGTGTAATGTTGCAAACAAAATAGAACCAATTTAAAAGTTTATAACAATTGTTGTTATCCACCGATTTATAGCATCCTGAATGTTTCGTTTGCATTTTTGCAAATCAATGAATGCCAGTCTATTTCGCTGTGCTTTTGTTTAGATAATATAAAACTTTAAATCTGTGCTGCCAATCATAGGATAAAAAAACTTTTAGAACAGTTAAAAGTTAGAAAGCGGAAGAATGTGTGACGTCATTTAAGTAACTCAGAAAGAAAACTTTCTATAATAAAAGTTAAAGTCATTTTCAAGATGTTGAGTTAATTTCGGAATAAAAACTTTATTACGTTATTAAATTTCTATTTGAATTTAAAATTCTAATCCATTGCGATCTTATTTTACATATTTTAATTCATAGTTCTGTAGAATTTTAATTTATAGTTAATTTGGAATTTCTTTATTGTGAACAAATTAACGTTTTTGTCTTTCTTTGATATTTAAATCCCAACTTTCAGGTGCATTTACGTGGAAACATTTCTTATTCATCAACATTATTTATTCATTCATCCTTTTTTGTTTGATCCATTATCTCCTGTTTCCAGTATTCTACTGCTCTTCTTCCTTATTATACAAATTATTCTTTTCTTTTCTTGTTTTTTTTTTATCTTTTTGAGTTTACCGAAGAACTCTCGAGGCCTTCTCCCCTTCTCTAGTTTATTTTTTGTTTAATTATTCAGTTTTTTCGCTGTTTGTTTTTCTCATTTGCATACTTCGTTTCATTCTCGTCCTTATTTCGTATTTCCTTATACAAGGTTGAGTTTGATTGAGTCTCATTTTTTCCCCCCATTCTTATGTCTTCCCTCGTGATGTGGGTAAATATAAATGTATTCGTAAATTTGAAAGTTCCACAAATCATACAACGTTTTAAATTTCTACTTAATGCTTTTTAGTATGATTAATATGATTAACTCTTAATTTTTGGAACTACTCTGTTTTATTCTCCTTCCATCCGTCTCTTTTATTTTCCTTTTTTTTTTCATTTTCTCTTCTTTTTTTGTTCATTTTTTTAAATTTTTTTCTGACTTTTTTACAGGTCCTAGAGCCATTCCAGTCCTTATATTCTATTAGATCATTTATCTATTTTAATAATTTTAATCTCCTTTTCCTCTGAATTTTGTTTGAAGTAAAAGAGAGTTTATTTCTTGAAAATACTAAAACCTAGATGATATAACATCCTCTAGCGGGATATTTGCTTAGCATAAAATAATCAAAATAAGTCATTTCTTATCTGTCAAGTGTAGTATTCTCAAAATTCTTTATGTAAACACTTACAGAAAGAAAAGATAATTTAGTCATTTCTATTTCGAAAATATTTCTTTATTTGATACGGATTTTTTTCAACTTATTGTACATGAAATTATTTAAGAATTTTTTCTATCATAGCTACAGACGTTCTGTAGAAATACGTAATGCCAAAAACTGCAAAGTTGATTAATAAGTTGCTTTTTTTTTTCCTAAAGCGTTTTAAAAAAAGGAAATTGGACATCATAATACTTTACAATTTGAAATTTGTGATTTTCTCTAGTATGAATTTGAAAGAAAAAAAGGCTTAAAATAATAACATTTTAAAATGTAAATATAAGTAAATAAGAATAACGATAACAACTTTTAATCACAGACAGCCTTGCAAAATACCTGATTTTCAAACACGATGGTAACTAAAATGAAAGTTCAGTCACTGGTTCTAAAGTTAGTAAGGCAGGTAAACTCTTACGAGCTTAACTTTCATTAGGAAAGTGAGAAAGAAAAGAAAAGAATTACGAATTCGAATTGAAAAAGTTAGGCTTCTTTTCAATGTTTTGATATCTTGCGATAAAAGCAGAAATTTTAGATCATCCAAAGATTGGTTTTTAGATCTCAAGAAATGCTGCTGTTTAATTTTGTCTACAGTTTTCAGATTTCGTTGAGGCTGTTTTTACAAACAGATTATTAATTTTTTTTTCTCTTTACTTCAGGTTTTGTTTTCTTTATATTGAAATAAATTTTGACGATGGTGCAACAAGAGAATCTCGAGGTTTTGTGCGAGGAATTATAATAAAATGCAGATAAGAAAGTGTTATTGAATTTTCTCTCGGAAAGAGGAAAAGTGCACCTGGAACTTTGCTTTTGAAATTTCTGTCTCTGCTTAAGAAAACAAAAAACTAGAATTTAAATAAACAACGTTGCCATTTAGTGTTATGACTAATGCAAAATGGTAAAAGAGGAAGCCTTTCAGATTATGGGACAGCTGTTTCGGGTTAGTTAGGTAATTAGTCTTAAACTGCCAGCATTAAAGGCTTGAAGGCATAGGAGGAGAAAGTGCAATTTAATCGTGGAAAAATAAAAATAAGACAAAGAAAATAAATACAAGATCAAAAGCTGTCTTTTTGAATATTTAAATTGTTTTTTCCCTTCAACATTTTTTTATGATGATTAGAGCCTAACATTCCATCTTCCAAAGACAAAATAAATGATTTTTCAGTTCTCCAATAAAAGATGTGAAAGTTATCCTGAAGTTTTCAACAGGGTTTTGAAAGAACACAATTTTTTTTTCACTGAAGAGAGATATTTCCTCTCTCTAGATGTGTCCTCTGCGGCTCCGTTCACTTTGGTTATAAATATTACATCTGTGAGATTCGTAACACATCGTAGCCTGTAGCGTCTTGACGCTGAAATGATGTTTTTTTGAATCTCTTATCATTGGAGAGAATATGCAATTGAAGTATATTCTTGGATCTCCTAGCTTGAAGAACACGAGAATAGTCTATTATCTTCGTTTTGTTGGCTAACGTGGGGGTGGATATATACCAGTAAACCCCATTGTTAAAGAATGCATTGCTGTCCTTTTTAAAGAAGAGCTGTAGATTAGGTCAGTCAAGGGAAAATATTATGTAAGTGTGTATCATCTACTCAATACTAGGATGTAGAAATTAAAATTTGAGTTGGACAGTATGGTAAAGAACAGGTGTGATATATATCATTTTGTGGTGTATGTCTTCATGTAATACAATAATAAGTGCTTCAAATAAGTGCTTCAAGCATGTAGCGATATTAAGTTAAACAAAACATGAAAGCACAGCAACAGAGAAACAATACCAAATGCAGTCAGATCTCATCAATTGTTTTCGGGTACTGAGTAACAAATAAAGACTATAAGAAAAAGAAGACTAGTGTACATCCAAAACAAGCCAAATGTCGGAGCCGAAAATTCATACAAGTAAAACCAAGGTTACGTAGAAGATTTTCGAAGGATTGAAGTACGTGATACATGATTGTTCTACATCTCGAAAAATATTCTATTTCAAAGTAGAATCCAGTAACTGAAAACTACGAAGAATATTGAGCTGTCTTTCGTTTCTTATGTTACAAGCTTGAAAGATGGTTATTTATAGAAGGGCATTATATATAGGTCCATTTAAAAATATTAATAATCAAGGGTAACAGACATTAATTCAGATAGTCTTCGGTGTTGAACAAGACTTTCACGGACCATATCGGGATGTACAATGTTGCCTTCATCGAAATAGCGAGGATTTGTCACAGTAACTCTGTTCGTCGAAGTTTCAACACGAATAAGAACTGCCTGAAAGTTAAAATTTATTAAAGTTTTGTAAGTTACATAAATCTTTGATACATATTATTTATCGAAGCTTCATTCATTACCAGTGACAATCTCGGTACATGTACCGAAACGGGGATGGCGAATTTAAGGTGTAATAGTTATTACTTTATTTTCTCCTCTACAATTTTTCAATATATTAAGGAATACTGAATATTGTTCTACTTAACTCCAAACACTACTGAGGGAAAACTAGATTTGATGCATTCAGATAAAAAGATAAAAAGATGCCTTTATTGATATTCGAGAAATTCCTATTCCTTCAAAATAAAAAAAGCTAAGCTTACTGGAGAATCTCCAGTGCATCGTTAACTCCAAAATTTTCGAATTTCTCTTGGCGCTTTATGATGTTTTCGCAGTGAATAATCCACTTCGTTTCAGTGAAGAGCAGTTGATGGGTCTCACACACAAAGGACCTCTGTGGAAAGCAAAGAGGATTTGGTTCATCAAAGGCAGCAGCCACAGAAACGACGTCTACAATAGAACAAGATTAAGGGAGGTGATAAAGAATTCACCCGAGAAAGTTTGAGAAACTGATTCCTTATCTTGGATCGGAGTCTGTGTACTCTCTACTTCAGTGGAAAAGATCCGTCAATATATTGTTGTTCTGATTTCAAAGAAACTGAAACAGTTAAAAGAGATGAGTGAAAATGGAATGGTTTTTACTTGTTTAACTTTCACGTCAGCATCAAAAGAAGTACAAAAAATATGTGAGACGATGTCTGAAGATACAGAAATCCATTTCTAACCTGAAGTAGGTGGAAACAGCTGCTAGGTTTTGAGCTTTCAGTCCCACTTTCGGAGCTCCAGAAGAAGAAATTTTGAGGATTGAAAATTGTACAATTATTTTTTTAGACCTCAAAATTTCAGATTCTGCATCTAAAGGTCGTTTGCTCACCAAGAACCAAGATCATGCTTAAGACTGCTATTTATTAGGTCTAAAATGACATCAGATAGCGCAATTTTATCTCTGAAATTCATTTCCAGTATATGCAATAAAAAGATATATGTCACAAGTTTACTAATATATAAAAAAAAAATTGAAAATATACTTTTCTGATATTATTAGAATCCAAATTATCTTATCACAAGTCAGGGATTTCTGTTAAGGGATTCGAGTCAATTTATTAGATTTTATACTTTATTGATATAAAAAAATAAATGCTTTGTTTAAATTATTATTAGAAATATTAATTTCTTATTCTAATGTAAATTTCAAATTTTATTCAAGTTGACAAATTGACGAGGAAGCGTTAGAATTGGGATTAAGATTAGGGAAACCCAATTTACTTCTTTTATCAAAATTTGTTAAGGTTAAAAAAAAATGAATACAGTAGAGTCGCGGTAATCCGAGCCCCGGTAATCAGAGATTCCGTGTAATCCGAGGTGCAAGCCCAAGCGATACCCTACTAACGATGGCATGACATCCCTGCTAAAAAGCGTTGCTCTATTGTGAAGCAGAAGACCTTGGACAGTTTTTTAAAGTTGTAAATGCTTATAAAGAGTCTTTTCATGTAACCAGTTAACATTGTTAATGTATCTGTAAATTTAATATCTATTATAAATTAAATTTGATTCGTTTTAGTTGAAAATTCCAGTTTTTTTTTCTTTTTTCCGTATAATCCGAGTTTTTTTGTAATCCGAGATACCATCAGCCCCAATTACCTCGGATTACCGCGACTCTACTGTATTTTCAAACAGAATGAATTATCTCAGAACAATAAGCAACAAAATCTCGGAAGAAGAAGAGAAATTCTAATCAATTTTATGAGGACGCCAGTGTAAAGGCTTTGGTCATCAATTGATAGTTTTTTGTTTGATTTTAGATATATTAAAAAATAAAGTAAAAACAACAACAGTGATATGCTTAGGAAGGCCTGAGTAGAAACATTCCAATATTCTTTGTAATGAAAAAATTCTATCAGAATTTCCTTGTCTTAAAAAACAGAAATATCGAAATTGGTAATTCTTAGTAACTGCTATGTCTCTTCGGAGACACCTGCAAGTATCTCGTCAAAGTGATCTTGTTGGAAGTCAACGTTCTTTTTATATCTTTTGTTCTTTCTGTGGAGTGACCAAAGGCGATTTGAATTTTTACACTTTACTTTTTAGATTGCTGACTAAAAATGAAAAGTAAAATAAAAGATTCAACTTTTGAAATTGATACATTCTCTTGATATATTCCATCTAGATTAGTTTCTAATAAATGTATCACTCAGTCATCGTCATCCGTAGTTGTCGAATTGAGGCTTCCCTGGATCTTGTCCATGAAAGATTTTGGCCTATGTAGTATAGCCGACTTATCATTCCTCTACTATACTTTTAACAGTCGGAAGAGAACACTGAAGAAGAAAGAAACGGCTAAGCCCCGCTCGGCATTCAAACCCAGGTTCCGACACATCTGTCTCGGGAAAGGCCTGCGCTTTGACCACTAGGCTATGCCGGAACTTCTAAATGTATCACAACACAAAAATTTGTAAGTTAACAACAAGAACAAAGTAATCTCCGTCGATGATTTCATACAAAGAAATTTAGAGTTCAGAAGAATCCTTGTGATCTGTTTTTGATGGATAGAATTGGAAAACGTTCTATTATTACTTCAGAACTGTACCTTAATATTGAACTAACATTAATTCAGATGTATTTAAAATCTTGTTTAATACATCGGGCTCTTTTGTAAGCCTGTTCTCTAATGTATTTGCAGTGTTCTAATTTCTGTCGTTGCTCTTCGTATTGGATCAATGCCACCAATGTAGTACTCGTTTTATTATGTTTTACGAATAAATTGTAATGAAAGGTCGAGCAGGGCTTGAGATAGGCCTAACAGTAAGCAATTCTCTGTAGAATCATAATGACACCGAATGGTGTCACAGGATGATCATTTTCTGCTTCGACTAGGATACGAAGCTAAGTTGTTGAGAGCGGTTAAAGTTTTTTATTAGAAATAATAAAAAAATAAATGGCAATAATCATCATCGCTTTATCATTTAAAAATTTATAATGGGAATTATTTGCTATGTTTGGAAAATCTTCGATTTGGAGGTTTTATTTTATTTGTCTATTTACAACTGTACCAAGGATAGTTACTGTCTATATTTATCAGGGAACTTTCAGTTTTTCGTTGCTATTATCCTTACATTCGGGCTTCAAGAAAGATGCATGTATTCGTGGTTTTAGGGAGTTGATAACGTTATGCACCTTTAAAAATTGAACTTTCTAAGATAAATCATTTTTGTATTATTCTGAATATTTGAACATTGTCGTAGATTTCGGCCAAAAAGAAGAATTATTAGATTTTATAACTATTATGTTTTTTGATTAAGTGGAAAAATTCTGTTATATCTCTTACAGTTCTTAAAAAGAATTATAAGTTGACAGTAAATAGAATTAAAATATATTTATAATTAAATATGCATAAAATTTGAATATATGAAGTTGAATGTATAAAAATGGAAAAGGAAGCAATAAACATTGTAAAATGTTGTAAATATCTGGAAATATTCCTTTTAGCACTGTTTCTTGATTCTTATAATTTATCGCAAAAACAAATCCAATGTGTGAGACCTTAAGAACGAAAGAAGTGATACCATTTTATATATGACCTGGTGAGTAAATTGACTATATTGATAACTTTGCCATAATTAAGTTGCCAAGTTATCATCAGAGGTTTCAAATTTGCAAAAAACGACTTTCGTCTTTGCAGAACTTGATAATGTTAATTCAAGAAAAATACAAAGGAGGTTCGGGCACAGAAATGATCGCATTTCTATTCAAATGAGTACAGGATAACTTTCAAGAGTTATTAATGCTTTTTGCTGTTAAGGCTAATTTTTTGAACTAATTATCTTGAAAAATTGTCTCTTGTATCGAGATTGAAACTTTATTTCCTTCACTCCTTTCATAAATTTGCTTTGATTCGAAAAAAAAAAATTAATGAAAAATACATTAATACAAAAGGGTTTGCATTTTTATAACCTAAAATCCTTAGATATGTTATGCACTTAAAAAAATCCCAATGTGACTAAAAAGTACAAAATTTGATGTAAAAATTTAAAAGAAAAAGAAAAACAAACATGATTGGCTCACATATGCAGCCAAAATGAAATCAAAATATCTGGAAAAGTATTTATAAAAATTTAAAACTGGAAAAAAAGATCGGATAAAAAAATATGACAGTCTGGTTCCTATGCTTAAAAACTGTTACTGCTTAAAAGAAGCAGAAGTAATAGTCATATCACAAAGATACTTAGGCCCTTTCTTTAAAATTTAATGTATCTATATTAGTAAACTTGAAAACTTTATATATATAAATATTTTTAGCGACCCAGCATTTGTGATAGCGACCAAAATCGTAGCTATTGCGTTTTTCCTGTCCGTCCGTGTCTGTCTACCCCCACCCTCCCCTCTAACAACTCCCGAACGCCAGGTCGGATCGGCCAACGGTTTTCACCATAGTGAGCAAAGACTCACACACTGGTGGAAAATGGGAGGGGCCAACGCCCCCCCCCCCCCACTCTCCCATGTTCGCGATATTTAGTATTGCTGTTATTGTACCTTCCTAAAAACATCCAACAAACGGTCGGATCGACAAACGGACTAAACAATCGTGTTCAGAGGCCCAAACAACAGAGGAATAGGGTATTTTCAGGGGCCAACGCCCCCCCCCCCCATATTCGAGATATTTGGGATAGTTTCCATTGGATTTCCGCTATTAGCTTAAATGTTAGAAATACAACCATCCCATTTCAGTTATCAGCTTGTATTTGATGGTTAAGGTTTCGGACTCGTATACTAAAGGTTGTCGGTTGAAATCCGTGTCTATACGTTTTTTTTTTCTCTTAATCTTTTTTTCTCAAAAGTCCGCGAGGGTTTTTTTTTTTTCTAACTTTTTTTCTATTTTTCCTTACATAATTGTACTTATTTTTTTTATTATTATGGATCGCCCTTAAATTTATGCTTTAGCACAAAATTATATTCACTCACTTATTTTCATTTTTCTTATACAATGAAACTTGGATAATTCGAAGCTGAAGGGACCACTACAAAACTTCGAATTATCCAAGACTTCGAATTAAACAAGTTACATCTTTTAACTTTAATTTCAGGTCCACTGAATGCTTGAAAAGATTATTCTATCAATAAGTAAATATTTATTCAGAAAGATCATGGTATGAAAGACTTAAACACTATATGTAAGTAAACAAAATGAGATTTATATTACGTAAGCTACAGTACATATTACATTCAATACAGAAAATTATAGTTTTTCAAAAAATTGTGCAATGTCTGATTGTTTTGTAGAATTCAGTCGCTTAAGGTTAGCAAAATCATCAAGCATGTTTAGTGAACGGAAAACAGCTTCACTTATGTTGGTTTGTCCTTCAATGAACCGACGAAATTCGGCTCTATCCCGTACTCGTTGGCGATTTGGCATTTCTTCTTCACACCCTTTTCCACCTCGCGAATGACGGCGACCTTTTCAGCGAACATTAAATTCTTATATACGCATGGTTTACTGAAAGACATGGTGACACTGACAGCAGGAAGCTCAAATGGCGTCTGAAGTGTCACGTGTCGAATGGCGTCACGTGTCGAACGGTGGCGGGAAGGGGATTTCAGTTGTCACGTGTCGAATTTCTTAACGATGAAATGCCGGAAAGTCGTTATGATTCGAAATTTTTTATAAAAAACTTCGAATTAAGGAAGTTGAACTTCGAATTATCCACGATTTTTTAACATTGATTTAATAAGAAATTCAAGGGACTAAGAGAAATCTTCGAATTAACCACGATTTCGAATTAAAGACGTTCGAATTATCCAAGTTGCACTGTATTATTATTGGATTAAAAAAAAAAAGGCAGTGTGCTTTTTATTTATTAACCGAAATAAATATATAAATGATAGAAAGGCAAAATTTATTGTAAAAAAAGAATAGATCAATAAAAAGAAAAGGTACATTTAGGAGATGAAGATAAGAAATTGCGATGGTCATTTATTTAAATAGCTTGGGTGAATTGATTTTTATACGATGAAGACGTTGAAGGGTGCGTGGGAGACTTATGGGAGGGATGAGCTAGTAAGCAAACATCTCATCCTCAGTAAGTGGTTTACTGATAAGTTATCTTATATTATCAATATGATGATGATGATGGAGCCCAAGTGGATCGTCCGTAGCCATGGAATTTTAATTAAGTTTATCTGAACTGAAGGAGAGGTTTTTCTCCCTTCATTATTTCGTTCAAGTAATTGGAGATTATTACAAAAGGGCTCGTTATTAATAAACAGATCAATTCAAAGTGCTTTTGTTATTAGAAATCATCTTCATTTTCAATGAAAAAATGAAGGAAAGTAATTAAATCTCCAGTTTCTGAAAGTTTTAAATTACATTGCTGATAAGATGTAAACAATGACAAAAAAAAATTGAAATTAAATACTACGCTGTTATTAAATTACTTAGTATTTATCAATTTGGATTAAGTTTTAAATCTAATTTTTCTATTTCATTCTATTTGGTTGGGTAATACAACAGTTTTGAATTTTGATAAAGTCATCTTTGATTTTTGGAGACCTATTTGGGAGTTATTGCGTTTGTCCTGTCCGTCCGTGTTTGTCCCCCCTAACAACTCCCGAACGGAAGGTCGGATCGGTAAACCATTTTACCATCGTGTTCAGAGGACCAAACACCGTAGGAATGGGGTATTTTCAGGTTCTAAAGCCGCCCCCCCCCCTATGTTCGAGATATTTTACATTGTTTTCATTGGATTTCCGCTATTAGCTTAAATGCAACCATTCTATTTCAGTTGTCGGCTATATCTTGATGAGTAGGTTTCGGACTCGTATGCTGGAGGTTGTCTGTTCGAATCCGTATATCTACAGGGTTTTTTTTCTCTTAATCATTTTTTCCTCACTGTTCGCGTGATTTTTGTTTTTTGTTTTTCTGATTTTCCTAACTTTTTTTTTCCCTTACATTAATGTACTTCCGTTTTTCTATTATTTCATTAATATTTTTACAGTTTCTTATTATTATGGATCGCCCTTAATTTCCAGCTTTAGCACAAATATTTTTTTACTTATTTTTGTTAATTTCTTCTATTTTAGAAGTTTCTTATTTACAGCTGTGAAATATTTGGTTGTTTTCCATATCTTCTTTTGATTGTACTCAATCGAAATTTCTCGAATCTTTATGTCTTCTTTTACCCTTGAAAAATGGATTGAAAACCGAAACTGTCGTTTGTTTTCGAATAATTCTTATCATTTTAATAATAACTAGGCCATCCCCCATGTACACACACGCTTGTTTTTCAATATCACATAGAATTTGATTAAGTAAGAATATTATATTTAAAATATTGCAACGTTTCGGCAATTATAGTTCTAATTGTCATTTTCGAATTACAAATAAACAATCTTGAGATTTAAAAAACAAAAAGGTTGAATTCATTCATTATTGATTGGGGGAAGAGGAAGGACACATAAGTCAAAAAACAATATAAAATGAGTAGTAGTCACCTTAGCCTAATGGCTAAGACGTTTGACTTCGGATCAGAACGTTGTAGGTTCGATTTCCGTCGCGGACGTTTCATTTTAAAAATGATTTCTATTTTCCATTCTCACAGGAAATTGCGCCGGACAAAGAGACAGACAGAGAAACAAAATATTTTAGTAATATAAATTATTTTAATTATTATTTTTAATCATTTTGGCGTCTTTCATTTACACAGTTGCGTTTCCCTTTTACATAATTTCTTTTCTGTTTTCTGGCTGTTTAAAAATTAGGATTTCTTAAGGTACAAGTTCCTTAAAAAGTACGAAAAAGTTGACGTGCCAAATTTCAGTTATCTCTTGATAAGATCCAAAGTAATTACATCAGTGATAGTAAACTTTCAGCATTCTTTCGGTTTATGGGTAATGGCGCTTTTATGGAGACTCACGCATTGTTCACTTTCAGTTAGTATGGGTCAAATGTCTTACCAAAAATGCATTTGATAATATTTATTTACAGTTACAATTTGAGCTGTAATAAGAAAAAAATATCTTTTTGTCGACTCTTTACCAAAATACGGAGGGATCTTTCTTGTAACATCATAAACCTATCTTTAAAATTTCAGCTTCCTCGGAATTGTAGTTTGAGCTATCATGTGATGATCCGCGGATGGATGATGTCCTTCCTAAAGGGGATTATAAAAAAGATAAACGAGTTCCTTTTCAATGTTGATTAGTTATTTCATTAAGATTTTTTAATTTTGAATGAATTTATTATTTCGTATTAACTTCATTCCAAAATTAATAAATCTTAACGAAATAGCTGTTAATTTCTATTCCGTCCCACTTCCTGTTGATTCCTAAACATCGAAAATGGAAGGCCCTGTGGATTTGGGTAATTCACGTGGGCGGAAGTGACATTGATTAGATCCATCATCTCACGTCAGTTCTTTCAGCAACTGCAGGATCTATTACAGAAAACATTGATTTTCAGAGACATCGTATTTGAGGTCGAAATGAAGTTGTCTAAAAATGAGGTATTTCTTGACTTTGTTATTTGATTAGATTTAATTGAACTCTTCATATAACCCTTCAGTGTATTAGAGAACTTGGTAAACATACATCATTGGAATCAAAAAGTGAACTTTTTATATCAAAGTTAAAGCAGTTCTGAATTAACTGTGTACCTAACATATATACTTTTTAAAACATCTCATATTCACTTTTTTCTATTCTATCTGTGACTTGTCTGCTAATCTTTGAAATTTTAAACAATTCTATAAGATAATTAGGGCCAAAACACACCAAGTCTAAATTTTTAAATGGAAGTAAAGTGTGCTTTAGCCTTTATAATTATTTTCAGATTTTAAGTATTGTATAAATGTTATCATAGAAAAACCGAAGTTTGGAATTCCAGGTATTTTATTAACTATTTATCCAGATTGAAAATAAAAAGTGGAAATTCTTCCCTTCTATTGATTTTATTCTGTTTATACAAGAGATGTCAATATGTAAATCTTTAATGAATCAAACTGTTTAATTTGGTTTTCTACGACATTTGCCTGTTTTTCTTTTATGGCTAGTCTTTGACATTGGAAACTGTTCTTTATGAACACAACATGGCGGTCTGTGAAAGCCACCCGTTCCAGAATTTCTCAATTCTGGAAATGTTTATTTCCGTTTAGGCCTATTAGACTGTGAAAGTGGAGTCTGAAAAGCAATTAGGGCGTGAATAGAAACCTTCTCCTTTGAAATAAACAACTATCAAACGTATCAAAATAAGTCAGAAATAACGAAGCACTACGCATTCTGTTAGTCACTATACTGTGTTCCGAACATAGTGTTACAAGAGGACAGTACTGTTCAATTGGATGTTTCATCTCATTTGCTTAGTAAGGATAACAATAGATAATATAAGAACTTCAGATTTTTAGGCAGTGTTTGAAGGGGAAATGGACAAATAGAAATTTAAAACAATTTTTTTTCTTCTTTTTTTTTTTGTGAAAAATTATTAATGTATTTTAGATGTAAGGATAATTTTATTTTTGAAGTTAATTTCATTTGAAAATCTTTCTTCCTTTTTGATCGGAAAATGAATGAAAACCTTTGGATAAAGATGTTTTTTAAAGTGACGAGTGATATCTAACTTCAGATCAGAGGAAATTGAATTTCTTAGAGATTTCTCATCGGAAGTGGGAATAATTGGGTTCTAAGAAGAATGCGAAAGTTAATAGAATCAAACAAAAAGATTGAATGATTGTTGTTAAACAAAGATTATCAAACAAGTTAACGTTTAAAAATACGAGACTTAACTAAGAAATAAGATAATACCCACAATAAAAAGAAGACCTCTCGGTTCACTTGATTGTAGGACCTACCAAAGGATCACACAATAACATGGAATATAGAATTCAAAACAATATGCCAGTTAATAAACGAAAAGTCTCTCGTCAAAGTCACGTTGATTGGGGACGAAACCGATTGTATTTTTAACTTGTATAAATGTATTTTATTACTCATGTGCGTTGGGCCAAAGCTTTCTTTTAAACTAAAAGTGATTGATGAAAAGAAATTTAACGTCCTGGATAATTCAAGAAAGGTAACAAAGTAAGGCACAAAGCTAAAAAAGGAATTCGCACCCTGAGCGGTCGCCGGGAAGAGACTGGGATGGACCGTTTCGTCCTTTTTAGGACTCGTCAGCCAAACTCCACCGATGACAGACTCAATGGTGCGAAAGGTTAAAGATCCCGGGTCTCGCTCCCGAGAGCGGGACCCCCCCCCCCTCGAAGAAACCCTAACCAAAAATAAACAACAAAACAAAATACAATTATTCCTTGGCCTGCAATCCTTTAGGCACAAAAAGAATTAAATAAAGGCATTAAAGAAAGCAACAAAACCATTTGTTATAAATGAATTGAAATTTAACGTGCCTGTATTCTCTGAGACAATGAAAATCCTGAGTCTGACAGAATCTGCAAGTATAAAACGTACGATGAATGATTGTAGGTATTCTTTAACTTTAATAATAAACTTCAACTCACGCATCAATAAGACAAAGGAATGTGTTTTCGTGTGTATATCAAGCGGTGCTACATAATTGGGAATTGAAAAAAAAAGATCAAGATCTGAAAAAGATTATCTACTCCAGATAGATCCTAGAGTTCAGTCCACTACGTCAATGGAAAAACATTAATCCCTGCCATTAAAGGTAACTAACCTTAAGACCTTTGCTTGTACCTTACATTGAGGATATCTCAATACCTGTATCTTTGGGCTTTCAGGATTTGTTTCTTCCTTTGTTTATCCATATAACAAAATGAATTTCTTGTGCCGTACCAAATTCGCTTGAAATTTACTTTTGCTTTAACTTTCGTACTACGTTTCTTTTTTTTATTTTTCCTGTTATTTTTTTTTGTAGTGTAATACAGTACAACTAGCGGGATACATATGCATATTTCAGTCATTACTCGAAGGATTCACGTTATAATCCTTGATAAAGTATTTATAATAATATTTATGTCTGTGATATAACGAAACAGAAATTTTTTTCCGATCGGAAATTGATGGTTTCCATGTGAGTGACCTTCTCTTGCGTCGAATCATTGAAGAAATGAGATCTCATCCATGAAATAAGAAACATTGGAAAATCCCAACAACCGTTAAACAGGATACTCAGCCGTCGAAGAAATAAAATGCTAGGGATCGCGGATTAACAAGAAAATCTTATTCTTCATTAACGAGGCAATCCTTTTCCCAACTCACACATTGCTGCTAAATTAAATACTGGTGGAATCAACCTCCTCTACTTCACTATTCGAGAATCTTCAACAGAAGTCAAACAATATGCAGGGTGTTTCAGAAATGGTAGACCAAGCGAAGAGGTACGTGTTGAGTTGAAAATGTTCTACGACATTTTGTTGTACGGTCTTAGTTTTAGAGTTAGGAAATGGTTGCTTTGGGAATGGTTCCTAATCAAAAAGCTCAGTTCACATTAGGAAGTGTAAGTAAATAAGGTAATTTCTGACAAAAAGCAATCCGGATAACAAATGTAATGACTGAAAACAGGTGTAATAATCAAAGAAAATGCTGAAAATGGCCATAACTGAGCTTTCTTTGATTAGGGATTAGGTGCTTAGGGACCATTCCCAAAAGCATTCATTTCCTAACTCTAAAACTACTGCCCATACAACAAAATGTCATAGAACATTTTCCACTCAGAATGACCTTTGGAATCCGTATCTCTTCGCTTTGTCTACTATTTCCGAAACACCCTGTATATTATCATATTTAACCTTAGGCTAAAATAGTGTTAGTTGATTGGTTCCAAAGCCAAGGCGTTTTTGGCAGTGCGTCATTCGACCTAACAAAGTGAGAAGCAATGATAGACTATTTCGCTGAAACATTCTTTGCCCAAAATAAAGGAAATGTTTTTGAATAAATATGAATAAAGAATAAATCAGAACTGATCAGATACGGGTTGAAGTTAACCATTAAAAAAAGTATTTTATAACTATATTTTTCCATATTTGCAGTTACGTTTATATGAGATAGGGAAAGGAAAATTCAGCTCCGAAATTGAGCACTCTGGTTTCTTAGCTATCTATCATTTATACAGCAATGTACTGATGGTATTTTGTGAAGTAATTTTCATATCAAAGGAGTTGACCGATCGCCACAAACACGGTATCATTGGAAAAGCCTCGGGATAAGCTTTTGATGCTCTTTCAAATTTTCGAAAATAACAACCAAGAGCGTAGAGATATCAAAGGAATTCAAATGGAAATTACTCTTCTAAAATGAATCAAAATCTCTCATTTAAAAGTTTCGACCATGTGCAAGTGATTCTTATAGCAGCTGTTTTCTATTAAAACTGAAAGTATACTTTTCCAATTACGACTAATAATATATTGAATTGTGTTTTATATAGTTCACTATACTTATCAAAAATAAAAAGAAGTACCTGAAAGAAGTTGAACTATATTTTTCCTTGCTTTCTTTTTTTTATGCAGCGAAAATAGTATAAACGAAAAGTTTTTTTTTAAATTATTTTACTGTATATTCTGAATAAAAACAGTAGATATTTTATTACTTTCAGAAAAATTAATTAGGTTTGAAAATCCTTATTTGTCTGAATCCAATCAATTTCAATTATATTAAAGCTCGCGTAGGCATAAAAAGGATTAATAAGCGGAATATCCTTTGTTTTAATATATCCATGGATTTGAATCATTTCGGTTTTAATGCTTTTGTATAGGATTTTTTTTTTACCTTCTCACTCAAACTTCTCGTCAAAGATCCACACGGAAAAAACATTCAAATATGTCCTTGAGTAGTTTAAGAAAAAGAGACGTTCTAACTTGAACATTACACACATACAGACTGACTGATTTATAATACATACTTTCATAGAAAAATAAGATAAATTCTACCCAGTTTGTAAAACGTTCCTCCTGAAAAGAAAAAATAAAAAAAATAAAAAATAAAATTGGAAATTAGCTTCTTTACGTGTTGTATTTTGTTGAATAAAATGTCCTATTGTGATGTTAAACGAGTAAATAAAAGAATGTCATCCCAAAGCGCTTTTGAGTTCGAAACAGAAACTTCCTATTGTCATCATTGTTTTCTGTCGGACGAAAATCATTTTTGGGCTAGCTTCTTTTCTTTTATTTTATATTTTTGGGTCTGAATTTCATTTAAAATGAGTATCTTTGAATAAGTGGTTTTTGGGTTGTCATTTGCATTTTAATTAATAAATTTTAATTGAAAGATAACAAAGCCCAAGGCCTCAGAACGTTCTGTCATTGATTGGAAAAAAAAAATGGAAGAAAAATGAAGGAAGCGATGTTAACGTCTAAGATTGGTGAAATTTTTCAAGAAGCAACGGAAAGAACCGAAGAAAAAAAACTGAATGAAATCCTTAAGACATCAATGACTGATTATACATCTTTGTTTGGATTTTTTTTTCGAAGCTATTGTCTAACAAACTCAATTATTTTATTATTTTAATTAATTATTAATTAATAAATGTCAAATAGAACCTAGCTTGTAGCAATTAAGAATAATGAATCTAGATGGATATTTTTGTTTTTGTTGTCATTCGTTTTGAATTCTTTGTTCTGTGGATTCTCGTTAAATTTTTTGTTATGCAATAGTTTAAGAATTTTCTTGTTTTCCTATCTTACATTCTGTTTCTAAATATCCTGCTAAACTTTCTGTCACTCGTTTCTTTCGTTTTATTTTATTGCTTTATTTTAATTACTTGTCAAGTGAATTTTAAGGGCAATGTATTGGGTTGGCCAAAAAGTTCGTTCGTTTTTAAGTAAAAATAAAAGACCTATTTTTCATTTAATAGATCTTTGAGGTCGCAGTGCTCGGTTGTCAAGCCACCCAGGCTCACCACATTACATTACATTACATTACATTACATTATTTTTCATTTTCACCAACACTTTTATTGAACAACATGTTCAACGGTTTGTTCCACTACCTTCTGCCATCTTTCAGGCAACTTTGTCATACCATCTTCCCAAAACTTTTTATCTTTTTGAGCAAAAAAATGTTCCAGGTATCTATGGAATCTTCTAGGGAATTGAAAGTTTTCCCATTAAGAGAATTTTGTAAAGACCGAAATAAATGGAAATCCAAAGATGCAATGTCTGGTGAATACGGCGGATGAATCAGAACTTCTCAGCCGAGCTGTAACAGTTTTTGCCTGGTTATCAAAGAACATGCGGTCTTGCTTGCTTGTTTTCTTCCATCGTCAATATTAAATTAGCGATACAAAATTTATTAGTGATCATTTTGGTTTATATGCATGCTGATATGACAGCTGCCACAGTACAACAAAATGATATCGAATGACATTAAAGACACCTAAGCGCTACTAAAGCCAATGTACGTAAAAAAACCGAACGAACTTTTGGTCAACCCAATATGTATGTGTAAGTCGCTGTGGGCGAATGTATTTCCCTAGCTATTGAAGATCTAGTAATCTAATTTGATTATTATTATAGAAAATAACTTAAAAAAAAACGAGCAAAACCTAAATAAATTTCTAAACATCCTTCTACCAAATACTCCCTTCAGCACATCCGATAAAAATATACATCCCATATTGAACAATCCTAGTCCTTCCTCCTTCTTTCTATCTCCTACTTCGCCTTCTGAAGTTAAACAAGCTATCAAATCACTATCCAACAAAACTTCTTCTGGTCCTGATGAGATCTCCCCATACTTTCTCAAACAGATCGTGGATGACATTGCACTTCCTCTTTCTCTTATTTTTAATATCTCAATATCTGAACGCGTCTTTCCTTCTTCCTTCAAACAAGCGAAAGTTGTTCCATTATGGAAAGCAGGAGATGTGAACACTCTGACCAACTAGCGTCCTATCTCCGTGGTAAACTCTTTTTCAAAAATATTTGAAAAATTATATCACTGTGAACTCTCTATCTATATATCAAAAAGAAAAATCGTTGCGGAACAACAACATGGTTTCATTACAGGGAAAAATATCGAAACTGCGCTAATTGATCTCACAGAGTTTATCACGGAGAATATGGCGGCTAATAAGATCGTCTTAGGTCTCTTCTTGGACTTGAAAAAGGCTTTTGACTCAATTAACATCAATATTTTACTTCAAAAATTAGAACTTATGGGTATTAGAGGCCCACCTCTTACATGGATCTCTTCATATCTATCACAAAGACAATACCAGCTGAACGTAAATGGATATTTCTCTTCAGTATATCACACGTCGACAGGTTTACCCCAAGGGTCTATCCTTTCCCCCCTTCTCTTTAATTTATTTATAAACGATCTCATTCTCACATCACCTGCTTCCAAATGTATCTTCTATGCCGATGACGGAACCCTCCTATTTGCTCATCCTAATGTGGAAAAACTTAAGCACGAGGTGCAGTGCTCACTTTTATATCTTGAATCTTGGCTATCCTCAAACGACCTTACTTTAAATACAACCAAAACGGTTTATATGTTTTTCTATCAAAGAAATAAAATACTTAACACTGGAAATTTCTCTATCACTTATAACAACTCCTTATTACAAGAAGTCCAATACTTCAGATATTTAGGTGTTACTCTTTCACACGATCTATCATGGAATCTCCATGCACAACAAATCGCTCATAAAGTCTCAAAAAATTTAGGCATCATTAGAAAACTTTGTTTTCTTCCTAGGCAAATACTTCTGAGTCTATATTGGTCACTAATTCATACAAACTTGTGCTACGGTATAATCATCTGCCAAATTTAAAAAAAAAAATGATACTTAAAGTGCAAAAGCATTTCCTAAGATTCTTAGATAGAAAGCCCCGCCTGTACTCTACTCAATCCCTCTGGACAAAATATAAAATAATTCCTTTCGAACATATCTACAAGCTTCAGTTGGCTCTTTTCACCTACAAAGCAATTAACAAAAAACTATGTCCTTCAATTACTTTCAATATTAAACCCAATTCCCATTCTTATAAAACTAGACTCAATCCTGTTCTTCTACTAACAAAAACAAGATCCAACTATCAAAGAAGAGCAGTCAGTTATTCTGCTCCTCTAAATTGGAATAAAATTCCAAATGAAATTCGTGATTGCACTTCTCTGGCACAATTTAAAAGAAAAATTAAACAACACTTTTCTACTCAACTCAATTCTAATAAATCCCTCTTTACATGAACCCAATAATTGATTGTAATCTCCTCTCTTTCTTCTCACTCTCTCCTTTTTTATTTTCTCCTTCCTCTATCTAGGTAAACGCCATCAGTCTAATTTTGTTTTGTTTTTTTTTGTTTTTTTTATCAGTTTTGAAAACTATGTAATCTTCTCAGCATATAGTTTCCTCAAAATGTGATGAACTGAATTTTTTTTCGTCCTCATAATGTACACAGTTAAATATTTGTAAAAAAAAAAAAGGAAACAAATCCAGTCTTTTTTATTTTTTTCCCTCTTTTTTATTGTAATAGTAATGCTTGTAATACTTTGTTTTAATATAATGCTTTCTTGTTTTAATTTCATATGTAATTTGCCTCGATGCCGACACCCTTTTGTCTTCTCGACGGGATCACCCTTAAGACAACTGGGATGTCAAAACTGTAATCAATGTATACTGTTGTAAATATTTTTTATTGGCAATAAAATTATTATTATTATTATTATTATATTATTGACTGAAACAAAAACAAAAATATACAAAATAATTAAAATCTTATTACGATATTTCTTCCTAATATCTCTAAAGGGCTAAATGCACTTCTCCGTCTTCCGTTATGTTTCCGTATTGTAATTGCATTAGTGACGTAGTTACGTATTCAGTGTCACCAGAATTGAGCCTCGTAAGACGGAATGGAGATCTTCAAATCGACGAACATATGTTATATAAATATAACGGCTATGTTCGTCGATTTGAAGATCTCTGTTACGTCTTACGAGACTCAATTCTGGTGACCCTAATACGTAACTACATCACTAAAGCAATTGCGTTACGGAAACATAACGGAAGACGGAGAAGTGCGATTAGCCCTTTAGTCATTTGAACGTAAACATTAAACTTTCTACTTCAACATATTTTTTTTCACAAATTTTTGGAAAGAAAACATCTTTCCTTTTTCAAGCTTTTCTATCAAGATTCTACAGAACAAAAATCATGAAAGGATGTCACGAATTTAACAAAGATTATCTGTAACAATTATTACAGATGTAGAATCTTTACAGAAAAACTTGAAAAAAGGAAGGACGTTTGGTTTCCGAAAATTTACGAAAATAAAGATGTTGAAGTAGTAAGTTTAGTGTAAATTAAAATATTAGTTTGAAAATATAATTAAATTTATTTCTACTTTATTTGGGTCACTATTGTTTTTTTTTGTTTTTTTTTTTCTTTCGGTATCTTCCTAATATGGGATAGGGACTTGATGTTATTGTAGTTTTTTCGAAATGAATGAATACCTTCTTCGGTTTTTTCGTGTTTATTTTATTTTTGAAATTTATCTATACACAAATCCATGAGAATCTATTTGAAAATATATCGTATAAGTGTGTATTTTCAAGCTTTCTTATTAAGTATTTATTCATTTTGAATTCGAAGCAATTCTATGAATTTTTTAACAAAACTTAGCTATTGTTTTTCAACGTTTCTTTCACTAACAATCGAATCATTCTCTTTATCTTTACAAATTTTCACCAACAATGCTTATATTTCTTTCACTAACATCCAAACCTTCCTTTGTAATAATTCTATAGATTCTTACACCTACAGTGCTTTCAGATTATTACAATATCGCCATTATTACGTTCGTAAGGTTAAAAAACTGTGTGAATCTACTCTAATTCTTTTACTCACCTCTCGAATGCCTTGTTTTATTAAGAGAACAGAGATTTTTATTTAAGTTGATTTTTTTAAATATCAATTTCGATATTTAACATTAGATCTCTGCGCTATCACAAAACAAATAACCCATTTTGTAACTGAGTTTTCATCCAATGAGTTCCTTTATTTGCGTAAATATTCTTTTTTCAGTTTTTTTATATAATTTTTGCACAAATTTTAATATATGTTCCTAGCATTTTTTTTTATTTGCAGAGTTGCAATTAAAATGTAACATTACAATCCTCGCGTAATTAATAGGTCGCAAATAAGCCATTATTTTTTTGGCTTCAGCTATGATATTTTTTTTTTATAAATTTTTGATAAAGAAAACAAAATGACCGTTTCGTCCTTTTTAGGACTCATCAGCCAGCCAAACTCGTCGGGCATGTTAAATTTCTTTTTATTTTTAAAACAAACTGAGTTTGGAAATCTGACTGAACTTGTTAGTTTAGTTGTTTTGAACGAAATCATGACATATTGTCATTTGTATCTTACTAGAAGCATGGCTTTTGATGAAGAAAAGTCAATGAATAAAAATAAATAAAAGAATTTCGTGATATAAGGATAATAAACTGTATATAAAATACAAATATATATAGAATAAATAATGCTACTTTTTATTTATTTTAAAAAGATTGCTAAAAAAAACACACATGTTTAACAATCACATCTAACAAAACATACATACGGGAAGCTTTTCGGATCCGAGATGGCCTCCTTTATCAAACTCCGATATGGGGTTGACAAAGGAGGCCATATCGGATCCGAAAAGCTTCCCGTATGTATGTTTTTAGATGTGATGTTAAACATATGTGTCTTTTTTACCAATCTTTTTAAAATATCTTTTCAACTCGTAAAATATGAATTAATTATAAATATTATTTATTTTAAATAGCAGTGCCTATGTACAGATTAATATATTAAGTAATGGTTTTGTATAAAAGTGAACAAGTTGCCAGTTAGGTCGACCTCAAGTGAAGATGACCAAACAGATCCTTTCTTTCTTGGATTTTTTTGATCTTCAAGACGTTACGTGTTTCCTTCGCCAAAGACTGAGGATTCCAGGAGGCTATAAGAAACATTAGACTTAATCATTCTTAATCTTCCCGCTTTTCGCCTTAAATTACGAGTGCGCGCACAGTATATCAAGAGTTTCATATTCGCCCAACTGCATTTACAAAAGGAGTTTGGTGACAGAGAATTCGGCGAAATACTTTATTACGATTTTAGTGGAAAAAGAAAATAAGGGTTTCAATAAATTCATACCGCAAAGGATCCCAGAAATCGTGGAAAAGACTTAGGAATTATATGAACAAAAGATTATTTCGAATTTTGTCGCGAATCTAAAAGAACTTGTTGGTAAACAAGCTTTCATCTTTTCATTTAATATAAATATATAGAAACTTCTTACATGAGAATTCAAAACTTTTGCGATTTCAAAACTATATATATATTGAATACGGTCGAATGTATAAATAAAATAAAAAAATAAAAAAAAATCGTTGATTTTTATACATCTTCTTGCCCCACACATTATCGGGTTTCCAGATATTTTAAAGTAATTTGAACATCCAAGCAATCATTGCGCAAAATTTCTGTTTTGTTTCTTATCGGGAAGTCGAAACTGTGGACAATTAAAAAGATATCATTAGGCCTGGTGGTCTGGGTTTTTTTCCCCCGTTTACACACACGTATATATATATCGTTCTTGTTGATAATTTTAATGTAAATATTGATTTAGTATTCTCATAATTTGATCTCAAATTCTAGAAAACTGTATTGGTTGTAAGAGGTCACATAATATTCAATTCGGTATTTCATAGAGCTTTTATAATTTTTAGTTTCTGTCAAAGGGTTAGGATTTCAAGTCAACCTTTTCCAGGTAAACATTACTTTGATATTATAAAATACTTTTACGTACAATATTAAATTAATCAAAGTCAACCATTTCTGCACCATATATTTATAGTTTAAAAGATTAAAAACGTATCAACAATTCCTTAACTACGTTTCTGGTCTCGATAATTATGAAGACCAGAAACGTAGTTAAGTGTTAATGTTTTTAATCTTTTAAACTATAACTATATGATGCAGAAATGGTTACTTTGCTATTTGAACCAACGGGTTCATTATGTAATAGAAACCATTGAATCATATTGAAGAAATTCGTAAATCTAAGGATGGTCAAATATTTCATTTATAGATGGAATAAAATATAATACATTTTACAATGCTGTATGTAAAAATTAACGACGTAAATGACGTAAGTTGAATATTTCGAGTGCAGAATTTTTATTATTCATTGCACTCGAATTAAAGTTTAGTGCAGAATTAATTATTCTCTTTGTTGGAGTGAAGGTGTAGCCTGGATTGGCACCTGAACGACTGAATGCAAACGTGACGAGACACAGAAAACAGAAGATTGGCTGCTAATTTGACTGGAACAAATGACAGCGGGTGATTTTCAGTCACTGGCTTCGTTTTCAGGTAATCCACAGACAGTTTGCTCAAATCGTCACTTCACTGAAAGTGTCAGGAATGAACAAACTAATGAAAAAAAAACCACACAGCATATTAAAAGCAACTAAAGGAGAAATACAACAAAGTCTCAACGGTGTTAGTCGTTTCATGAAAGTTTTTTGTCATTCATTAGAAAATAAAAAAAGAATAATAATATATGAAAAAGATAAATCTAATCACGAATCCTAATTGCAAAACGAAAGTTTAGAAAAATGATCGAAATATATTTGAGAAAGTTATCTTGCTTACATTTCAAACTATGAAAGCTACGATCCTTACTTTTAGTTTAATTGAAAACTTGATAATATGAAAGTCATTGGTAATGCTCGTAGTTTGATATTTAAGATTTTTTTTTCTTCTTTACGGAACCGTTGGTTCATAATCCGGAATCATTATGAGGTATCGTGAAGATCTTTAAGTATGTAGGCTAGAAGTTTGAGAATCACTTCTACGGATCATATTGAAAATTTGCCTCGATAGCAATCGTTAAAATAGAAGTCTGCTTCGCTTTATGATAGAACTCAAAGAAATGGGAATATCACATTATATTGGATAGGCTTTTTTTTTTTTTTCATTTTATGTTTGAATAATTTCGGATCGTATTTTTTAGTCTGAAATAAGAAAATGGCCTAATAAATTTTGCTTAAGGAAAAAATATCTTGAAGATATATTACGTATGTGTATACACACCGACCAATCCTACTTCAATCAAATCACTAAAGAACTTCCATTAGGATTTCAGAAAAAAAAAATCAAACAGAGCAATAAATTTATAAGTAAAAAAAATAAGAAAGTCATTTACTTATTTATATTTGACTACACAATGAAACCACTTTGTTGGCTGAGGGGGAGGGGGAAAAGACACGATCGGTAAACCAAAGAAAATGATCCATTTCCAGGAAATGTTTAACGAAGCAGGAACGTTGAATGTCGCCATTGCTTCAGCATGTTTGTGCTGCTTGGTTGATTTAACCCCAAAGGAAAGATCAGACTATAGAGCAATAATTTGTCTAAGGCTATCGTAATGTTCCTAAAGTCTTTTTAGGTAATAGTAAGCAGTAATCATGAAAGATTTTAAAGGAAAGAATCAAGATTTTTTATTTATTTTTATACTTTTAATTTTGGTATATTTTTCAATCCCCATTATATGCGAAATGATACGTGATTATTGTCTTCCAAATGAGAGATGGCCGCCCTGTTTTTGTGAGATCTGCGCATGTATCATCGATTAGTCTGGTCAGGCATTTCCGTCTGATTTTATGACAGGACGCCGCCATTACGGTAATCGCTTGTTAATTTGCAAAAAAGCATTGTATTTATAAATAATATATATTTATGTATTTATATAAATACTTATTGTTAGCAACTGGTATTGAAATAACGCTAAATAGTCGAGAGAAGTTTTAATTTGGCGTTATCAACATGTCTTTCTCAGTGAAAACAGACCCCCGTCGTCCATTGTGACAGGAAAACATAATTGATCAGCTACCGGAAGGGCTGCGCAGTTCAAACTTCCGCCAGCCACCTTTCATTTGGAGGACAATAGACTGATATTGTAATTTGAAGTGAAATAGTAAAATTGGTGTTATATGTTGCTTTGAAAATCAGATTAATTTGAAAGTTGAAACTTAAATGAAAGAGAGCGTTACTTATGGATGTTTTATTCAAAACAATCAACAGATTGGATCACATCTGTAAGGTCTAAATTAGAGAAGTCCAACCAAATATGGGTTATCACTTTTCTTCTTCTTCTTCTTTCTTCGAATTTGGCCGACTATGGACCACGGGAAATAATTCATGATTATTTTTCTACTTTCTTTCTTCTCTTCCAGTATTCTTTCACTCTTTCACTATGTTGTTTCCTTCTTTCTTCCGTCCATTTTGCTCCCGTCTTCTTCTTTGCCTTTTCTTGAAAACCCTTGAATCCCCTGATCTTTTTTCTGAATTCTTCTCTTCTCTCCACCTCTTCTCCATCTACTTTCATTTCTTCCATGTCTTTTCTGACCTCCTTGATCCATGTCATCTGAGTCTTGGGGTTTCTGTCGAAGAAGGTGAATAATCTCTTCGTCAGTCTACCTTCACTCATTCTTTTAATGTGTCCGTAGAAAGCCACTCTTCTTTTCCTCATTGTGTCAGTTATTTTTTCTGTTTTTGTGTAGATTTCTTTGTTGTTTCTCAGTTTCCATTTTCCATCTTCATATTTTGGTCCCAGGATTTTCCGTAAGATCTTTCTTTTTTTCTACCTCGTCTAATTGTCTGGCTGTGTTTAGTGCAAGGCATTCTGAGGCGTAGAGGTCTTCTGGCTTAATGACTGTATTGTAGTGCCTAATTTTAGCGTTTATAGATATGGACTTCTTGTTGTATATATTTTTTGTCAAATGGAATGACAATTCCATTTTTCTTGCTCTTGCTAGGACCGCTTCTTTGTCAAGGGCGTTTGGTTGAATTATTTCTCCCAGGTATTTGAATTTATTAACCCTCTTGATTTTCCCATACTTTGTTGTGA
>JAFIDM010010028.1:37372078-37392970 GCA_023159025.1 Thereuonema tuberculata | reverse complement strand
TAGTTGATTTGCCTAAAGGTTTTGTAAAGCTCCGTAAAGCTTTCGAACAAGGGTTCGAACAAAAAAAAGCTTTAGAATGAAATTGTAAATCAAAATATGTATGTTCATCCATCTGCTATGGAAAATAACTAAATTCAACAACTAAAAAGTTGTTTTAATTTTCTCTCGTTATTCATTGGAGACCCTTCGATTGCAGTTTGAATCTCATTTAAAACTGGCTACAAGTTAAGCGAACATTTTTTTTTTTTCAAGAAACTTAATTCTTCTTAAACATTATCTTTCATTCTTCACTTTTCCTTGTGTGTGTCGCCCTCCTCCGGCAATTTGCGTAACTAACTCACTTCAAATAAAGACATTGGCATTTTTTAGTTAGAGATAATTTAGTATTACAATTAGCACACGAGAAATTTAAGAAATTTACCCATATTGTTGGCTTTATAAGTATTTTGTATGAACATTTTTGACTTTCGAATATATGCTTGTAATCTGCAAATTTTATATATGCATTTTATTTGGAATTTGTAGACTTTTCGTCTAGGGTTGCAATCAGTTGGTTGTTTTCTTGTTACTTTTGTTGCTGAAGGTGCGACTGCAAATGTTGTTTTCGGTGCTCATTTTGGTGGCTCGAACAATTTCGAATTCTGAGTTTATTTTCGCCCTTTGAAGGCCTCTTTTATCCCGAGGGATAAGAAATCTATCAGATATGAGATCCCGCTCACAGGAGGTGCGAATAGAAAAAGTAATTGGTAAGATGCCACGTTTGTGGCTTGAGGCCGGTTTCTTGAAATTATTTTTATCTTCAGTTTCTTGTTCTTGCTGAAGATATTGACTTCAAAACAAACAAAAATTGGAAAAAGATTTAATTTCTTTTTTTTTTTTTTTGCTGACGGGGATGAATATATATTGTGGATCAATGGGTGCGAATTTATCAAAAATTAATGACACTTTAATAATTGGACAAACGAAATTCAAAACTAATTTACTTTCACTTTGGGAATCAATAGTGCTACGCAAACATAATCTAAACGATATTCTAAATTGTTGTAGCAATCCTTTATCTTATCTAAGGCTTTCACATTTATGAAATACGTAATGTGCTGCCATACAATCTGTAGTACTTACAATATCTCAAAATCTTCGTCTGTCGCAGTTGTAATAAAACAACAGTGGTATTGATAATCTTCATTGCGAAGTTAGTTTATAATAACATCTTATTTCTAAAACAACATTACTAAATATTCTCTAATGGAAACGGAATGTATGATTTGTTTCTTTTTTTTTGAACCTTAAATATTCTGTTGTTAAAATTACATTGATTAGAATGCAAAGGTTACAAGTTAATTAGCGTGATTCTCGAATGAACTACTGTCATTCCGTTTTGATAATGTGCAATTAAATTATTACGTCACTAAAACAGTGCTTCGGTCAAATAGCAGTTTCAAATAGGAGTTTCAAAACAGAGAATTGAGTCTGTACTATTTTCTGTCGTGGATTTTTAAAATTGGCTTTTTAAAGAATGAATACAGTGCTAGCGCTCAGAGTTGAAACTCCCAGAATGCAAAGCAGATTATAGATTGTCCTTTCCTGGCAGTTCGCTAACATTGAAATAGAAGAGAAGCGACCTCTGTAAAATTGTTGAAATTGTTATAATGGAAAGTTTAGGCTCGTTTGCATAATATGAAAGGAGTATTACTTTGATGGTTATTTTGTAACAATGTCCAGGAAATGTGACATGGCATGGTATTTAACATCTGTAAATTGTTTGTTATTTTAAAACTTTACAAAGAAAAGAAAAAAAATTTTCGAAAGTTCATTTGTAAATATATTTTTTTTATATATATATTTGGCGTTGGAGATTATGATATGATAAGAAGAAACGTTTATGGACTTAGGTTTGAAATTTAATAATTATATACCGTACGCTATTCAATTTCATTACGTGTGCTTAAAAACTTTGTATCATCTGTTTAAAGAGGAATAAGTCATTACAATTTTATTTCAGTACTTTGGACACTTTAAAAGTTGAAATGGCACTGAGAGGCATTAAATCAATGTAACTTTTTTTTCGTTTTTAGAATTTCAATTTCTGAATGGACTAGACGCTAAATACATTTTGGATTTCTTGAAAATTTCTTTCTATCTGTTCCGATCAGTGTAAATTTCGTATGTAGGTTTCACAATATTCTGAAAGTAAGGCTGTCCGATTAAAGAATAACTTTAAATTAAAGATCAATTCCTTTACAAAAGTAAATCTTTACTCTGTCCTCTTTCTTTTAATTTAGTTTAGAAATTTCAATTTCTTCAATTACAAATCGCAAAAATTAATTGGATTCGAATTTATCTTTCTAAATTACATTGAAAACCAGGGTTGGGTAAGTTACTTTTAAAAAGTAACCGAGTTACAGTTACTTGACAGTAACAACCTTTTAGCAATAAAAAAAAACAAACAATATTCTGTTAAAAGCATATTGAGAATTTATATTTTAAAAACTCTGTTGTTATTTCTCTAAATTTTGACGACACGTTTTATAGTTCTTTATTACATTCAAGGAATGGAAAGAAATCATTATATGTTAGATAAAACATATTTGTTTATTTTTAATATTTTTTGATAAATAAACAAATAAACAAGCGTCTTCCTTATTAGCAAGTAATATTTATATCAAATTAGATTTATTCAATGTGAAACATCGGCTTAGTCACATTTAGATGCAGGGTTACCAAAATTCTCGATTGAAAGATCGCCTCTTAGACGTAAATGTAAATGCCAAGTTTCACAATTAAAATTAAAAATGATTAACTTCCAATAATAGTTTACTTCAAATACTTTTCAATTGAATGAATATACCAAGGCAGTTCTTAAGAAGGGGTTGGTTTCAATAACGTCACCGCAAAAGAATCCTAAATTCCCTACAGTAATTTGCACTTTTTTGATTTGCGTTTTTTTAAATGTATATGTTATACGAACTTGAAACGCTTTTTTTTTTTTTAAGTTTTAATGTTGTAAATATTACTTTTTACCAGACATCTTTATTTCAAATGAAAGTTCGAATTTATAATGCTAACTGTTGTCAGTAGTCTTCTGCATTTTGAAGCAAACCACTTAGAGACTCGTAAAAATCGGAGTTTCTTTGTCGACGATTCAAACAGGAATGACTGGGATAAAACCTTAGATGAGATTTGGATTTAGTTTCTAAGATAATCTGCTTAGAAAAGATCTGAGCACTACATCCCGATAACTGATACTGCATTTTGAAACAGCTCTTGCCAAACCTCTGAATAGCTTGGTGTGAAAGTAAACCAAAGAAAAAAATGGACAAAAAAAAAAGGAACGCAAAAAGTAACGCGTTGTCGTTACTCCGTTACAAATAAAAGTAACTAAGTTACAGTTACTCAATTAACACAAGTAACGGCTTTATCGATCATTACTGTTACAAAAGTAACTGTTACTAGTAACGGCGTTACTAATAACGCGTTGTTTCCCAACCCTGTTGAAAATATAGTAAGCATAGTTTCTTATTTAAGAAATAAAAGTCAAAGACTGCACATAAATAAACATTTCTGTTTTTTTTTATTTTGAATGATTTTATTTTCCCTGCAAGTTAAATTTTTTTATGATTATAGCTTATTATTTATTTCCTGAACATGCCTTGGAGAATAATACAATATTAATCATCGTGATGCTAATTTGAAGATTTCTTAACATTCTCACAAAGTTACGTCAATTTAATTATTTCTCTCTGTTACGTCAATTTTTAAATATTTAATACTTACGGGCTTTTGATAACGTGTTTCTTTTGTTTTTGATCTTTTCACCCTTTTCTATCTCTCCAAACTGTCAATCAATCAATTGATAAATCTGGTTGACGAATTTTGATAAAAGGTGAAACTAACTGTCACAACTGAATAGGAATAATTTTAAGGACATATCCTTTTCAAGTGTTCATTTTGAAATTTGTTGGTCTTATGTCTTAATTTTTCTTATTCTTTTTTATATAGTCTGATTTTTTTTTGGTTGTTTTGTGTGTGTGTGTGTGTGTTAAATTTTTCTCTTTAGACAGGCAAAATGGAACGGCAAGGATTTGGATAAAAAGTATTATCTTTTTGTTTCCTTAGCTTAATTTTTGAGGTTGATATATTTTTTGAGACCCTGGATATATTCCCCACCCAGGGCCGTAGCTACCACCGGGGCAGCTGGGGCAGTGCCCCGGGGCCCCCGAGCAAAGGGGGCCCCCAACGAAGGGGGATTTTTATTTTTACGAAACCATAATCACTTGTTGCCCCGGGGCCCCCAATCCTCTAGCTACGGCACTGTCCCCACCTTTATGGGAACGTGCGTGAAAGCATGTGATTCTTCGCTCAAACAAGCGTCACTGCTGCATTCCTTCTGATTATTTCCTATTTTTCGTATCCTCAAGTACCTCTGCAAGTAAAAAGCAAACGGATGAGATCTGGGAATTATGGAGATCAATTCAGTCTTTCAGTGACTCGGAAATAACTGATCTAGTCATTGATAGATTTAGAAATCTTAATGAGATGGCTCACGGTTTTGTTATTTATTTATTCGTCCACCAGGGTTCTTTGCACTTCTGCCTTTGGCTCGACAAGGGGCGACAGCTGTGAGCCGTTAGCCGAAAATCATTGCCCATAACGATACATTATGAAACAATCGAAACACAGAAGAAGAAAGTAATATCCAAACCTCTCGTCGAAGGTTCCGACACATCTGTCTCGTGAAAGGCCGTGTTTTGACCACAAGGCTGTGCCGGAACGGTAAGGTTTTGTTAAAAGTATGGTAGAAATTGTCCTACCTTGTTCAGCAGTTCCCACATGGGACAAAGGCATCTCAGCACATCAACTGTAAAAGAAGAAAAGAATTCCTAAGTGTGGACATTTTTGAATAACCCTGTAGATCAACAATCATTTCTCTATGCCGAAGAAGAGATTAGGAGAAACTGATTAAGTGTGGTTCGTTACGAGGGATTTAAGAGCTACGCAAGCGTGCTACTGAACGGGAACAAAAAAAAAAAAAAAAAAGCCAGGTGAACCTCCAGAGGGGAGTCGTCTTCCTCCTCGACAACGAGTGGAATTAAAAGAGTTGTCAGATTATTTGTGATGAGTCATTAGGAAACAAAGTTACATTGGGAACCATCACGGGAACAAAGTACATCAGGGTCCTGACAGTTCATTTGTTCAAATAAGATTGTCAAGAGTCTGTCGGTTGAGGGAACCCCACTTTATTGATCACTTGATCAACTTTCCTGTTCTTTCTGTATTGAAGAAGCAGTTTGCAATCAGAGTTGATTTTCTGTCAGTGAGGCAATGTTTTTCCACTCAAGTGAACTGCAAAAATGGAAGTAGTTGGTTGACTGTAATGAAATTCGGGCTCAAAAACAGGCTAATTTTCTGAAGAAACGATAAAAAAGAATCTCATTACAGTTTATAGCTGATTCAAATGGAACAGTTTCATGTACAGAGATATTGAATCCAGTGGAAGAAGAAGCTAAAACACAGCGAAATGACAATGGCACAGATGTATTTCCTACGAATTGTCTGCATGTGAACAAGACTTAATTGCTTTTATTCTTCAGATTAAATCAATAAATGTTTTAAAAAACTCAGAAAAAGTTAAAAGATAAGTTTTCGACTATAAAACGAAACTTAAAATAACAAAGTCGAATTAAACGAAAAGCTTGCCTTTAATTATAAATAGCAGACCAGTTGGTTCTTTTTGCGTGATGGGACATTTTCTAGTCGGAATTGACTAAGTTCTGATTTGCATGTTTATTTTGAACGCTGAATTTTATAAAAAAATAATTGACATTTTTGTTGATTTGCGAAAATTTATTGAAGGATAATGTTGCAAGGAAACAACAACATTTATTGATGTTTAATGTTGTTGTTGTTAATTTATTGGCACTAAGTTCTATCGTCGTAGGCCTAGTAATAGCAAAAATTACATTGGAACTCACTTTCCTTGCATGGATTAATAAATGAAGAAATAATAAAAAAATTAGTCTGTACACTGTTATTTGTGAATTCTTTTAAGGCTGGCAGTTCTTCATAATTTAAGTTACAGTAACAAAATTTTAAAAATATATTTAAGAAAAAAAAAATTAAATCATAAGAAAATGATTTCACTTTATTTACAGCTAAGTCTTTCTATTGAAAAACTCCATCTTTTTGATATATTTCATTTATTATCAGTGATATTTCGCGGAAATAGTATCTTTCCGCTTTTTCAAACCTTTTTAAAACAACAGAGAGTAACTTCCATTACATTTCTTAATACTGATACTGGTATGTATAATACATATATATTATTGTTATAATAATGAAAGACTTTTAACAAAACCAATTATTAATGACAATGTATCGCCCTAAAGTATCGGATTGGGCTGAGCATTGCATAACAGAAAATCACAACCCAGACCCAAAAGTTACAATCCTTTTCAAAATTCAAGATAAATATAGTAGGTACGTGATTGAAGCATGTATCATCAAGACTTTTCAATGCATATATAAAGACAAAGGGTACATGGTAAACCCAAACACCCTATCCTATTTCCAGGACTTAGTAAAAAACCAAAGGGAGAAATTTCAATAAAGTGAACTAATAATTATAGTACATTGTTAGTAACAATTGGTTTTGTTAAAACTATTTTGGTACATTGTCATTAATAATTGATTTTGTTAAAAGTCTTTCATTATTATAACAATAATATATCTGTATTATATATACCAGTATCAGTATTAAGAAATGTAATGGAAGTTACTCTTTGTTGTTTTAAAAAGGTTCGAAGAAGCGGAAAGATACTATTTCCGCGAAATATCACCGATAATTAATGAAATATATCAAAAAGATGGAGTTTTTAAATCTAATTTTAGGAGTATAAGATATGAAGTATGAGTCTTTCTATTTTAGAGGGTAGATTATTGTGATTTTTTTCCCTGAATCTCATGTCGGAGTCAAAGTGATCATGTGATGCAACTGAGACGTTATGGCTCGTAAGAATTCAGTTTGTAAGGTTAACCTGATATCAGGATTTCTGCAGCAGTTTATCAGTCTCATCGTTGACATCTGCAATTGTGTTTTGTTGATCGAAAATGGTTCTATTTGTTGGTCGAAAATGGTTCTCTTTGGAGTCATGGCAGTGATGAAGTCCTGCTGGACGATTTCCTTCAGCTATTATTGAGGAGCCACCAAGGCATACATCGAAGAACTGCAGTATTGGTTAATCGCTTAGTCATGCCAGTACAGTGAGTGTCATGTTGTATATTTTCATTCATTATTTATGTGATTATTTCATATATTTAAATGTCACATGCTCCCAGTCACTTTTTTTTTCTTTAGATTTCAGCTAGAAAACTGCCAGTACTAACTATCGAAAACAGTTGCCAACAATTCAAATGTGTTTCAGTTCAGACATAATAATCTCTCTCAGGCCTTACCCATGTGTAAAGTAAACACATTTTTTAGAGCTTTAATATCGAAGTTTCTTTCTCTCTCTCTCGGCTATATTTTTAGTATATTCTAATACATTCTTTACGCACTTTTATCAGAAAAACAAATCAGAAAAATAAAAAATGCTTAAATTACATATTTATTGACTGAATTGCAAAGAGGCATTCAAAATTTATCGCTCAAAAAGCTCCTTTTGTTGTCTCTCAACAAGTAGCATTTACTGTGCAGCAATAATTACTGTGCGGCAAATATCTCTCCCATCAGTATTTTAATCCCCACGACGCGAGGCTGCATAGAAAGCAAATCTTAAGCTAAACCTTGTTTATTAGCTCTTCTAAAAGCAACAGATGCAGAAATCTACTTATAATTGAATGATTCACACGATGTAATCTACAAAAACAAATTTGTAAGAGATGCTTATTTTTTAAAAAAGATACTCTTGTGTTGCTTATTTTATTTTAAAATAGATCCTTTTTCAACCTGTTAACTCTTTAAACTGTCCCATTCTCTTTTAATTGTGGTAGTAACTTGTATAGTTTGCGTTTCGTATAGTTTGATTACAGCATTGCTTCGTATGATATGGAAAACAAAAAAAAAAGTGATAATTCTTTAATAGAAAAAAAGCTTTTAAGGTCTTTTTAGAAAATAATCACCTTTAATAAATATTTGTAAAATTTGCCCATAAAAAATAACCAAAATAACTTAAAAATGAAAAAGTAATTTAATTGTTATTAGTGGAAAATACATTAGTTTTTGATTTCTTTTTTATACTTTCTTCTGCTAATTTTAAATTATTTTAAAAATAATTAGGCTTGCCGATTTTCGCAGATAATTATTATCATTTCTTTTATTATTCGATTCTGTTTCTATGTATTTTTCAAAGAGAAGATATTTTTAAATATCTCCGATCTAAACATTAAACAGCATCTTATCGCTTAAGTAGCTGCAGTTTTAAAATAGTTCTACTGTGAATCTATTTTTAATAAAACGAAAAGAGACTTGAATTTGCTGCTTGCTTTCCGTGCCTTTGTTTTCTCTGTTTCTAAGTTTACACTGTACTCGAGACGTTGACGGTGAAAGCTCACATGACCAGTTGAGTAGATGCTTAACTTCAGCAATAACAGTGTTCAGATTCCCACTTTCCCTTTAGGTTCTCTATTGACGTCATTGGTGGCAGGGAGACTGTTATTGTTTGAAGCCGAGAACAGTAATTAAGAGCGGGATTCGTCAGCTACAGTCAATAGGAGACTCATTTCATTATCAGGGCTGCGTTTTTTTTTCCTTCAATAAAGAAATAAAAGGAACTCAAAGGACCGTAAAAGAATGAAATTAAGCAAATATCAAACAAAATAACCATCAACGAAACCAAATAGACGATAGAAAAAAAAGCTAATATATTTTATTAAGTCATTGATTTTTAAGATTTATTCACGATTTTATAACTTTTTAAAAACTGAAATATGAAGTACATTTATTTTTTGGTAGCTTTGGGTGATGAGTATTCTGGCTGTTGTGTTTCGATTTGTATTAACTTTTATGTTTCTGCTTCTTTTTTCCTCCTTTTGTATATTTATTATGTCCTTTTTTATGATATTACTTGATTACTTTATGTTATTGATTATTATTAGCTCCACAGATAATTTGGGTTTTTATATTAATTTTTTTTTATTCCGTAGGTATTTTCTTTATTATTTTATTTTGCAGAGTTCTTTTATTATTATGGTTATTTTACTTTCGATTACTATGTTTTTTTATACTTTTGATATTTTATTTTGGTTTTAAGGTTTTGTATTTGGGTGCAGTAAGAGAAGAAGCCTCCAAAACTATTCGGAGAATAGTAATATATTGACGTTCTGTTTGTTCTTTAGAAGTGGATTAAAAACTTGCTGTTTGTGGACTATTATGTTGAAGGTTCAGGATCAGAATACAGATCAAATTCAATTTGTAATTAATTGAATTCAAATCATATTTAACATTGTGCCGTTCCAGCATAGCCGTGTGGTCAAAGCGGAGGCCTTTCACGAAACATATGTCGGAACCTGGGTTCGAATCCGGCGTGAGGCTTGGATGCTACTTTCTTCTTCTGTGTTTCGTCTATCTCTGCGGGTACAATGTGAGCTGCCTCCTATGACGTACCCGGGGCAACGATTCTTCCGCTAAACATTTATCGCCCCTTGTCGAGGTCAAAAGGCGAGTGCCAAGGGCCGGGGCATTGGAGAAAAAAAAAATATTTAACATTGTGTTTTAGCGCTCTGGGTGCGCTAGGAATGAATGAAAAAGACCCGATGATATATGTATTTGCGGAATGACATACGTAGATATATACAAACATTTACGTAGACAGAAGCTGGATAATCCAAGTGAAGCAAATGTAGATTTTTTTTTTAAAGAAAGAAATGCAACGTAGTTATTGCAAATAAACTGCAGATATTAACTAAATAAATGAAAAAAAAATGAGAGTTTAAAGCTTTCTTTCTTTCTTTCTTTCTTTCTTTATTTATTTATTTATTTATTGATAAATTGGAAATTACAATCCTACTAGATGCTATGGCATCGGTGTTGTAGGTGTCCGACGATTAAAATATTATTAAAATAAATAAATGAGAATAAGTTTGAATAAAATAATCAGATTTAATTTGAATTTCATACACTATTAAAAAAAGATGAAACTGTTTAAGATTTTTTCTTTCAAATAGACCTCTATTTTTTTTTTCCTATCCTACATTTTTGCTTTTTATAAAAAAAAAAAAAAAAAATACGTCCTGCTTATTTTGACATTTACTAATGTATTCTTAAAAAAAAAAAAAAAAAAAACCATAAAGGTTCTTCGTTATTTAGTTCTCCTACTTAATACACTTAAGTTATATACTTTGATACAACACATAGAAAGATAATTTAAATCAATTTGTTATTCAGTCTCATACTTAAAGACATTTTTATACTTAATGAATATTTTTTTTCTAATGAAGTCACTAAAAGACAATCAATATTTTCTTCTTTTTTATGTTTTTTTTTTGCAGTTATTAGGTTAGAAAAACGATGTCAAAAAAAAAAAAATCATTCTTACGCGACAGCAAATCAAAAATCAATGAAACTTAATAATCATCTTCATCTTAAAACAATCTAAATCGATATATGTATCAAATATTAAATATCTGCAATGCTATGAACCAGTTTTCTTCCAAAAAATCATAATCAATAACTTCATGAAATGAACATAAAATTGAAAAAGAAAATTAAAGCTTTTTCGATTCTTTAATTCAATTATAAATTATGTTTTAAATGTTTTAGCTAATTTACGTAAATCTACGTAAAATAATTCTTCCCATCTTTCTCAAAAAAATGCAAATAAAAAAACAAAACAAAAACAAAGTCAAATCACAAGTTTGTTGTATATACAAAACCAGTGATCTCCTGCCATCTGAAACCAACCGCTTGCGTTAAAAGTGATTGGGGCGCAAAACTCATTTATTCAAGCTGTTATAATTCAAGAGTCTAGGGATACCCGCATTGAGTTCATTTAGTACGTCTAGACTCCCATTTTGTACCATTTGGGCGAATTTGAGTAAGTAGATGCATTTGAGTAAGTAGACACATATTTGTTCTCAGCATAATCAGTTTAGTGTAGATAGACATCAATTTTAGCCAGTTACCACTATTTTCCTGATCCGGTCAACGGCCAACTAAAACCGGAATTCGATTTTTTTACCCAAACTTCGAGGCCATGAGGAGCCCAATGAAATACCGCTCTGAGGCTCTGTTTGGGCTGTGGAGGGAGTTACACACACACGAACATGGGAATAGTTTCTTCATACGGAATCCCTAAAAGAAATAGTAACATCGGTTTAAGTATAAAGACAGAAAATTAAAAAAACAAGATAATTAATGCTTTTAGACAATGTCAAAAGCAAAGCGGCCCCATAATATGCACAGTTTTATAAACAAAAGTAGAGCGAACCGAACCAGCGTTTACAATGAACCTAACGGACGCTTACAGCAAACCGGAAGTTAGGGGGGTCAAGAGTGGTCGCTTCCGATAAAAAGGAAAACGTCCCCCACTATCGACTCTTCTGAACACATTGGTGGTGGTCACGTTTTTGCCAGACAAACGGTTGCTGAGATATGATGAAAGAAAAACGTATTGAAGCACCGACTTTTGACCCCCCCCCTCCCATATCCGGTCAGGAAGTGATCCTAGAGGTCTGATTTTTTTTGGACGTGATCACCTACTTTTTCATGCTGAACACAACGGTGAAGGTTTCATTCTGATATCTCTAACCGTTTGGCCACTACAGAGTGTGACATCCAGCAATCATAAAAGCAAGAGCGGTCCCCTATGTTTTACAGGCAAGCTGTAACCTAGGGGCCGCTAAAAACGTAAAAAACAGTTATTGCTATACTGATATTTTAACATCTTACTAAAAAAACTTCATTTTAATGTTAAAAAAATATTTAAAGGCACTGAATAATATTATACAAAAAAATTATTATTTTTAGAATCTTTGAAAGCAAATTATAATTAAATGAATATTTTCGGCCTCAGAATCGAATAAACTGAATTTCTCATGAAGACCAGACAGAAGTAATGGAAATGTAAATTATCAAAAATGGAAAAGATAATTAACGAATTTGGATTAAATAATAATAATAATAAAAGATTCTAAAATAAAAAAGATATTGGATTTTCTCTTTTTCTCTATCTCTCTTTTTATTATTATTTTATTAATAAGATAAAAACCTAAAATAAAGGAGTCTGTAATGGTTTCTTTCCACAATTGTTTTTACAGTGGATTTGTAACCTCTTTAAAGGTATTTGAGTTAAGTAATAGTTTTGACATTGTCTACATCTTGACATCTCTACAACTGTTTAATATTTTATAGAAATTACAGTCAATTCTCGTTAACCGCGGTGGTTACATTCCCGGAAAAATCCTATCGTAAAGGAAATTACTTAAACATTGATCCTGAGGGAAAAATGAGGTTAGGTTCCCGCGGACCTCTTCACTACAAACTTTCGCTACCCGTTACGACAAACACTTCATTTTGTATAAAAATTCTTCTTACCTTCTTATTTATTCAGATATTACATAAAATAAATATAAATTTTCGGAAGGAAAAACCTCGTTCTTCCTTTTTCAAGTAATCCATTTTTTAACTAATAATAATGGGATAACACAAATTAAAATTAAAACTATTAATATCATATTACACAATTCTATTATTGACACAACAAAGCCAATTTTTAAAGCCACAAAATGATAATGATAATTATTGAGTTAATTCCGTAACAATTATTTTGCTTTTAGATTGTTTTTTTAGATACAGTTATCAAATCATTCTCTAATTTTACAAATCTTTCATCCAAAACTATTCCGTCATTTCTGTTAATACATCAACATCATTTTGTGCAGCGTTCTTGTAAAGAAACATTTCTCGTACTAATGTTCATATTTTGTAAAGATATTTTACGCTTGCACTTAACAAAACTTAAGCATAAAATACGTGAATACGCACTTCAACGCCAAAATGTAAGTTAGTAATAAAATTGCATTTTATAAAAAATGTAAAACACTTTTCTTAGCAAAACACTGAGAACACGTGGAGTATTATCAGAATGACATGGAGACTTTGCTAATACAGCAGAAAACGGTAGCTTCCCTTGATGGAACTCGTAATGATGCTGCGCGATAGGCATACTAGAAGTTTTTCTCTAAATTTACATTGATCTTGAAGTTGATTTGTATCTTCATAGTATGGTTTTATATCTTTTATTATTTCATCTTAATTTCTATTTTACATCCGGATATTTTGTTGCTTTATTTGCTTGATTGATGATTTCATCAGTTAATCTATTTTTCAGAAGAACCATGAAAATTTCTAGAAAAATTCTGAGTAATTCTAGTCTTTAGTTCCCTTTGTACAGCCATCTGGGTTTTATACCTTAGATTTTGCAACTGTTATTTTGATCAAAAATTTTTTATTGATCCTGTGGGAAAAATGAGGTTAGGTTCCCGCGGACCTCTGGTAATTTTTGCAATTAATTTGTACATGATCACATTCAAAGAACGATAATCAGCTCAGAGAAAACATCAGTACGATCCTTGGAACAGTTGTCATCCCCAATTCAGTTAAATTACAACGTTAATGTAAAACAGTATAAACGAAAAAAGGAAGCCTTTGAGTCCAGCTGAGAAACGGCCGTCCCAGGGTCTCAGCTTGACTCAAAAGGCTTCCTTTTTTCTTTTATAGGAATTGATTGTTTTTCCTTTTTTCCCCGTTAAAGGTTTTTTTTTTTGTTATTTATTATTATTATTTGAATTTTTGTGGTCAAATACCTTTTGAGATAGCCGTAAGGCTGACCAAGGTTTTGTATTCCTTATTTTGTACTTGTTTTTTTTTTTATTTTTTTGTCTTTAGTTTTGAGGAGTCCCAATTGCCATCACAAACTCATTAACCTAAATCACCAAACGTTTTAATTTAAACTATTATTAATCGACCAATGGGTTCCTTAGACATTGATAGGTACCGTTCGTTATGTTGCAATTTTAATTTCATCAAAGTTTTGATGAAGCAAATGATGACCTTCATTTATATAAGTTTTCGTTTCGTTTCATCTCAGATGATGATATCCACAGTAATACAGTGTCTAAACGAAATTTAAATTTCAGTTGATTTCATCGTCGATTGATTAACTGTGGATTAGTCAAGGGCGTTAATCTGATGGCTTCAACTACGAGCCAACACCCGCTCTGTAATGACATCTGGTGATAATCATCAGTAGCAAATGAAACGGAAATAAAAACACATGACAAACATTCCATCTTTGGAGTAAACGCTAACGAGAGGTGATACCGCAAAATTGATTTTTCTGGTATGCTTAAAAGATTTAATATACATAAAATGTTTTTAGCTTGATAATATAAAATAAAATCCTTATACAATATTTCTTTGTTTTTTTAACTTTTTTGATCTCTTTTATGAAGAATTCTGACATGTCTTCAGATATCCAATCTTAAATTAGCATTATTAAAATAAAATAAAAACTTAATTTGTATTTTTTATTGTAGTTATAAGTATTACTCAATGCATAATTAATAATAATGTCAAACCGATTAAAAGCATCTTATAGTAAATTTTTGTAAATTTTTATTTGAATTGTCCTTTTTTTTTAGTGATGAAAAATGGATCTACTTTCTGTTGTAAACTTTTTGTTTTTTTCTTTTGCATTTCTTTTTTTCGCATAAATTAACCTGTAAACATGAAATCATCAAAAGAATTAAGAACACATTTCTAAAGAAACTTCACTTTGAAATATGATGTTTGTTTGTTAAGGAAAAAAAAACCTTTTTGAAGAAAAGACGAAGAAAGAAAAAGTTTTGTTTGAGTTCATTTGTCATTTTCTTCTTTTGGTTGCCAAAGGCCTTTCGAAGTGATTGATTTCGACATTTTGAAATAAAATACACTTCCTAAGGTCGCCACTGCATCCAACTGGCGCTAAAATACGTGGTTCGCAGGGGAAGTCGAATTATTCGCGAATTATTCCCTTTTTTTTTTTTTCTTTTTTTCTTTTTCAATAAAGAAAAAGAGAAATGATTTGACGGACCAATACAGTGGAAGAGTTTATGGTATGTTCAAGTGTAAACGGAACCTACAAAATATTTAAAAAAATCTACGAAATATTAATGTAGTTAATTATTAACGTAATGCATTGCATCTTATATTTTTATGGTGCATTTTACTAGACGGATTTTATGCATATCAAAATTCCATCGTAACTAAGTAATTGTGCATTGTAAATTCTAAATTTTATAACTTACTGTAATTTAAAAAAAGAAGTGTCCGTCCTCTACACTTAATGAATATCTCTATGCTGTTTTACGATTTTGTCATTTCAAAATTACATATATCTTATTAATCTGCTAGCTAGCCATAGCTCCCTGCCGAGACGATATGGATCCTAAGGATAATTATAGTTTAAGAACCTCTGGCGTAAATAATAACTTATTTGTTTGATGATGATGATATTTTAAAAATCTCTTAACTACATTTGTTGATGGATTCCTATTTACCATGTGAATTCTACAATCTATTCTTTAAATAATTAAGCCTAAATGTGTCCAGTGTCAGGTTTAAAATATTATTGAGCCGCTTCTTTCATTAGAGTGGGTTGTCGTAAAACCGCAAAGACTTACAGGTTGTGGTCTGTATCTTTACTCAGGGCAGAAATGCTGAGAAGGTCAAAGGTCAGTTTTCATGATAACATGACGAAGGCCAATAAAACTCAGTTTTTAGTGTGCTTCTCAGAAAACAACCTTAAGAATGGCATTTAATGGAATTTTTCTGTAAGTTTTGCAAAGCTCGCATGTTTTATTTTCTCAGAATATGGCTTAATTATATTTTGTAAATAATAACTAGAAAATCTAATAATGTAATTTAAAGAACAACTTGTTCATATATTTAAAATTCGTCGAATTTATTCATATCTTCAATGTTTTAGTATCTAAGATAATAAAAAATATTTCATTTAATACAGTGGTGCCCAACCTTTCGTAAAATGGGGGCCAAAATTGACTTTGCTGTGAATCTCGCGGGCCACAACCAAAAAAAAAGTTTACTATTCAACAACCAAAAAAACAAAAACAAAAACGGGAGTATCCTATTCAACAACCAAAAAAAAAAAAAACCGGAATAAAACAGCGGGCCACATGTAACACCTTCGCGGGCCGGATATGGCCCGCGGGCCGTAGGTTGGGCACCACCGATTTAATACATTCATTATATTCCAAACTATGTTATTCACTTTTAATCAAATTTCTTGAATGTAGAATTACAGAAAGCAACTTAAAACAAAATTTACATTAAAAGAAGTTATGATTTCGCTTTATTCGGGCAAAAACCTAATATTTCTAAACAGCATGAAGTCTTAAATTTCGTTTGTCTATTCCCATTATCGGCTTCTTCGTAAAGCAAAGGCTAGGTGCGGAGCAGAGAAGCTCACAACTGCTGTAGAAGGGGAAGCATTTCTTTTCTTCAATGAAACTTGAATGTAATTTAGATCTGAAACACATATTGACATGTGGATCATCCATTATGTAAGCTTCATGGTTATCGCTACATTTATTTGAAATATGTCATAAAATAACAAAGTCAATATATATTTCATATCCCTATAATTAAAATAAGTTTGAATGTAAATTTAAAGTCAACATAAAATTTAGTGATGTAATAACAATGGATATTTATCCTCGCTAATTTATTTTTGAAATAAATTCGATTTCTTATATTTATATGAAATGAAAGCGTAACATCGGTTTATCATCGGTTTTTTGTTAATGAAAAGAAAAAAAAATGGTTTCATTGCCGTTAATGAATTGAATTTTTTTCTTTTTATTGTTACTAGGCCATCTCCCGTGTACAGATTGTTCGTTATAGATATCTGAAGAAGAGATTTATTTAGATGGACGTTGGTTGATATAGATATTAAATGAAGATCATAGCTTATACACGATACTCCTGGCGACGAATTGATTATGACTATTCTTTCGAGTGAAGATAACCAAATTCTGATGACTTGTGAATCTAGACAAATTTTCCTCTTTGGCGGAGACTTATGACAAATTTTACCTGTAGTCAAGAATGGCCGAGATTACGACATTATTAACAGTTCTTTGAAAAGATCTCATCCTTTCTCTCGTTGTCCATTTCGATACTATTTGATTATCGATGATAAAACGATGGTTTATATGAGATAATCCAAGAATAATTGATTCCAATGAAAGGGGTTAAAGCAACATTTTGAAGTTTTGAAGACTCTTTTCAAGCCATCTCTTTTTCAAGCATAATAAAATTGGAATAAGTACAACAAAACAAAATAGTTGGAAGCTTAAACAAAATTTCAAAAACACGTGAATCAATAAGTTTAGTTGTTTTTACAAAAATATATTAATAAGGTACAATTCAATTATTAAAAGTAATAATAAGAAGAAAACAAAATTTAAGATAATCTAACAAAACTCGATTCCAAAGAAAGCAGTTAACGCATTATTTTGAAGTTCAATAATGCTAATTTTGAATTTGTCGACTTCCTCGTGACAATAAAAAATGAAAAACCGTTTTCCATTGTTGCACTAACATTGGGGCACAACAATTGCGGAGATATAAGTCAAAAAACAATATGAAAAGAGTTGTAGTCCCTATGGCCTAATGGATAACACATCCGACTTCGAATCAGAAGGTTGCAGGTTCAATTCCCGTTGCGGAAATATGAAAAAATTATTTCTATTTTCCATTCGCACAGAAAATTGCGCCGGACAGACAGACACACAGACAGAGAAATAAAAGATTTTAGTAATATAGATTAGTTCGTGGAATGTGTTAAGATCTGCTAATAACGTTTAAAAAATTGTTCCTGGTGTTGATTTACCTTTTCGATAATAAGAGCGTTCAAAGGCATTGGAGAGAAGCAAACCAGGCGCTGTACAACTGTTTTCGGCTTGATATTTATTAATATATCAATTAAACTCTCCTATATTTCGATCCCGTTGGTCCTTGTTTTGTTTTGTCCCTTTATTAAATGCCTTTTGTGCCTAGCTTTGACTGGCCAAGGTTTGATACTGTACTTGTTACAGTGATTTTGTTATTGTTGTTTGTTTGTGTGGGAACGATTCCAATAGCCTTTCACGCCTTCGAGTTAATCGTCAAATCTGAATGATGAGTACTAATAAGGACGAAACAGCTATCCCAGAGTCTCGTTTGACGATAACTCAAGGCGTAAATGAAATGTGCATTTTCTTTATCCTTTTTTTCATATACCAATGAGTTCTTTTTATTTTTAGAGACTTTAAAGCAATCGATAATTCCTCTCAGTTATTTTACAAACACAAAGAAATTTGGAAAAAAAAACCTTCCCATGAATTGAAAATCGTTGAAAATGACGATATTAGATGAATGTATGTTTTAAATCTAAAGAAAAATTTTAATTTTTTTTTTAATTCTAATATTTTAAAGCCTTTAATTGAAGCTTGAATTTCGAGTAGAGCAAAGGTTAAATGCAAGGTTGAGAACAAGGAGTTCTCTTTTCTTGCTTTTCCAAGAATTCCGTTAAACGGATTATAAGAAAGGGAGCAATGAAGGAAATTATCGCTCGACGAATCTGCTCAGGTGTTAGAGACAGAGGGATTCAGAAGCCATAGGAACAGGAAAAGATTCTCGACTCCAGCAACACTAATCCTATCCGAATGGCTTGTGGTTTGATAATCTTTGTGCCTTGGAAATCTGGCTCTACGTATCTGTTTTAAATTCAGGGGCACGAAGTTAGGATTAATTGTATACTGAGATGACACAGGAATCAAAGAAAGTTTCTTGAAATAAATCGTTTTCAAACGCTGACTTGTACTTGATTTGCCTAAATCGGATAAATTTGTTATTTGCGAAGATCTTGAAGCTGTAGAACAAATCTGCCTGTGATTGTGGTTTTCTGTAAACCTACATCAACTGAGACTATTTTCGTACGTTTAATTTTCATTTGGTTTAAATGATATCAATCTTTTCTTCCATTTTTGATACTTTCCTTCTAAAGAATACATACTTACAAAACCTGTTTTAGCCCTTTCATCACTGAATTTCCACATTTTTCTGATATCTGATAGTTTCAATACGACCAACTAAATTATTAACTGTTAACACACCGTCCATCGCTGTAGTTACCAAAGAAAATGAGATCCCTCGAACTATATTGTTATTTATTCGTGTTCAACTTTTTCTTTTATAAATTTTTTTCACTTCTTTATTTGAAATTTTGTTGACTGAGATTTAGAAAGTTGTAAAATAATGCAAGATGATAATTAATCATAAAAAAAGACATAATAATAGTATCTGTAGTTAGACCCCTGTATCCGTGTTTCCAAGCCTCAAGCGGATGTGTGAAACCGTGGATAGAAGGCATATTATATGCTGTACATGCTGTACTTCCTATCATAAAGTTAAATTTGTAAATTAGGCTTAACAACAATAACTAATAATAAAGTAGAACAATTAGAATAATAAAAGTTTTGTGAAAATGTGCTCTCATTCTCTCTCTCTAAAATATTTATTGTATTGTAAGATCGAAAATGCAATCAAATTCCAGGCGGATGAATGTGACCTTGATGCTGGAGAAAGGGATGATTAACGTTAGAGATGTCATCACACTATTCAAAACGGCGCACAGTTTAAATTATGAATATTTACTATATTTCTGGAATTTTCCAAGGCGTTTTTCCACTTAAAGACTTTAGAATATTCAAATATATGAAACAAATTGTTCCTTAAGAGAGGTTCTCAAATGTTAGAATGCATAATTTATAAACATGCGTAATAACTATTATCAGTATTATAAGTTTGGTGTAGCGTTGTAGAAATACTTAATATATAGCGACAAGAAAAAAAAAAAGACTATTTAGAATGGTCCACCACTACAGCTTTTAGAATGGTACAGCTAAGAAAATAAATATTAAAGGCAGGCTGAAACTCGTATAAGGAAGACCTTTACTGTTTTTTGATACAGTCCGACCAATGGCTGAAGAGCTAGAGACAGAAAATAAAATACCAAAATATTTTGCTTTTAAAGGTGATAATTCAAAAGTATTTAATTTATAAAGCTGAAATTTTAACGGTGATGAATGTTGCCAAAGGCGATCGCCCTCTTGACTTCATCGAAATTGGGCCCATAGCGGCAGCAAATTACTTGTACTGTTAAGACACCTTTAACACCATACATAAACACATAACGCACTGAAATGATGAAAATTTTCTTTTTTTTCTTTGGCAAAACTAGTTGGGATCTTCGAACGTTGGAACGCCAACTACAGCAATCAATAATCTCATTCAGTTCTATCGGGGCTTATTTTTGTTAAATATTGGCAATAATTTTTTGTAGAAATACGGCATTTTCTCTGATATCTCCCCTTAGAGTTTAACTTGCTAGAAACAATGCCTATACTTTTTATTTTCTCTGCTTTAAATGCTTTTGTTGACAAATCCTTTGATCCTAAACTCGGTGTTCACGTAATTGCAGCTGCAGACTCAGTCACTGGAAACACAAGGGGTGTCGCGATTTCTGTTAAGCGCTGATTGTTGATGTTAACCCTAACACCAAAGTGAAGGTGGAACAGAGATATTTCAATTCCAACCATCTGTTGTCTCATGGCCTTTGTGCAGTTGATTGAACTTTGATGTTTTCTGTAACGCTAACAACAAAAGCTCCTCAAGCCGAACTCGCGAATGCAAGCGAAAATTTGCTTGTTGATTACTAAGAATTGGAGAACAACTTCAAACCTATTTTATTTAGACCTTTATTGAATCGCCTATTTAATGTTTTGTACTTATTTAATTATAATTTTAAAATAAACAAACTGCCCAGTACAAGTTTTCTTTATATTACTTGCGTT
>JAFIDM010010028.1:37344968-37363803 GCA_023159025.1 Thereuonema tuberculata | reverse complement strand
ACAATTGGCTTAATTTTTGTCGGTTTAAATGACTTCTTCGATGTTAGACGCTTTTCTCATTTGGAAAATTCAGCTGATGACAGATAATAATACTAACGCATTAAGATTTCACAAAGGAAAATAATGAGAGGAAAAATGAAAATAAACTGTTTGTGTTCGCCAGATATAATTTACAAATATTACGTTTTTGTTTTTTTTTTTGTTTTTTGCGTGACTTTTAAACTTCTATTCCGCTAAAAAAGAATATTTTAAATAAAATGGATTTTAAGTTTTTCAGGAACTTTGAGGTTGAATTAAAAAAAAAAATTCTTTAAGAATGAATTCAATATTTTTGTTTGTAAAGATGAAACCTTGATAATCAAGAATGCTGTGAAAAGTTGGTATGAATGTTATTGGAAGACTATCATACTATAGGAGTATTTTTTAATAGCGACCCATTTGGTGCTATTGTGGTAGCTATTGCGTTTGTCCTGCCCATCCGTCCGTATCTGACAAACGGACTTCATCATCGTGTTCAGAGGCCCAAATACATAGGAAGAGTGTATTTTCAGGGGCCATCTCCCCCCCCCCCCCCCGTTCGAGATATTTGGCATCATTTTCATTGGATTTCCGCTGTTAGCTTAAATGGTAGAAATTCAACCATATTATTTCAGTTGTGAGCTATAGCTTCATTGATGAAGTCTCGGACTCAGGCTGAAGGTTGTCGGTTCGAATCCAAACATCCACCGGTTTTTTTTTTCTTTCTTAATCTTTTTTTCTCAATGTCCGCAAGGATTTATTTATTTTTTATTTTTTCCAACTTTTTTTTTATTTTTTTCCTAATGTAATTCCTTTTTTTTAATTATGTATTTTTAAACTTTTGTATTATTACGGGTCGACCTTAAATGTATGCTTTAGCACAAAATTATGTTCACATGTAACAACAGGAGACATGTTGTTGCGTAGAATAAAAAAAGGCAGTTCTCCTGCCTTTTTGATCAATTAAATAAATTAATAACTTGTAAAATTTTACATCTCAAATAATTTTTTTTAATTTGAGTTGAATTATTGTTTAAAATGTTTGGATATGAAATTTGATAAACAAAGCAGAGCATTTGCTCCTAGAATTAACGTGATTCTGAAGTTCATTGGAGTTATAAATGGAAAATCAAAAAGCTAAATACAAGTATTAGAGTGATGTGAAAAAAAAAATCGAGGAAAATGATGAACGGTTATTTTTTTTTAGCGAAACGATAAAAATGGTTAGATTTCAGCAAAGCCTTAATGCATTTTAATTAAATACGTTATTCTACTTGCTTTATCTTTTTTAGTGGTTGCAGTTTTTACTTACATTGTATGTATTCTAAGGTTTAGTTTGAACTATCAGCTTATTGGAGGGCAATGTCAATGTGTGAGAGCAATGTCACGGGGAGTCGCGAACTTTCTTGGAACCCACTGGTAGGGTCTTTGACGGCCAGTGGGGGAAGGGTGCTACTCTGCCTTAAGTATCCTTCATCATTAGGCTAAAGTGTTCTCCTTATGTTTATTTATATATTTATTTATTTACTAGACGGGTATCGTCGCTTCGCTCCGGAACCCTCCCATATAGCATTAAAAAAAAAAAAAAAAACTCTATTTATTTAGCAAATTAATATTGAGATCGGAGAATCCACGACTTCCCAGCCCGTTGTGGCCTTCTCCGCTTAACTCAGGTGTATTGCGGCTTGGCGCCTCACACATCGGGTTGCGCCATATATTTTTGCATGTATCTTGCAAATGCAGAAACGTTTATGAATGACTGATATATCGTTGGATAGAACTTTCAAATACCAACATTTTCTCAATATAATGTTCTCTTCCAACTTTGATACTTTTCGTTTAAATTGAGAAAACGTCAAAATTGGATCCTTTAAAAGGCGACGTCTTGGAAACCAAAAAAATTTTTCGAAAGATTTTTGTAGCATTTTGTTTGTCTTAAAAAGATCTACATTTTATTCATTTGCATGACCAATCTATCTCTTACAGTTTGGTCACAAAATTGGAAAAACGTAAAGTCTTACGACAATGACAGACAGAATAACGCTTTTATAATAGAAGATTTTGTATTTAAATGCGTGTTTGGGTTTGTACGTGTACGTTGTTTTTGTATCCACGGACCCGAAATCAGCTTTGTTGGTAGTGGTCCGTTTGTTTCTTTGTTTAGGCTAAAGTGGTTGCAGTTTTTAAATCCAGACGATAGCAACAGGATTTCTACAAAGAATTTGAAGCTGCGTTTGTACGGGATGAGAAGCCAGGTTTCCTCTGTTCTCTTTCTTCGGTGATTGCTTCGTTTTCTGATTCGATTGGAAACTAGGAATCACAAACCTTTAAAATAACAACAGAAAGAAATAAAAGGAACCATTAGATAAACACAGACTCAAATCAAATTAAAAGAAATAATCGAATTTCTAAAAAACAAATACAAAATGCTTATTGTAATCATTATTAATTTGATCTTAATCTGAGCATGAGTGTTCTGAAATTTATAAAATCTTTTTTTTTTTAGTTAGAAGTCCTGAATCATTCTAATTTTAAAGTTATATTTTTAAATAATTCTCTTTCTATTTTCCTACAAATATCCCTTTATTAGTGATTTTTTATGCATCTAAATTCGAATCAACAAATTAGTTCGTAAGGTGGCACACTGTTTTCTGTATTGAAACTTTTGTGTCTAAAACTCAGATATACGCGAGTTTAGGGAATGATTAGGCCAACTTTAAAAGAGTCGATAGCTATATTCATTGTCTTTAATACCTTAACTAGCGATAAATTAACTAACATCTTCTTTCTTTCTTCTTATATTCAAATAATAACAATTATTATTCTTCAAAATATTTTCTTTAATTACTATAATATTTTGTTCCTCTCATCGAGGAACTTCTTCAGGTCGTATAAAAGGAGGAAAAAAAGCTTTCTTTTTCCTCAAATGTTAAATGACTAAAAATGTTTTTTTTTTTCATGTTAAGAGTTTATTTTTATTATTAAAAAAACATTGGAAAGTAATAATATTTGTATGTCAAACCTATATTTCTCACTATTGTATAATTAAGCTTTCTACTTCTTCTTTGAGAACTTCTTTATGAACAATATTTCGATCATAATTCCGATCTTCTATTTTCGAAACCATCTTCTTACATTTTGGTAGAAAACAGTAACTAACAAGTTTCATATTCAACTTAGATCTAACTTAACAAATACACACGAACATAGCGTATATTATTAAGACAATGTATACATATATACTGATTTTGACAATATACACGTATATTATATTGGTCATGCAATATAAGAAAATTCTTTATCAATTTAGATATTTAAATTTCTTTCTATCTTTTACTTTTTTCTGAAATAATTTCACTAAATAATCATTGACGTTTTTACACTTTTCTTATTGCATTCAAAACTTCTAATTATCGTTTTACCAAACGGTGTAAAATCAAGTAAAGAGATAAAAGAAACTTACCATGAAAACAAAGCTAAAATTGATTGCACAAATGGGAAAAAAAAAATTTACATTAAGAAAAAGTAGTATACAGTAAATGAAAAACTTAATACTATGGGAGTTGTATACATGAGATTAACATGCAGAAATTGCCGGAAAATTTATTATCCATGAACGGGCAGAACCCTAAGGAAAAGAGTACAAGAAATGTAGCAGCATATAGAAGGAAAAAGCTCAGGAACATTTGAGATTGGCAGATCATTGTTTGCAAGAAGACCATAATCCGGACCCAATAGCAGACATTTTGTACAAAATCCAAGACGACACTGATAATGGAAGCCTTTATAATTAGTAGTTTTGAATGTATCGATAAAGAAAAATGTAAAAATCGTAATGATTATTCAGTAAAATTATTTCAAAAGTAAAAGATACAAAGAAATTTATGTATCTAAATTGATAAAGAATTTTCTTATATTACATGATCAAAATTGTAAGTTCTCAAAGAAAAAGTAGAAAGATTAATTAGACGATAGTAGAAAATATAGTTTGACATATAAATGTTATTACTTTCCAATGTTTTTGTAATTATGAAAATAATAACCCCTTAACATGACAAAAACATTTCTAAAAAAAAAGCTTTAGGAACTTTTATGATTCGTATTATTCTCTATTTATTAAATAAATATTTATTTTTAATTCGAGATTCTCGAAGATGAAATTAGAAGAATCAATAAACAACCGCGAAACATCGCTTCCAGACATCATTTTGAACGGATTCGTGTTATTCAGTAAATAAGCCGATTTTAGATCCAATGTTGGTTATTTTTTTTACAGCTATAATCCTTTGTACTTTGCAAATTATATCGAAACAATGAAACCGATGTAGGAAAAAAATTAACGCTAAATTGTGATGTCATGGCTGACGTCAGGGTTGTTGAAATGAGATCTTTTTGACAACACCAATAAAATTTATCAACACTTTGAACTCATACATTTGCTATTTTACTGACTGTTAATGTGAAGATAGTTATCTAATTAATAAGATAACTGTCTAAATTTTTAAAACAAAAGCTCCTCTTTTTCGACTTGCAGTTGGCAATTTAAACTTTTAAAGACAGTTCTAAATGTAAATAATCGTGGTTACCATGCCTCCATCTTCGATCAAGATAATTCCAAATTGCGTATCCTGAAGATGAATTTTTAAGTTATAGAAATTGAAACTTATAAATAATTGAATGATTCCATTTAGTACAGATTGAAACTATGGGGTTTTAAGCCATACTAGCCTAACCCTCAAACAGGAAATTATTGGGGAAATGGTTTGAAACGTTTTGTGGTCGTGTACAAAAAAAACAATAAAGAAAATTAGCTGAAAATTGAAGCAAAGTGCATATTATTATTATTTGTACACCATCACCAACCCTTTCAAACCATTTCCCCAATAATTTATTCCTTCAGGGTTAGGCTAGTATGGCTGAAAACCCCTCATATACTAATAATTCGATTTTGCTTTCTTGATTTAAGCAGGGTAAAAAAAATCAGAGAAACTTTTTTTATTTGTTTATTTTAGGCTTCTGATACAAGTATCAGAGGCCTTACATTCCCGGTTTGTCCGTCCGTCTATGGACAAGTATCATTAAAATCTCACTAAATTATCATTAAGCACAACAATCACAACAATCGCAACAATTGTGCCTTTTGCATTCGCAACAATCACATTTATAGTAATAAGGAAATTAAAGCAATAATTCAACCTAAATTACGCATCAAAAGCCGTTGCGAAGCATTGTGATTGGTTTACTAATCGCTATCGCTACCTTGGTTTTTTTCAGAAATGTAGAAACTGTTGATAATCGTTACTCATTGAACTGATTTGATTGGTTATTCTTTCAGCATCTCACTCAAAATCTGATTCGTTAAAGCTTTCTTTTTGAACAAAGCTTATCTCCTGTCAAACCATAAATCATTTTCGACGTCAATTTAACATAGATTCAACACAATTCCTAATCCTGGTCATTTTATATTTACTAAGAGAAAAATGTCTTGAATTCGCAGACATTAAAAATCTTCCGTTTCTTAGGCTCACACCTGAGAACGCATTTTTTTTTTTAGATAATTCACTTTCTGACTTTCTGGTTCTTTAGACTGAATTGTTATTTCAATTTGTTGGTCTTTTGATTAATTGATAACATGGTTAGACAGAAAGTGAAAAGCCTCAACTGATCGATTACGTGGAGTCTTTGGTTGGTGACCTCAGAGGCTAATTATACTTCAAAGATAATTATTAAAGAGTTATTACAGGGAACAAAGTCTTGAGTTGTTGAAAGACCTTTTCTTCATTAAATTTTGCGGCTTCGGGCCATGATTATCAATTACGTGAAATTTGAAACACGAAGTAATTTCCTGGATGAATGAGAATTCACGGAACATCGTTTATTTACTCATTCAAAATTAAACAAATCCTATCAAATGCTTTCGATGCCAAACACTATTTATGAGGAGGTCGTTAGTTAGTATTTAAACAAACAGCATCAAACTTTAATTCAAAAGATATACGGTGTGATTCAAAATTACCTGTGGAAATTTAAAGATAGGTCAGAAATACAAAAACAAACCGTATTCACAGTTGAACATATATCCGCAAACGCAACCCGAATATGCTAGAAGGTACAGTAAGGTTCAACAAAAAAGGTAGACAGCGTGTTTATTAGCCCTGTGTTTACAATATGATCGCTGCTGAGCACAGTCATGCCTGTTTCATTCGAAAGATCCGGTTTCAGACAATCTCTGGTGCAAATGCACAAGCGTTTGATGATTGGGCACACGTCTGTGGGTAACCGTTCACGATACAACAGTACAGGGGATCGTCCGTTTCCGTTCGCTGTCCCATAGGCTAGGTGCATATCTGCCCTCTCAGCATTAGTGGAGCGGTACATCCTGCTCGTACAAAGTCAACGTCTCAAATGACGATGGCTCACACTGCCCAACTAATGTGCTGCCGGACAGCATCCAGCAGCACATTTGGGTGGCTTTTCCGAACGTACGTTCAACTATGAATACGGTATGTTTTTGTATTCCTGGCCTACCGTTAACGTTTATACAGAGAATTTTGAATCACCTTGTATAGTGTGTAGAAATAGTGTGTGACTATTATTGGTCCCCGATAATTACATTTGTTACCGAAAAACCTTACTGACACAAGAACATTCTTTTTATAGTCTTTCTATATAAAAACCAATCGTTCCCAACATTCCATTTTATTAAAAATCTTCAATTCATTAGTATCATAATTTTGATATTTTTAAATATGAATCCTTCTCGCTTCGTCTGTTACTTGAAGATTTTCCATCCCCTTTCTTTCACTTTTACTTTTTGCTCTTTTGCTGGTTCCTCAGTTTACGTTTTCTCTTAAAATTTCATACAATTATTGGTTTTCGAATTTCACTTTTTTTGTAAGATTTTTTTTTTTAAATTTAAATGCTTTCTTACTAATCACTATTCGGAAATTATATCTTGTCTCCTATTGTTATTAATTATTATTATCATTTTTAAAGATAGTTAAAGTCAATTAACAAAATTAAAATATCACTGAAAGATTACGTTACGATTAACTACATGAAAATAGGCATTTAATAAACAGTGAAGTGAAGAGTAATCAAAAAATGCCAAAAATAAGCTTAGTTCCGTCAACGCTTTTGTAATCCAATACAACTCATTGAAGGAGAGATTCCAGCTGCCGGAGACAATTCGCATTCGACGTCATTTAAATCGGAAATAAATTGTGAACTGAATCTATAAATGTGTTAAATCCTTATGTTTTTACAAAACCCCAATAACATTGAAATAACATTGAAAACTTTTGCTATCATCTTACAAAAGTATATAGGCAATTCAAAGGCAATTAGTTCTGAAAATATATTTTGTAATTCAATTCGAGAGGTTCTTGGTCACCTAAAATTCAGAATTATTCATAAAGTTGAAATAAGCTAAATTGTAATATGATCCAATTTTTCCCACGTTCAGCTTAAAGCTTTTAATAAAATAATAAACATCACAATTTTCCGATGATTTACTGCCACAAGTTAATCCCATAGCAATATTTAGAAATTTAATAATTGAAAAATTTTCAAAATACCTAAAATACATGGTATTATTTGAATAGTATATTAATTTGCAAAACGAGTTTAAAATGAACTACAATAGATAGCTGCCCGTCGCTTCGCTCCGGAAACCTCACATATGGGAACGGAAAAATAAAATATTCACAAAAACGAATTACATCAAATGGACTAAAACCTAAAAGTTAAAGCTAAAACTAAAAATAAATTAAAGTTTAAAATTCTAAAAAAATACTCAATACAATATTGAAATCAATTTGTAACAGTTGGAAATTTGTTGCCTCGCAACGCTTTACGAAATTCCACTGTTGCGGACAGAGTTGACCAAACAAAACTCCTGTTGCCTAGTAACGCGCGTGCGAATTGTTGAGGAATTCAATTGCTGGCGGACGTACGCACGCACGCATATACACCTTTTTGTTAATAATACTGATTTAACTCATTAAAAAAATCCCATCATAAAATACTTTCTGTATATAAACCCAACATATGGATAAGTTATAAAATAAATACTAATTTAATAAATACAAGCAACATGTTTCATACAATATATTTGTGTACATTTTCAAGGCAAAATTTAAAATATAGAACTGACAATGTAACAAACCCAAAAACATAATACTAAAAAAATATTTCCAAGAGCATATATAAATAATATGTGCCCACTTAATAACAATCAAACATCAACAAACAACATATAAATTTTGCGTATAAAGATTTAACTCAGTAAACCTAATTAAAAAAGCTTTATTTTTAAAAGCTTTCTTTGCTCAGAATGAGACCATGCGGTTGGTGTTGTCACTAAAGACTTTGGCCTCTCTCCTCTGAGTACCGGGGTTCGGTACTCATGTGGGTTTCGTGATGGTGGACGATCCACGCTAGGCAGGTTTTCTCAGGGGTTCTCCTATTTCCCCTGCACTTCTCCCACCATACTTTCTCAGTCTTTCTCTCCGTCTGTCCTCATTGCCGTGGGATAGCACAGTAGACCAACGGTCGCGCTGCTCAGCTTCCCTGCCACCCACAATCAATCAAACAATTGCCCAGAATGATTTATTGGCATACAATTGCATTTGTTATTTCCAAATTGGAACAAATATACCTCACAGTAATCCACTGAAAAAACCAACAATCTTTTATTTATTCATTTGTTTTTGTTTAAAACACCGATTAACTATACTAATTGTAATTAGTATAATCCTCCCCCCCAAAAAAAAAAAATTGATCGAATCTTACAACTTCATATAAATATCCAAACAGAAACAGAAGTAACACCACAATCTCAGCTATAACTATATGACAGTTAGTAACATATTCTTAGCTGCAATAATAACATAAGCAAATACTTTCAACCAAAATATCCCATATAACCTGGAACTGTATGAGGTGATGGGAATTCTGTTCTTCGCAGTGACTTCATTGCCTCAGCTTTCTTTTCACCTATTACTTCTTTTTGAAATTCAGTAAAATTAACTTAAAACATAAACCCTTCTAAATTTTATGTCTTTGTACATTAGAATTAGTTAGCCTAATAAATGAATTCTTTTTGTCGATTGATGACCAACTTTCTTAGATATACGAGCGCCACAACGAAAGTTTTGAATATTCAAAAATGAAAACACAAGAAATCATTTTGATTACTTTATTTTTTTTACTTTATTTTATTGTGGTGACCACAATCTAACCACTTGCGCATTCTCCTAAACGATTTTTGAACACACTCTTTCCACACACACATTTTTAAGACAAAATAAGAGTATTTAAATCAGGCTGCTGTTTTGATAATTCCCCTCTTCTGGAACCCCTTCCAAACTGTCGTTCTCGATAAGTAGAGTCTTCTTGTTATCTCTGTTTGTCCTTCTAAAGCCATCTTAAGCGCATTGCACATGAATCCGAAAATCGGATGTATTCTATTTCACTTAAGGGCTTCCTTAAGTCGAACATTCATTTTATCTTAATTTTATTTTCATTGATTTTAATTCTCCGAAATAAATGTTGGTCTTAAGGAAACATAACCGCTACGATTTTAAGAAGAAAAGTACAAAGACACAAAAGCCGCTGTTTGAAATACAATGAATTCTCCGAAATGAATGTTCGTCTTAAGGAAACCCTTAAGTGAAATAGAATACGTCCGATTTTTAGATCCGCCGTCCGATTTTCGGATCCATGTGCAATGCGCTTTACTGAGGAATATCTAAACGATGATCCCTAAACGCTTTCAATAGGAATATTGAGTTTGCCATTCTTGAAATCAAATAAATGTATTTTAGCTACGTTGTTTATGAAGTAATTAATTTATTTCAAACATTTTTTAAGTCCACATTATTAGTTAGAAATATTGTTCAAACGATGTTATTATAAATCATTGTTATTTAAGCTATTTTCGGAAGGCTGAAGCAACCAAGGCTCTGGAATCGGATAAGCATTCGGAAGCAATTCTTGGGTTACTGGAGTCGGAGTCGACTTTTACTCCTAATAAATTTAAATTGTAATACAAAAATCTATTAAGATTTTCTATTTCACAGATAATAATTTGCTTAATCTGGTTTTTTTTTTAAATTGTCAACAAAGTCGGTTGTTTTTGAACACTTTAAAATAACTATAGATGACAAACATTATGTGTGTGCCAGTGTAATACAGAAGGTGGTGATTGTGAGAAAGTTTGTGATGCAAAAATTAGTAGTTTTAGTTGATCGAATAAAAACGCACCTGCAAAGAGCATGAAATTTAAAAAGACACTTGCAGCGCTTTCATCCTAAAGTGTTAGAAGCCGGTAGGGTTAGGGCTCTAAAACGTAGCCTGATGATTTATGCTAGGATGAAATGCCTTGAGTTGCGTTGTTTCCATCGGTATAGGAAATAAATAATTAGTTCATTTATTACTTATTTCCTATATTGATATATAAATAAAGGAGTTAAAGTCGAAGGTTTTATGTATTGACTCTACAGCCCTGGAAGCAACTCTTCTTCTTCTTACAGCCTTTGGATCAGTCCACTGCTGGAAGGCCTTCCCCCAATGGCTGGCCACGGGGGGGAGGTGGAAGCAACTATTTTTAGTTTAATTGCTGAAAGGTAATAACTGATTAACAAGAAGAACATAAAAATATGCGACAGTGTCTTCATGAAACAGCTTTCTTATTGAAAATGGTCAATAATTACAACTGCTTGGTTTATAAGCAGCTTTCTTAATTTGAACAGCTAATATAGAAGATTCTAGAAGCCTGCACATAAATTAAGCAATCTCTCGATAAGATATGAAAGTAAATTCATGCCCGATGGCATTTGACGTTTACTTTGATAAAAATATGAATCACAAAACTTGCTTTCAAAAAAAATACTAATTCATCTAAAAGTCGTGTTAAATGTTACTGTCAAAATATAATGAATAAGAATCGAAATTCAAACGAAGATTTAAAACAGAATTAATTAATGAAAAATAACTATTTAAAATATATATTTTCAGGAAATATGTATTTAAATATTAGAAAATATATTTAAATATTAAGAAAAGGAAAAATTGACCAAGCACCAAAATTCGATTTTGAGATATTCGCATAAACCCAAAAGCTGATGTATTAATTCACATTTTTGTGTGGAATAAAGAGTGTTATATATGAAAATGAAATATACTGCACATGATGACGTAAGAATTTCGAATCAAATGGCCATGAATTTTGAATCAAAGGTTGTTAGTCACATGATTCAAATCTTATTCGTTACGATTAGTCGATTGGCGTTTATTCAAAATTAATTTTCCGCAGAATTATGTTGAGATAGCAAGCAGTAATAATTTTTTATGAAAAGTTTACACCTGTCGCTAGTAGATGGAGCATTAATCTATAAAAAAATCTATTTTGGCGCTTGTTCAAATGAGGCTCCATCCAAATCTCAGACATGATTATGAAGAAACTATAAAGCTAATTCTTTTACCGAGGATTTTATGTTCTATTTGATGGACTTGTGCTAGATTGTCATTAAAGAAATATATTTTTTTATTTGTTTCTTTTATTTTATTCATATGTTAGCTATTTTACATTCAAAGATGATTGCCAATTACCGACCACTTCCCATAAATCTGCTGTTTTCTCGTTATTTCTTTTTTTTTTATTTGCTTTCCTTAAATTATTTCCCTAAACCCATTATTGATTGCTTAGTGTTCTGTTTGCTCTCAGGCTATTCTTCGCTTTTATTCATCGGCTTGCAGCAAAAATAATTCATAATAGGGTTAATCATGGGACGTAATTGCCACTTCTCTTTGAATTTTCTTCAAAATGCTGCAGGCAGATCTTTATCGCCTCGTTATTTTGTTGGCATCTTTCACAAACTGCTTTTACTGCATTTTCATAATGCATAATCTTTGATAAGCTCATTTTAGGAATGTACTCGTCACTCGTGACCTACCATTTGTATGTATGATAAAACTTAATCTCCTTCACCTCGTTTTTCTTCTTCCGATATGTTTTTATTCTCATTTTAAGAGATTCTGATCCCTTGATCGCTCTTATACATTTCATTTTCAATATATTTGTCAATTTCTTTTTACTGTGACAGTTCTACGACCAGTTATTTTCTCGATTACTGTTTTTATCTGCAAATCATTTGCTCAACTTCGATCAATAAAACGTCAAATTTGTCAACAAATCTTTCAATATGGATTATAACTTGATGTTATTGATAAGATCCTAATTCTTCATTCTCTTGTTAGTTCTTTGTTATAAAAATGTTATATTTTGCGATCTTATCTTTATATCTATCGTTCGTTTAAACTATATTTTTTGACGTTTAACACATTTTTTTAGACGTTAATAGCCTTTCACAGCCCGGCTTGCTACTACTAGAACTCTGCTGTCTTGTCTTTGTACTGTCAGATGTTCTCTGTGATGTCTTTCCTTTGAATTCACTAACATTGTTTGTTTGGCTACTGTATTTTTTCTTTTGAAGGTATTTGGTATATTTCGGAAGTGATAGTTTTAATTAACTTGTCGGCTCACATTTCTTACTCACAGTTCTTACCCTACTAATCAAAGATTTAGATACTTACTCAGTGAATAACTTTGGTCATCGGTAGTTTTCGAGAGAAAACAGAAAATGGTGATAAAATTGATCTGCACTGATCGTCTCAGCTATCTCTATAAATATTCTTTTTTGTTGATATCGAAAAATCGTAGTGATATGAGCCGTTTTCTTTGAAAATGGTGTAAGTCCATTTTATATTATATGGAGATATTTAAGGGTTTGCATTTGAATGGTTTGAAAAATATTGGTATATGTTAATATCTTAAGTTTATGTTTTTTTAATATTAAATTGATCCAAGTTTATAATGTGATCGTTTTTAAAATTTTAGTTTAAAGAAATTTATACTTTTGATGACCTCAAATGGACTTACACCACTTTCAATGTCAACAAAATGTTGGTTTTCATTATGAGAAAGTTATTGAAAATAATCATCATATATTGGAGGAATATAAGGTAATAGATCATCATATCTTTGAATTTTTCGGATGTGAGGGGCCTGGCATGATGCTATAAAGATTCTATTTTTTGAACTAAATATTATGTCTTTGCGGAAAGTGGACTTGCACCACTTTCAAAGTAATTATATTTGTAATTTCATTAACTACGAAAATGTATATTGACAAAATGATGGAAATTTTGAAGGATTTTTTTTGAACTGTTTACAGATAAAACGTCATAGCAGATTGCATTCATTGCTATCATTAACTAACTTTTTGTCAAAAATGGACTTACACCACTTTCAAAGGAAACGGCTCATATCTCATTAATCCCTTCTCTGTATTTGTTAAAGAAATAACTTCCCGCCTATAATACAGCTAAATCAACCCCCTTAAATAGATGACTCTTTTTCAATATAAATATTTCCTAAAGGAAAGGCTTTAGGATTAAGAAGTGACTTTTGGCTCTCTATCAGAAGAAGGCGCCAAAGGATGTTACTTAATTCTTTTGAAAGAAACGATTTATTTTCCTGTTTTGGTTTCTGATTTCCTCAATGTATTTTTTTAATTCTTGTTTTTTTGTTTTTTGGCTTGTTTAACAACACGACCTTTTTTGTTTCATATGGATATGAATTGTATAGATTCCTTGTTCACGCTTCAAGGAAAGATATTTCATTTCAGTAAGTGATGCGAACTAAGTAAAACACACACTTCGACTAACTATGGAATCCAGTTCAGACGATGATAAGTCATCATGATTTATAAGTCAGAAATCGAACTAGAACGATAAATTAACAATATTAATATGTGAATATGAACTCAGTAGTTTTAAACAAACTTAAGTTAAGTTTTAATTATTTATTTCTTAAATAATTAAAGATTTCGAATAATAATCTTTAATTTTTTTAGAACCTAATTCCGTCTTGAAGATTTCTTAACCTTAATATTTCATAGGATGTTTCGTAAAGCCAAATTTAAGATAATTGATTGTCACTTTTTCAGAATGGCAGAATATCTACTTTTGATTGCGGACTTTTATCATTTTTCAAACAAAGAAAAAAGGGGAGTTTTGAAGTAAAAAAGGGCATTTGCATTATAAAGCAAAGTGAAGATAATTTTGCCATCTGCAATAAAAATGTTAATGGTCAAGGTTAGTTTACAAATAAGCATTTAGTGATACCTCTTATCATTACCATTAAAAATAGAAACATTTGCAAAATGATGATATTTATTATCGTAATTTTTTGCTGATTTTTTATTGGAAGAGTGGTTTTTAGTGGAAGAGTCAATTCAAGTTCATGTTCTGCATTTAATCGGAAATTTAATATCATTTCATAATATTCATTTTACATTTCTTTCCGAAATTTAAAATATTTCACTTTTTCAATTTTTATATTTTTATTCAGTCCAGTATTTTCGTTCTTGGATTGGACTACAGGCTAATTTAATGGATAAAGTAGCAATTAAAGAAAAATTCTGAAAACCTTCCAAAAACAATGGAAGATAGTTCCATACAAAACAAGGTTTCAGGCTTAAGAAAAGGAATCAGTAATTGGATTCCAACATACAGGTCCTCCAAGATATACTACAACGTTAATTCCATATCACTTTTGTTAGCCATTCTAACAAAAATATTTCAGTTAACAAATCCTGTAAAATGTATCCATTGCTGAGAACTCACTGAAATATAATGAAAATACTTTGGTGCTCTTTAATAAAAAAAAAAGCTGTTAAAATATTTTAAAAGTTTTTAGAAATCCTACTAGAAGAAGGGTCGTGAATTTATATTAATTTACAATATAGAACTTAGGAATTATGGTACTTTAATATTTACCAATTAAAAGATTACACAAAACAAAATTGTAATAGTACTGATGAATAGGTATTAGACGATCTGCTTATCAGATGAAATGCAGATAGTGGGAATGCTGTTGCCTCGGGTAATTCAATTGGTCGTTAGCAAATGGAATAAATGATTCTTGCAAATGTCCGAATGTGAAAGGTTAAAGATCTCAAGCAGAATTTTTAGGATGCCATCAGGAAATTGATTTTTTCCCCTCAATTATCATGTTAACTAGAAGATATTTCTATTTGAGAATGTCATAATAAAACTAAAATTAATGATATTTCATTATCCTTGCAGAATGTATCTATCTCGGACGAATATTAAGAAAAGGGTTAACATCAATTGTTAATGCAATTGATAATAACAACTGTGTAATAATAACATTTTGAATCTGCAAATAGTGTTCTCTATTTTACTTAATGATAATTTAGTAATGACTTATTGTACTTGAACATATTTACTTTCCATTTTTTAATTTATTTCAATTTTTATTATTTATTAAGTCCATGTTTCCTCCTAATCTTTTTTCTTCTAGTCGTCATATTATTACTAAAAATGACCACATCCTTACACCAATAAAATATATGCAGTAAAATACATTTATTCAATTTATTAAATCTCAACAAATTTTCGGAAAGAAAATCTTCCTTCCTTTTTCAAGCCTATTCAAAACTAAACAATTTCCGACGGTAACAAATCATTAACATGAGCAAGAATATTCTTTTATCATGTAATTATTCATTATTTATAGTGTCTGGAAAATTAATGTTTTGGGTTCGTTTATTTAAACATTTTCAGCTTAAAGGATATTGCCCTTGTGCCTCTAATGACGTTTTAAGCATTGAATGGATCATTGTGAAACTTGGTATGCACATTTACGGAAAGAAAGATCTTATGTATAGGGTGTCTCAAAAAATGTACTAACACTTTGATGTACTAACTATCAAAGTGTTAGTACATTATTTTGAGACACCCTGTATTTGAGAATATCGCACTCCCCACAGATAAACGTTAGAACCGAATAATTAATTGCCACTTACGGCAAGCAGTGAATATTTATCGACATTTAAAAAAGGCATTACAATCCACTTTTATAAGATTTGATACTTTACAACGGTAAAGTCCGTGAATAATCTTTTTAATGTATTATTATTATCAAATGCCAGCACTACAGTAATGACCAAGTCTTGTTACAAGCACTTCGTAATTCAGTGTGATGTGATTGTTTGCTTTTTTTTGCGAACTTGAATACTTGATTGGCGCTTGTCTGTGAATCCGGTTTCTCCATTTTATTCTCCTTCTGGCGGTGAAATTTTGTAATCTTGTTACCCTGGACAACTGTCAATACTCTCTCCTTTTCACCACGAGGAAGAGGTTCATATTGGAATCCACTATCAGCCAGGAGAAGGAAGTAAAAAAAAAAACCAAATCAGTTCAAATAATGTATTTTTCAAAAGTTTTTCCCTCAAAAGAAAGATGTCTGTTACATTTCAATTCTTCTTTTACTCTTCTTTCTTTTGAATAAATGTTTAATAACACGAATTGCCTTTTAATATTAATTCATGTTTCGTTTTGTGTTTCTTTTTCCGATGTTATACTAATAACTATGGAATTATCATACTGTGATGACACATAAAGCCTTCAATTTTGTCAGATATCTTAGATTTACAAAAATAAGAGACAAAACAAAACCTATATTTTTTTGTTATTTTTCTCTGCTCATTTATATATTACTACCATTGCTTTCTGTGTCAAAAGCAATGTTACCTTCATTTTTCGTAGTTTATCTTCAAATTAACTATTGCCAGTCGCTAGGCAACAAGTTCAGAAAAATACCTGTTGAGGGCGCAGCCAGTCAGGATGAGAAAAACAAAAGCAACTGCTATCGGTGAACCATTAAAATTAAATGAACTTGTTTTATTTTGCGGCAGTTAAATGTAGATATTATAGGAATCATAGTTATTGTGATTAAACTCAAGAAAAATCTGTAGTCAATAACATCCAAATATTTCTATATTAATTTTAATTTTGTAACATTACATCGTTTCAATATAAATGAATATAAAGTTAAATAGGTGAAACAAATAAGATATTTTTGTTGCAAATATTTTTTTAAGGGGCAGATATCTACCAATGGCACTCACCTCAATATTTTTCTAAGAATTGATTTTTTTTTTCTTATTCGAGCAGGATTTGAATCGAAATGACTTAATTTCTGAAGATAACAACTAAACATTCAAAATTGTCTCCAACAAAACACTAGATGAAATAACTCAGTATTACCTACATTATTTAAGAAATAAACCATTATGAAAAATTAGTAGAAAAAAATTACTTAGAGTTAAGAAAAAAATATTAATTTTTCATTATTTATTTATTAATTTAAAAGAGTTTTGAAGAGTTTGATTAAAAGCAGAACTTACATAAATAAATAGATATTGTATGTAGGAAGATTTGAAATGTATATTTTTGTTAAATATTTCTCAATGTATATTTCTTTATTTTGCAATGTAGACTATATACAATGAAGAAAACTTTTAATTTTCAGAATTTCTTTTTATAATTCGGTGTTTTTCTTATTGAATTTTAGCAAACCCTAATTAGATTTTGACCCTTATTTTTAAGGGTGTAAATTTGATATCTTTTACGCGCAAATTATCCAAAATCTCCTGGAATCGGAGTTGGGTCTTGGAAAACGTTTGCATCACACAATAAAACATATATTTTCCGAGAAGCAAATGAAACTCAACTTATCATTTTGAATCTTTTGATGGATTTTTGAAAGAATTGAAAATTCGAGTATAAAATGACAGGAAGCGAGATAAATTTAAAAAAAAAGTACGAATTTGTCTCTACGTCAAGAACTAAGGTATTGTGAATCTTTATTAGAGATAGGTAAATCTCTTTTATTATTTTTGCTTTCCATAGTATTTCATTTTTATAAACTCTTTCTTGCTGTAAGGTGAAACAAATCTCAAAGTAATATGAGTACTTTAATTTCGTTGCTTACAAATTACCCATTTTAAACATCGTTTTATTTCTTCAATACTTCCTCAGGATCATTAGCCATTGCTGCTAATTCATAGGTCAGCTTTACTATCTTCGAACCATTTTTCCAGCCTCGTCCATCTCTCCCTACGTGTCAACACAATCTGAAAACCCATCACAGACATAATTCGCGTCTGCACGCCCCCCCCCCTCTATGTCTCAGGTTTACGCTTTCTACATCAGCGGTCTGTGGTTCTTAAAGAGTAGGCTTTGATTAAAAAAAACATACGTATCTACTTTTTACTTTTATCATGTTGTTCTGCAAAAAGTTAAGCTTTCCTGTACAGCACAGAAGCTTTACAGGAAGCCAAGCGTCGGGCCGCATTAGTTGCAGTAAAATGCAGTTGCAACAGGGAGATTGCAATCTTTGCTAGATTATATTATTTCCATAAAATTGCTGAAGTTTCATGGATAATTTGAAATAATAACATTATGATTAATAATGCTACGAATAATTTTAGTTTCGATAAAAATTTTGAGAGCAATATCAACTAACGTTTTCATTAATTGTCATTTAAGTCAGTTATATGAGTTGTTACATTATTTTTGCGGCAAACAACAACCAATAGTTAGAAAAATTCGTATTAAATCAATTTTTTTTATTATAAAACATTAGCATCACTTTTTACGTTTTTTAGAGCATCTTATCCCCTCTCCACCCTAGAAAATCATTTCTTTTTAAACATCAGATTCAAACAGGAAAAATATCTGTAACAACAAAATTTAACGTTCGTAACGAACAATAACATCCAAATATAAAATGTAAACGCACAAAACTAAAGATACACTCAGTTGTTTTTGGAAGTTGTGATCAGTGGCGGATTTAGCACTTGAGAGGCACTAGGCGCAATTCAATTTTGAGGCCCCCTCTAAATATTTTTTACAACCAAAAAAAAAAAAAAAAAAAAAAAAA
>JAFIDM010010028.1:37313291-37326283 GCA_023159025.1 Thereuonema tuberculata | reverse complement strand
CAGGTGCAAATGATCCGGAAGGATGGTTACGTAGCGTCCGCCAGTCAGTAATGTCTGCAGATGTATCAGAGATCGTAACCCCACATTTTATAAAGAGCCACCGCCGCCCTGGGCTGTCCCTTTTTGACAGGATTCATTGTTTCTGGGTTTTTACTCCACATGCGTAATCGTCCATCTGCCCGAAATGGTTGGAACCGCCATTCCTAAGACCAGGCTGTACGTTTCTAGTCTTCTTGTGATCAGTATGGTGTTCACGGGTCCAAGCAGAGGCAGAGCCCTGTGTTCTTTGCGGCAACGGGACCGATTGGGTCCTCTGCTCCTGTACCTCATGGAAAGAGAAGGGTTGTATTGTTCAAACGCTGATGTTATAGTGGCCCCAGCATTAAATTATACTGTTATCTGCTGCAATGTTAGAATGTGAGCCAAACGTCGCTGTCCACAATCGTCCAGAGTTTTCGTCGGCCGCAGCACTTTCTTCCCTCATTTCGTTTAGTCGCGTTACACCTTGAAATTTTTGCACTTGAAAAATCCAAATTCCGTGTTGATTTTGGAGATGAAATGGCCCATCTCTCGGGTACTTCCTATCAAACCTCGTTTAAAGTTGCTTAAATCGTGCGCTGTCATTGTCAATGCTAATAATACAACAGATTGCAAAGATATCCTCCTTTATTTGAACTTCAATTCCGGAAGATACCAATTTATGCAGGGATGTGGAGGCTTATTGTGAAATGGAAGAGACTCAGTGTTTCTGGTACTTCAGTTTACAAATTACTTTAAGACTTTCAGTTGACCGCTCTATTAGCGTTGTTGCTAAAATATTGTCCTTTAACCTCTGAGCACCGGAGTTTGGTTCTCATGTGGGTTTTGTAATGGTAAAAGCTGGGCAGGTTTTCTGGATCTTTTGCCGTTTTGCCTACATTGCTTCCAACATTCATTCTCTATCTTTAGCTCCGTCTGTTCCTATTTCAGTGGTGATAGCACAGTTAGAGGTGGCGGAGCTCAGCTTTCCTGTATCTCACACTCACAACAGATAAATCCGTCATTCCCACCATCTGATGGTCAGAAAGATAGCCTTGGACAGACTCATCTGTGTTTATAGTTCTGCAATTTGTGGCGTTGTAGTCAAACTTTAGATACATTGATAGTAAAAATAAAATTGAAATCTATATGCATATACTGTATAGACACTTATCTGGAATTTTTCAGCGTCATTTTTCCTATAAGATAGAAAGACGTCTGAGACGAGGCATATTGATTTGTTGAATTTACGCCGAAAAACCAGAAAGGCAAAAAAATATGGGGATAAAGGATAGAAACATTTTAATTTCTGTGCTTATATCTAAACTTTACTAATTTTGTAAAACCAACTTGAAAATGACTTCTTTTTCATAAGTCAATAGAATATTATTTTCTAATATAATAATTTCCTAATATATTTTTAACACAAAAATTGAAGATAAAAACTATAATATGTAAATCTAACAATGGCTTAATTAAACAAAACAATAAAAGATTAAGATTTTAACTGAAATATACATTAAAGTGATTAATTTTCATTATTCTCTAAAGTTTTGTGTTTTTAAAGAATCAAATGAAAAGTTTTGAAAAGTACCGTTTCAGTTAATTAAAGTGACAATGCTCGAAGCAGAAAAAATGTAAATCGATTTATTTAATTTGAATTGTAAAATTATTATAAATTAGATTCCCAAGTATTTACAATTATTTATAATATCAAGTGTAGACATTACAGAGATTGATTAACTGGCATTGTTTTGGAGGAAGCTCTAAGTGCGATTCTGATTGATGGTATTAAGTTTAAAGCTTTAAGGTTATGTGATCATTAATTTCGGTTTATTTGATTAATTTTCCTTTTATAATCATTTGATTAAGTGAATAGGATTATTGTGATAAATTATCAAATTAAAATCATCATTTGTACTAACTAAAACGAATCGTCGACTAAAGCGAATCACATTCTACAATTAAAATATTTGGAGACTATATTTGGTAAAAAGAGAAGGTCTAGATGAGATCCAATTTCTTTATTTCATTTTTTTTTAAAGTTAATTTTTATCAATGAAAGTTTCCTTGATATTGAAATATGAATTTTTAAGGTTTTTTTAAAGAATAAATCATTGCTCTTTTAGTGCCTATAATAAAATCGTTGAAATTTATTAAATGCTTGTTGAAATAAACAAATGTTAGGCTTAGGTCATTACAATTATTTTAATTACGATAAATGAATTTATTAAAATTCTCAAGAAAGTTTGGAATCTTAATTTCGTGTGATTTGGTATTTTACAAACGAGTTATTAAAAAGCATAATCTATTGGATTTATAGATTCAAAGAATCTATAGTAGAGGTTACATATAACTGCATTTTATTTAACTTCTGTTTTTTGTGCATTTTGTATATTCTGTATGTGTCTGCATTTCCGGTTGTGCACAGACTATCAGCTTTCTAGGTTTCTTGGTTTAATAGTTAAACATGGAAATATCCAAATGTACCTCCTATGAGTAAGGGATTGTTTCTAATTTTTGTAGTAAAACATATTGCAGGCGTATAGTTCGTAAATCTATATACTTCGTTTAATCATGATATACACATTACTCCTAAAATGTCTTCTTTAATCACAACAACGATATTTCATTTTCTGTAAAAGAAAACTTCTTCAGGTTGAATAACTGAGGACAAGAAATCTTTCTTCTTTCTCACCTGAAATGTTATGATATATTTTAAAAAACTTTTATAAAACAACACGTACAAAGAATACATAAACCGTCCGTGTTTTCAAATTCAGAATCTACATAGATCGTCCGTTTTACAATACAGAAATCGCAATTCTTATGCTATTATTGTGATATAAATAAATATTTAATATTGAAAAAGAAAAAGAAAACAAGCGGGCTTTTCTAGACGTATTATTTATAAATGAAGATTATAGGATTTCTTACGAACATTATGAAAAGAAATTCTGAATTTTATTTCTGGTCGTAATATCAGTATATATAAAAAGCAATTATCAAGAATTTATATCAGACGAGTAACAGAATATACAGAGAACGAAAGTTTATGGTCAAGAAAAATTAAGAATATGAAGGAAATTTTTGTAAATAATGAATACCCAAATTCATTCATAATTACAGTAATGTAATTAAAGAATTTTTTAAAGAAAAAAGAAAAGTGAAACAACATAACGAAGAAAACAGTAATTTTAACAAAGTAATTTAGTTACCTTTGGTTTTTAAATTAAACAAAAATGTTACGAGATGTTTGTAAAGTAAACAGTGTTCGATTAGTTTAAACAGAACATGTTCAATAAAATGGGGATTGTATGTAGTCTGGCATGCAGAGATTGTGGGAGCATCTATTTTGGAAGTATTGGAAGAACTTTTAAAGGAGAGATTGGCAGAACATATTAGAGCCTTTAGAAATAAAAAAAAGTAGAATTTCTGACTGGGCAGATCATTGTGAAGAAGAAGGACACAACCCAGATCCAATTGTCAAAATTGAATACGAAATTTCTGAAGAAAAGGAGAGATTCATGATCGAATCATGTTTGATCAATTACAAAAATTGTATTAAGAAGGATAAGTTTCTTAAAATGAGTAGGACATCATTTAGATATATTAAAGAATTTATGAAAAAATAAGTTTTTAGATATTAATGATGTAATGTGAATAATGTAGTATTGTTATTATTGTTATTTATGAATCATCATTATTATTAATGTGTTAATTGTTATCTTTATTAATAACAATGCTGTTGAATACGATAATTTTCATTTGTAATCCTTATTTTCTTATTTGTAATCCTTATGAAATACAGAGGAAGAAGAATAGTTTCTTGTCCTCTGGTACCATCTGAAGAAGTGCTTCGCAAAGAAGGATAAAATATCGTGGATATTAAAGGAATGTTGTTATATTATGGATTTCTTGAAGTAAATTATTTACAGAATATATTAAAGAAATTTATATAAAGAATATTTAACTTGTTTTCTAACAATTCAAATTCAATTTCTAATTTCCTTCAACACGTACAAACAACACATAAATCGTCCATGTTTACAATACATAATCAAAAAGATTATTACAATATAGAATTCGCAATTCTAATATTATTATTGCGATAAATGAATATTTAAATACTTCAATTTACTTCAAAATTATATCAAATTTACTATTATAAAAATAGTTGGGTATTTTTAATATAATTTTTGAACCATCCCAATGTTTGTCACTGACTTTTTAAAATTTCTCTTTATTAATAAATGGAAATTGATTAATTATAAAAGATTCTATCATTAATCTTATTATATTAAAAATACAGAACGATTTTTATAATAGTAAATTTGAAGTAAATTACAAATTGAAGTTGAATTGTCAGTAAACAAGTTAAGTATTCATTTATATCGCATTAATAGTACAAGAATTTCTGTATTGTAAAACGGACGATTTATATAAATATATTGTAAAACGGACGATTTATATAAATATATTGTAAATACCGACGGTTTATGTATTGTTTGTACATGTTGTTTTGTAAAAATTTTTTAAAATATATCATAACATTTCAGGTGAGAAAGAAGAAAGATTTCTTGTCCTCAGTTATTCAACTTGAAGTTTTCTGGTATAGAAAATGAAATATCGTTGTTGTGATTAAAGAAGACATTTTTTGGAGTATTGTGTATTTCATGATATTACAGGCACTTCTACAAGTATTGAACTTACAAAGATTATTTTACTTACAAGAGAATGTTTTCTGTAAGGAGTTTGAGGGATTAATTCTTATGTAAAGTAAAGATTGGTAAAAGAAAGGGTTGATTGTACTAATACAACATAATTTGACAAGCATATTTTAAAATTTTCACTGTCTCCCCCGTACATTTACAATGTCTGCCGCTCTTTTTGTGGCACCATTCATGATGTTTAGGCTTCATGAATTATAAATATTTGATAATTTTGTTTATTTCTCATTAAATAGCTGTTATAGTAGTTTTAACTTGAACTAGTTTCTTAAGCATTCCACTTCGTCTTCATTAATTTTATCCCTAGTAAATTTCATTCTCGTCAGACACCAAATAGTGATATAGAGATGTTTATTTAGGGATCTTTTAGCAGTCTATCAGTAATGCATGAAATCGTATTTCAGAACATTCTAGGCTTCAATGATGCCGGAAAAGAAATTGTAATTCATTCCATTAAATTGTCTGATCTTAGACAGAATAAGGGAGCCATTTTAATCCATTCTCAAAAAGATAATCCGTTTCTTTCATGGCGCAGTGTAGTTACGGAGTTGCTGTTACTCCGTCAACCAAACAAACAAACAAACCAACTATTACTTTGTATAATAGTAGCCTAAAAGCTTTTTTTTTTTACTTTTTGGTTCGTTTTTAATAGCTTCTTTTAAGGCCAAAAGATTTCTTTGAAAAAAAAATCCTATTCATTAAGCTGGTTATTCTTTTATTGATAATAATTCAAATGATTTACTGTTCGTTTTGAAAAGCGAGAGCTACGACAACACCGTCGATTCTACTCCGCAAAGGGGTGATTCGCTGAGATGGGCACTTTCATAAGACTTGTTTTTCTTTTAGTACCTGTTATTTTTGCAATAGTATTTATTCTTTCCATAATTCTTTCCCGAAAAGCGCAAATAGAACGCAGCTACTAGTAAACTAACACTGATAAAAAGTAAATATCCTCTCTTTATTTTTCCTCAACCTTATTTTCATGAAATCCAAGGAGACCTGACGCATGCGCAAAAGCGTTGAAGGCTCTCGTAAACGAAAACGAACAGTATTAGTGTGCGACCTGCCTAATTTTATTACTGTCTCCGCTCAGCTTAGAACGTCAGATCAGATCAGAAACATTCGGAATCCATGTATTTCAATGTAACTCCACACATTGCTTCAGCTCAGATCAGCGCCGGCGTCTCAGATCAGAATGCATCAGAATTTTTCTATAGTCGAGCAATTTTGTTCTGATTCCTTCTTTCGATATGCCTTTAGATGAAAATCTTATTGTTATGGTTGAACACTATCCATTACTGTATGTCGTTAGTCACAAAGATTACTATAATATTCCATCGAAGGAAACCATTTGGGAGGAAATATCAACAAATTTGAATGAAAGCGGTAATTAAAAGAAATTTTATTGAGCCATATTTTACAAGAGTTTGAACAGAATAAAACCATTACATTTAAATGTAAATTATGTTTGACTACAACAATTAGTTTTAAAATCTAGATATTTTCTCTTTAGCATTTTTAAAAGGCAGCTTTTAAAAAACAGTGTTGTGACTTGGGCTTCTCTGGCATTCTGTTCTGAGCGGAGCGGATGTAGTTTATAGAAAATTGCCTGATCTGAGCTGACGTTCTGATCTGATCTCAGCTGATCTGACGTAGTGTACGACCTGCCTTAATCGGAAAATGCTTCATATCTTATTAACATTCTGAATGTTCGAAGGTGTTTTTGAGAGATAGTGGGAAGTAGCTCGAGAGTTTTGACTCTTCATTTTCGTTTTGGAAATCAATAACTATTAATGTACTTTGTTTAAATATAATTCAACGAAAGAAGATCTCTTCAGATAAATTTCCAGTTTCTGAAGAATTTCGTTTGATTACATTGTGGCTGATGGGTTTCGAATCATTTCATTCCAAATGGGATGATTTGCGGTCAACAGAAAAACTGAAATGCCCGAAATAAAAGCCTTTAAACCTATCGTAGCTGTGCCTTAAGCCTCCATTAGCCATGCTGTGGATAATGCTTAGGATTAGGAAGCATTACCTCAGTACAAAGCCATCGGTCCACAGCATAAATCACAGTCATGCTGGGAATTGTTCTTTCCAAGCCATTTAAAAATGCCATTGAGTCTAATAATGTGCCAAGTCACCGGTGTCTTATAATAAACAAAGATAATAATAACGGACAAAGGTAAACACTAGAGTTGATCGGAAAGTAGAATAAAACGTTCGTTGTTTCTAAATCAATATAAAAAAAAACAAGTTTCTTAGACGTTTTATCATTTTTTTCCCCCATACAATAATCGAGACGTTTAAACTATTTTTCCCGGCATGGGATCTTAAGCTTTTTTGTATTTATATATTGAATACGAATATAATGAAAAATAATACAAGAGTAACTACATGTAAAAAAGAAATGATTAAGAATTGTATGAGAAAGATAACAAATTATACAATGAACAAGGATTTGTGGGAAAAAAAATACAAAATTTAAAACAAAAGTTAAGCATTAATGATTTTATCCAACAAATTTCGTAAATATTATATTATATTATTATTATATTTCGTAAATTTATATTAGAGATATTCTAAGAAGTAGAGATAATGTTCCAAAACATCAAAAGAAAGAGAATGTTAACAGGTAAGAGAAAAATCCTAAAAGTAAAACATAGCATACAGTTTAATAAGTCCTTAAAAGAGCTATGTCGTTTGAATGATGTCCAAATTGTATGCGTTAATGAGCAGAAACTAATTCATAAAGTTAAGAAGAAGAACCACAGAGAAGGAAAAACTAATTCTATGGGTGTAGTAACTTAAGTGTAGGGAATGTAACAGTGTTTATTTATTGTTAGCACCAGAAGGACCAGAAGCACCAGAAGGACATTACGGGAAAGAATACTGGAACACGTATAAAAATAACAGAAGATATGTATCAGATTGGGCAGATCATTGCCTATAAGCAAAACAATTCGGATCCTATAGCAGAAATCTTAAGTAGAATCAAAGATAATAATAAAAGATTTAACAATTAAGGCAATGGCTATTAGTAGTTTTAAATGTATGAACAAAGATAGAGGGATGAATGTTAATGATTGTTTAGTGAATTTGTTCAAACAAAATATTAAAAATTTACAAAAATTCACGTAATGTAATGTAATGTTTGCAGTTTATTGTATTCTATTCTTTCACGTCCTATTGTTATATTTATTGTTTTGTATGCTGTTGAATTTTTCGAAGATGTTTTGCTTGAAGAAGGTCGGCAATATTGAAGCCGATGGAAATATTAGGATTAAAGGAAATAGGTAAAGAAGATTTTTGTGTTTAATTTAAATTTTAGTTCCTGATTTCTTTTAGACGATCCGCAGACTAGAATCATAAAAATGAATTGTTTTGTAATAGAATTGCAAAATATTCTGCATTTATTTTGATAGAACCATTTCAGGTTACAAGTATCATTTAAAATATTGTAAGGAAAAAAAAGAAATTGTGGGTTAAAATTGACAAAATGTAGGAAATTCAAAATGCATTGAAAATATAATGAAGAAGAAACTGATATTGTATTAGGTTTCACTTTTTATTAGACGCGCATTGGCGTTGTCGCTATGACATCGGCCTTTCACCTCTTGAGTACCGGGGTTCGGTTCTCGTGTGGGTTTCGTGATGGCGGACGATTCGCACTGGGCAGGTTTTCTCGGGATTCTCCCGTTTCCCCTGCGCTTCTTCCACCATGCTTTCTCAGTCTTTCTCTTCGTCTGTCTCCATTTCCGTGGCGTAGCAAAATAGACCTACAGGTCGCGGTGCTTGGCTTCCCTGCCACCCCCGTTCATCACAATCAATCACTCAAAACCACTTTGTATTAGTTAAATTCCGATTAAGATGTATGTTATTTATTATTATTATTATAGAATTTGCGAGGCTCTTTATTGTCCGAGAGAATAAAGTTTCTTAAACTAACAAACTACGTAAATGAACCGGACATTATTCAGAAATATTCTACCATTTTCGGCTTACTTTTTAGCAGTGTGTACAAGTAGACCTATTTTTACCATTTTGCTATTAACAGAAGTAGAGTACACGAAGTAGGGAATTTAGTCTACTTTGTAAACATTCTTCCCTAGATTTTAATCAGTTAGTTAGATCAAGGTAACGAGAATTTTCCAATGGTATTTTACGTGTAGTTTTGATTTAAGCAATTTTATGGACTCTTAGTTTAATTAGAGACTTTGTCTAATTGCCTTCATTTAAGTCGTTCCATTAAAATCGATTTGTTGTGTAGTTAGAATGATCGACTTTTTCCATTAACGTAATAGATAAAGAACATAAACAAGCAAAGCATTTTAATGAGACAAATAAACAAACTAACATTTTTAATTAAACGCAAAAAGAAATTATCAGGAAATTTAAATCTTCTGTAAAATCATTAACATAGGTCTCTATGAAAAATTATAGCATTTTCACTTTGTTGAATCAGTTTCAGTTCAAACAAGAATAAATAAGCAAATTCATTCCTGCAAATGTTTACTAAACTATGAAGCTTGTTAACATCAAATAGATTTTTGTTGGTTTTTTTTTGCTGTTCTTTTATCTTACTACCCTTTGAAAATCCACTTCTTTTACCATTCTAGATGTTGAAGACAACGTGTAATTTCCTTTTCCACTTCATTATATAAACATACCTCTACAGTAGTTTAGTATTTTCACTCTGATTATTTGCCATGTTATAAAGTTATCACGTTCTCGGCACAGGTGGCTCTAAAAGACAGGTTACAGCGACGTTTTGTACTGAGAATTTCAGCAGTGTCATTCATCTTCTTAGGCTGGTTTCAGTTATTACTTACGCCATTGAATTCTTCAGAATCTGGAATGCAGGAAAAATTATCCAAAATTCTTATCTGCAGTCACTCTCTGACAGCCTTTGCTATTTTTTTTTTATTTGATTTTCTTTGTTGATCGCTTAAAACATTATTATACTGTCAATCATATCCCCGCAATGATTTTTGTGGATTTTTCGAACCACTACTCATTGCAGCGAATATCTTTATCTTATTAATGTTTTGTAACGTTGTTCATTCTTATATAAAACAAGAGCACAAGTTTACTTCCACAAAACTCCATTCAGCTACTGCTTCAAGTTGAGATATACTTAGCTAAAACGTTTTAATTTAACGCCTAGAATCATTAGATTCGTGTTTCGTAATTTAAGAACGCTTTTATTTTAGTAAAAAAATATTAGAATTAACCGGAGATTAAGAATGAAGTCCAATCTAAACAAAAATAAAGATGTCCAAAACTATAAATTAATAAGATTGGCTAGAAAATCTTATTTGAAATAAATTTTTAGCTTTATATTAAAATATCTTTTATATAAAAATATATTGTCTGTCTCCTTGTGACCAGCTTTGTAATGATTTTATTCTATTTCAGTAGCTTCACGGAGGAGGACAAAGTAAGGAAGCTCCATGAATAAAATAAAATAAGAAATCAGTATTAGTAACAAAGAAGTATGACATTATTAAAAGTTAATAAGGCTAGACACGCAATTTAAATTCAAATACTCCTGTATCATAAATCTTCAAATTACACAAGAAATAATAAAATAATGAAATTATCTTTCCGATTTCAATTTATTGTACATGTTATTTCGTTTTTATTGTTGTTATTATTTAACATTATTGTATTTTTAACAAAGGTTTGATGTTATTATTATTATTTAACTTTATTTGTTTTTTAACAAAGGTTTGAGTTTGGTTTACACGGTTTTGATGTTTTTCAGTTGTTGAATATTTTATTTTGTTAAATTTAGAATCATTTTCTTCTTTTCATTTGTATTTAAAACCATGAGTAAGTCCGTAATGTTAAATTAGGACGATATATCGGGTATGAGTTTTTGAAGTAAAGTAAAGTAAAGTATTATTTCTTGGTGTAATTTGAAGACGCAATTTAAATGTTTAAAAAACGTATATAGACAATTTAAAACATGACCGGGTTTTGATTGGCAGGCCAATCATTTACAAATAATCGTAACTTTTTTAACACACGTAAAAATCTCAAAAACTAACAAAGAAGTTAGACAAAAACATGTCACTGTTTTATTTCTACACAGAAATTGCTTCAAACGATACCAATTACAGTACGGTAATTCCTAGACACGAAAGCAAAGAAATATTTAATATAATATTGTAATATGTAATTAAGATTACGGTTAATCCATTCTTTAGTTCTTATTTAAATTTGATAGAATTCCAAGTCTTTATCAAGCAAATAAAAGATTCATTTTCTTTCTGTAGCCAAACTGGACGGGGTGAAGACGTATATGCGGACACGACGGGTGCCTCATCAGATCCAGGTGAAAGTGATCAAGTGGTTCGATTACCTGTGGATGACACAAAAGTCGAGCGACGAAGAGAAGTCGGTCGGTTGCCTCCCCGACAAGCTCAAAGCGGAGATCGCCATCCATGTGCACCTGGATACGCTCAAACGCGTCGAAATCTTTCAGAACACAGAGGCAGGGTTTCTCTGTGAGCTAGTTCTCCGACTTCGCCCAGTGCTCTTTTCACCGGGCGATTACATTTGCAGGAAAGGTGAGTATTCGTCTCCATTCATAAAAGGGTTTCAGTTATGATTAGGAATTCAGTTGCACCTGCCAGTAAAGGTAATATCTTTTAGGCTTTCTTATAATCTCTGGTTGCTTTTAGACGATATCTTGGTATTATAAAAAGGTTTTATACCCACACAATAGCTAATAAGCCTTAAGTAGTATGTTTCTAGTTCATATCTGAATTTCATAACTAACCATAAAGTATTATCTGTTCAGTTTAACGCTTCTTAATATGCATCGGACAGAAGAAACGAGTAACAAAACAAAAATGTTTTAGAATGTAATTTTCGCGTCCGTCTGTACGTCTGTGATAAATTGTACTGAAAAGAAAATCGTATTGATTCTCTTTTCAGCTACGGTACTTGATTTAGAAACAAAATACCAAATACATTGCTGGTAAAAGCGCAGTGAATCACGATAACTTTCAAACGATTTATCTTACAAAGCTGAAATTTTAATGGTAGATAAGCTATATTACCTCCCTATTGATTTTTCTTCATTCTGGGACCCAAAACTACATAAAAAGATTGACTATTTTACTTTAAATCAACTAATTATTTTTACATAAATTTAAACTATCAGCTTTTTTATTAGTAATCTATCTTTAGTAAAAGTATTGTTGGCTCTTATCATGCTTGTATTCGAAAACTGGCTCCCCACTATATTTTGTTTCATCGAAGTTTAAATTTTTAAAAAACATGTTTTCATTAAAGACTAAATAAAGACTTAGACGTCTGTCTTAGACTGACTCTTTCAGCGAATTCTTCCCTAATTCACGTTCTTCCAGAAACTTTGTCATTAGAACATCCCGGAAGTTGAGAAGAATACTTTGACTTCCTATTAATGGCAAAGGATGGAATTTTATTACAGAATGTTTGGAATGTAGTTGAAATCAATTTATCCGTTGAAATGGCTGGGTTCTTTTTTTTTAGTTAAATATTGCCTTGATGATTTTATCTGTTTAGAAATAGAAATAATGAAAAGTAAGCCAGAGCTGCATCCATTTTCACATGTTCTACGTTCGAAAAAAACAAAACAAAATAAACCCCATCTCTTGAAAAATAATGTGAACAAATCGATCAAGGAAAAAAAACCTTGAAATCGAATATTCAGTAATCGGTTAGATAAGATAAAATGATAAAGTTAATATCTGTTTCATATCTAAGATCTAAGAATAAAATTTTCTTTTGAAATAAATTAGAATCCCTCGGAGTTATATTGTTTCCGTTTTAGAAACGAAAGTCGAATTGATATTTCTTATAGATTTCTAACGTTAGATTAAAGGACACAGAACATGAAGAATAAATAATTAGCTCTCAAAGATATAGGCTTCGGTGATTCGCAACCCATAGGACGAAGTGGAAGTCGCGAGCAAGTCTGATGATCGTCTTCCTTTGAATCTGGAAAAGAATCCATATCCGATTTGACAAAGATATGATTCCATCTCCTAGAGTCTGTCTGGATGAGAAACTATTAGGGAAAACTTTTCAGCCTTGCTCTATCACAGACCAGGCTTCCTACAGTCCCTATGCACTTGAGTCAATGTAGTAATCGGTTTTCTTCTCCTTTATGGAAAAACGTTGGAAGAAATGATATATGCTCCGAAATTTCATATTAGAATTCAGTTCAATTTCATATTAGAATTCAGTTCA
>JAFIDM010010028.1:37275706-37309424 GCA_023159025.1 Thereuonema tuberculata | reverse complement strand
TATTTTATTTAAAATAACTTATGTAGCTATTTTATTAAATTTATGTATTAAATTCGTATTTCTAAAATCTACTTAAACAAGAAATCTGTTCAATTATAGAAATAATGCCCTTACTAAATAATAATGCGATGCACAAGATTATTTAAATATTGTATTTTAAGAAATCAGTATTTTTTTTTAATCAATTGTTTTTTTTATTATATGAAAGGAGAACATGAACAGAATGCTGTTTTATTACTTACAGAAAAAAATCTCTTATTAAAGAAATATTTTCAGTTTATAAACGAACTACTTTGTAAATTATAACAAATAATATCTAGTTTCCTAGTTCTATGAAAAAAATACTTATTAAATTGGAAAATGGATTTATTTTGAAAAACAAATCCTACGACCATTCCTTAGTTGTTTCTTTCCTATACCTTTCTTGAGGTTTTAGTTTTCTAAGTGGATGTCTCAACGCATTATCTCGAACCAGTTTAGAAATTCCATCACGCAAATCAATTCCTCCGGTCACGCAACCTGAGGAAACTTTTATTCTATGTAAACAACGAACGGAAATGGATGTATTCGATCAAGTTCCCATGAACACAGATTGAATATTTTAAGGGGACTTCTAAATTTCACAACTTTATCACTAGTTTGTTAACAAGCAATTTAAATTAAATAAACATCTCAGTTTGTGTAATGAGCTAATTAGCAATGCTGCTCTTTGAAGAAGAACTTTGAGCAAAATACCATAGCACCACATTGCAATACCTCCAAAGATTCCAAATTGCAAGAAAATTTAAGCGAAAAAAACAAAAGACTGCGAACATTGTTCGTAACACTGATATCTTTTGGATGGAAACCAAGACAGAAAACGTGGGATTTATCCTTAATTTGTATGCATTACGAAAACAAGAGAAACAAAGCAAATAGGACAATCATATTTGCGACAATATAAATGATACTTAGTTCTACCAATCTTGATTTAACTGATTGTAGGATATCGGTGAATGAAATCTTTAAAAAACGAATTCCTCTGCAACTTGAAACTTAATCGTTGTTTAAGGAACTAAATAGAAAAATGGTAATTTCGTTTTCAGGTTATACATCTACAATTAATTAATATATATTAATAGATGATATTGAAACATAAGAAGCTGTTCTTAGTCCAGTTATCTGAGATGTTTGCAAAGCGGATTGATTTGGCGATATGGAAAGTCAATGAAGTGAATTCAGTACATAACTATAATTTTTTAATGTGTATTTAAAAACAAATTCTGAAAAGAGAATGATTGTTATAACATTAATCGTTCTGCCTTCAACATTATTTTTTTACTTTTTTTTTTTACAAACAGGTTAATTGTAAAAACTCCAGGAACTTTACAAAATGCAGATTATGCCAGAATTCTGAATTCTGTTAGTTTAATGAAATACTACTACCACATAAATTATTCTTACTTTCATGTGAAAAATGAAATTTTACGTATGATTAGTGATATTGTTACTTGTTACAGTAACAGAATTTTGTCAAACATATATTCGATATCTGAACAGTTGATGACCGTCATAAAATGTCATCCAGAAATGGTGATTGTCAAAGATCATTTCTGGTCTTATGTTTGATAATCTACTTCAAAATTATAACTTCGATCAATATATATTATGTAACCAATATTTCTCTTTTACAGGGTGTATCAAAACTCTCTGTACAACTTTTAATGGGAGATAAGAAGCACAAGAAAAAAATCTTTTTCATCTGTGAATGTATGTCCGCTGACGGCAATCTTCGGTACTAAAGGGCGCTGTTTAGGGCGCTGAATTCGGCTAGAGACGAGGTATGGAACACCAAGACAAACCTAAAGAAATGGTTAGTCCAATGGACACCAATGGACATCTTGGAAACAGTGTCATGCATGTTTGCAAGGAATGTTCCTCTCGGCGTTGCAGGTGCAAACGCTCAAATGTTTGGTGATTCGACAACGTCTGTTTGAAAAGCGCTGTAGGTGTAACACGCTTCCGTTTCCATTGGCAGCCACAAACGCCAGATGCATGTTTACGTGTAATATGTCCGATTTACGAATGCCGCGGCAGATACAAGTCCGGTCTACGTTCCCACTTCGCCTCTCTGGCCGATTGCAGTGCCTCTAAATAGCGCCCTCTAGCACCGTCATAAACGAGAAAGGTTTGTCTTGCTGCTCCTTTCTCCCATTAAAATGTGTACAGAGTTTTGCAACACCCTGTATAAGCAATCATATTGTGATAGTCTAAGACCGATTTTTGAGATGAGACATTTAGGCTCTACAAAAGTGATACGTTGCTGCCTATATTCTGAGAGATGTAGTTGGAGGTTATTATAATATCATTTCTACAATATATTGGGGTAAATGCAACTGCTCAAAGCGGAGATTTAACTTGGCAGGAATGTGAAAATCTAGCAGTAAACATCAAAACGTTACAGAGATAACATCTTCTAGAATGAATAAAGTTAATTAAATTTAGTAAACATAAACTTTTGGAGAATTAGAGTAATTTGAGAGCAAGAAATCTTATTAATTAGGAAGATTAAGTTCCTTTGGAATAATTACAAGCGCTAATTAGCATTATGAAGAGCTTAACTATTATGTAATGAAGTATTTGTTTGTCTTAAGGATAGGGTGTCCACAGCTTTATGATTTTTGAAACAGAGATGGTCAAACTAGATTGTTGCCGGTTGTTCACGAAATGTAAATCTTAATTATTTTTAATTTAAGCAGACAGTCATTAAAAGAATAATCGGGAAAATTTTAAATACACAGTGAAGGGGTGTAGGTAAATGCCGATTATTTGCACTTATTTATGGATTATTTGAGGGATAAGATAAAAAGCATAATTGTTTATCGTGTGTAGAATTAATCGAAGATAATTTAAAAGTTTTTCTCATGATTTATTTGATGTGATACGAGTTAAGAAAAATTATTATAATCATATAATACTGATTAACAAATTTACTGTAGACAAATAAATGTAACTTACGATTTTTTTTATTTTCAAAATAAATATTATTATTGCATATTTTGGATAATATTCTGCCATCCTTTTAGAAAATTAACTACAAATTAACATTTTTATTTTTAGTTCTTAAGATTGTTTGTAAGTTTGTGCAGAATTTCGATTAAATGTATAGTAACTAAAGAAAAGTATTAAACATTGGTTACAGTACATATTTAGTATTATTGGAAAAGCACATCTTTAGAAACAGTTTGTTAAATGTCGCATCTTTATTACCTAGTTTAGACGCAGATTTTCTTGGAAAAAGTGTTTGTTTTACATTAATAATTAAAGCCATTAACTAAGCAGTTCTTCCGTAGAATAATCAATGTGTTTAAACCAGGGTTTCTCATCACTGGTAATGGTACCACTGGTGGTACTCGAAAGAAGACCTAGTGGTACACGAATAATAATGAACCACTTGAGGATAGGCGGGGCTTCGTAGTTCCAAAATATCCCACCAGGCTACTGCTTGGCTTGTGGGATAAACAAAGCCATGTGCTTTGTTTTAACTAGTGTCCATATAGAGGGTATATTACATTAAAGAAGGATATTCCAAGCGTTTTACAGAATTATTACAATAAGGAACTGCACAGTACTGAACCATTCTTGAAATATCAAAAATCGACGATTTTTTGAGTAATTCACACTAAATTATGTTTGTTTATCCCACGTGATCCCACATTATACGTCATACGTGACGACGCTAGGGGCATAAATCTCAAGTGGTCCATTGGATGATCTTTTTGATTAATGAAATTATGAAAAATAAAAACACAAAATTTTCCACATCTAAAGTTGGAATAAAATTATGTTAATAAAATATGTATGTCATATTTTAATATGTTTACAAATTAATGAGTGGTATCGAAATTTTTAAATTTTGGTCTTTAGAAAGCTTGAGAACCCCCTGTTCCAAACATGTTCATTAAAAATAAATCGTTAATAAAATAAATAGGCGTCAACAAACTTCTTTATTTTAAATTCGTCAATAAATGTTATAATTAATAATAAATTTCTGCGTTGCAGAGTCTTTGAATAAGCTTTCAAATTTGTTTATAGAAAATAAATCGTGGAAATGATAGTCCTGCAACTGATAAACCCGTGCTTTTGTTTTACTGACTTCTGATGTTTAGCGCAAAATCTCAAGTTGATGAAAGAATCTAATTCTGGAATGTGATTAGGTTAATTCGATTGATAAGGAATTGTTGGAATGATAATGCCTTCATATTGCCAAGGACATTCATGAAATGAAACAATTATTGTCAAAGGGAAATGTCATTCCAAGTGGACTATTCCATGAATCTTACTCCATTTGTGAAGGTTTTGATTATTACGTATCTGTGGCAACTATTCAGAGGATAAATGTAAACATCCATTCATCATCAAGAAACATTCATTTTACCAATTCCATGTGTCAACTAATCATAATAATCTGTCATTTCTGAACTATAAGAACAGAAGAAAGTCAGATATTTCTGGTCAGATTCCAAAGTATTATTTAGTTGAAAGTAGCTCATCTAGTTTTGTGATTATATATTTATTTGTTAGCGCCATTGTAGATATTTTCTTGATGATCCTTGATGCGATTGCTGCCTTTCAATACCTTCATCTTTCACAAAGATTACATTGATAAAGTTGCTACGAAAGAAATAATAAACAAGCTAATGCAACCAGATCATAACCGCTAAGAATTTATCAACACAGATCACTTTCAATTGTCTTTTCTGCCACTCACGGTGATCTCTTATTACAGATTTTAAAAATCTAATATTGAACAAATAAATGCATAATCAGTCTTTTACTGAAAGCAAATGATGTGCTTCTATGATTTTTTTAATATAGTCTCCTTGTCGTTTTAGCTATCAATTGGAGATTGATTGATTGACCAGTGAACCAAACTCTTTAGTGGATTAAAATACGAAAAACAAAAGAAGATTTAACCATCCATCCATTTATTTATATTTCATTTCAGGATAGAATCTTATTTCATCATATGAAATATTTAGTTGTCATGTGACATTTAGTTGTCAGTCAGAGCCAAGTAAACACTGAAAAGAGAGATGATATGTCTGGAAATCAAAAAGACTTTGTCAATGCCCAGTTGCTACTTATTTCAAATTCACAATCAATAAAACTTATAACAGTATTGGTGTAGCAGAAAGTGAAAGATCAGTTGAAATCGAAGAGGTATAATATAGCCAAAAAAAAATTGTGAAATCGATGCCGAGGGAGTAAAATAACCAGAATAATTATCCAGTCAAAGAAAAATATTCACCAATTGGTTATCACCTCGATTACAAATAATGAGCCAACTGGTTGCTCAGATTTTATGAACCTTTTGGTGACAAAGAAGGTATAACAACTATAGTAGTGTTAATCCACGCTGATGGGCTTCGACGTAATTCTTTTCAAATTCTGAAACAAGTGACCACCACATACTAAAGATGCTATTGTATGTCCCTCCAAAGTTTTTTCTCTAATCGGCGTGTAGATCTCTTTCAGCTTTTCTCTGTGACATTAGATAGTGAGGCATTGCGTAACGATGAGGAAAAAAGTTGGGTTCCATTGGGTTTTTCTGATTTCACTGATATCAGCTTTCCAGGGGTTTCTAAATGTGCAGTGTTCATTGCAATATTACTTCTGTACTATAACTTAAAAAAAAAAGGATAAATAATTTCTCTCACTCGGACTGAAGGCTGCAACATTTACACAGTATCATCGGTAAGTTATAGACACTAAGCAGTCTAATATCAGCTATTATATCAAGAATGTGGAACACCTGTTCTCAAGAATATGTTATGACCATGACCACCACCATAATTACAAGCATACTGTCAACAGGAAAAGATGACTTCTCCGTAGAAATGTTGGGACCAGAGATATTTCCCTTCAAGTTTCCATAAGAATTGGACCTCTAAAATTGAGATAAATTTGGCTCAAACTGCAAATATCTTCCAAATCGATAGAATATCCTTCTTGTATTTGCTTTAATTTTCCAGTAAATCATTTTTATTAGTTCTTAGACTCAAGGACAAATGCTAAAAATTTGAATTCCTAAACTTAAAGGTTAAGTTAATTTTAAAAATAATTCTGTAATCTCTATTAATAACATAGTACCTTTGATAACATTAAAACTTAGATACAATTAATTGGCAAAATTGATAAAAAATTTGATTTACAAAAAAAAATTGATACAAAATTGAAATACGATAATTTTTCTATAAATTTAATTTACTTTCAATTTGAATAAAACTCTTTTTTCAGGGCTCAGATGTAAATTTATTTTGATATACTTTCTTAATTAATTTGGTTTTTTAATTTACGTTAGGTTAGAGAGGAAAGCTGGTGGAGATTAAGTAATTATTTTAACGATCTCTACTTTCGTGCTGTAGGGCTGGTTTTGAGTGAGAATTGCCTTGAACTGTCAATACATCCCCACTTATGAAGATCTTGTGTTTGAAGATACAAAGATGACGTTTCAACAACCGATGCTCAATCACACGACATGTGTTTCTTGTGGATATGACCATCATGGAGTGGTCGTTGAAGACTAGCAACTGATGTATTAGGTTTCGGTGATGATTGCGGTTGAGGAGAGTTAAGACAACCTGAGGGGAAGCAGTTGAATTTGGACATCAGTGGTTTCAAAGTAGTTATTGTATTGAGTAAATGAAATAGCTGCAGTGATTCTCGTTACAACATATCTACCTCAATGCATTCCTCTCCTACAACTAACCCATCACATCTGTCTGCTCTTCCAACAGATTCCTACTTAGAAGCTACGTATGAAATATTTCACAAGGAGACAAATTATCAATACACTCCACCATAACATCTTTAGACCCTGATAATCTGAATTTTCTAAAAAAATCTGTATAGTCAAAAAGGTAGGAAAAGATAGTTAGAAGTTTTAAACGCGTTCTCATTGTTGCACTTGAAAATAAATCGATACCAGAAACTTTTCAAGAAAGCTTAACATATCGCATAGGTTTAAAGAAAAACAAAGATAATTTTAAGAACAGTTGTTTATATTGTGATGTTCAGTCTTCATAGAAATTTGTAGTGTATTTACGATAATCATAATCATAGATAAACTCTAGTTGTTCAAACTATAGATTTTTTAAAAAAAAAAAAAACAAGTTTTATAAATATAAATTTTTTTATATAACTATTAATTACTTGTCCACAAGAATTATTCCAGGAGTCTGTCACAGTGAAACAAATTAATCAACTTTAGAACAGGAACTGAAAATGTTTAGTTGTAATTAGTTTAGTGAATAGTTGAATTAATAGGAAGTATAAATGCTAAAATTTCTTCAAAATATAAATCCTCATTAAAAACATTTTAAATAAAAAGGAATTTTTATGATAAATGTTGAATTTTTTGTTTGTATATTATTTGTTTTAATATTCTATACTGAGAAATTTATAATTATTTTTCTAAATAGTAGAGTTCATTTCATGAATTAAGTATTACCTTTTCTCCCACTTCCATCAGATTTTTTTTTTCTGTATAAAATAAAAAACTCGTTTTAAATAAAAATTCAGATGAAAAAAAATAGAACTCTGTTACTTGATGTGCTTTTTTTTTCTTTTAATGAATAAAAAGGTTTTTAGGAAGTTAGGAGATTTAAAAATAAATACATTAAAAATAAAGTTAAAAACAAGTTAAAACATTATAAGAGTACAGGGATTTTTTATAATGAATACAAAATATCATCCAAACATGTTTTGTCAACTTTTATCGAAAATAAAATATATAAAATAATAAAATTAATAAATAAGACTGAAATTACTTGAGGTCCTTGTCTATAATTTAGAATAAGGAAAGTCGCATTTTATTAATGTTCAGTTTCATTTCTTTCTATTGATTACATATTATAAAATAAATCATTCATTTTAATAAATAAAACTTTAACGATGTAATTCGGTTAAAAAAAACAAGCAACTAAAACACACTGTGAATAAACTTAAAAGGCATTAGTTTCAGGTCTTTCCCAGGACCCTTTGTCAACGTTGAAAAACCTTGACAAAGAATCCTGGAAAGGACCCGAAACTAGTCAGTGCTTTTTGAATACCTTTTTGGTTTATTTCCCAGTGCGTTTCAGTTGCTTGTTATTTCATTCATTTTAATTTTTTTCTTGCCAAGTTTGTAGCCAATCTTAATTTGGTGAGTGCCCAAAATTTAACTCTATTCATAAAAGACGTTGAGTACAAAACAAAAGAAAAGGTCACTATTTATCTTTGCAGACCAAACCAAGCTGTAAAGGTGCTACTGTGCTGCTCTCTGACTGTAGCAGCTCCACTGACTTTGTCATCACATCTTCGATGGGGTCATCAAATTAAGAAAGACAATTTGTCTAATGATGATGATAATTTATAGATCCTCTGACACCTAGAAAGAAACTTTTCCATTCATTCTCCTTGCAGATAATCAACGACAAAACTTACCAAACTCTTGGTAAATTGGCTGCCAAAAAAACTTGAATTGAACTTAACAAATCCATCTTTCTTATAATAAACAAAGTGTTTTTTTTTGTTTTGTTATGTTTTTTGTTTCTTTGGCTCTCATAATTTAATAATACATTGTCATGAGCACTAAGTAAAAAAATAGTTTTAGTATATACATATATATGAAACTATGTTTCTTTTTTTTGGGTAATAATGAGGTGCTACAAGTTTTTTAGGTTGAAATATTTCGTTAGAAGCCATTCTGCCAAGGTCAACTCTCCATTCTTTTTCACTCAGAATTGCAGACAACTTCACAACATTATTAGCATTAGTGAATTCATTACATAATGACAATTAAATTTCCTGCTTAATTTTTCATTATATTGGTGATCTAATGTTTATCATACATATAAAAGTTGAAGATTAACAAACTAACACTAAACTAACAGACTAAATTTATTATGCTAATTCTGGTGGATTTTATTCTCTCATTGCATTAACTCTGAATTATGTTACGTTTCAAATTCCAGGTTATAGATGATCTATCAATACGTTTCAAATAGAATTATTTTCCTAAATCTATATAAATCTACTTACAAAACAACTTTCATATTGTTTGGCTCTGAAGGAGGAATCCTTTTTATTTAAGGGATTTTCCCACTCCGAAATGAGATATTTTCTCGATATTTCGGCCCGGTGCCTCGGGCCTTCTTCGGGATATATATATATATCAATTACATCAAGGTGGGCGGCTTTTTTCACTGTCCCCTCCTACCCCTTCTCCCTCTCTAGCAGTGTGCTCACCATTGCTCGGAATAAACAACATGAGAAACTTATCCGAGGAATTGATATATATACATCTTCCGAAGGAGGCCCGAGGCACCGGGCCGAAATATCGAGAAAATATCTCTTCCCGGAGTCGGAAAATCTCTCTCTCAAAAAAAAAAAAAAGAATCTATATAGTAACAACTTTTATTATTCAATAATTAAGATTTTCAAATAGTTTGAAGATGCAGTAAAACTTATACAATATTATTATAGCAATATTGAGATTAAACATTTTTTTTTTCTAAGCAGAAATAAGTATTGCTGTTTTTTAAACAGATGTTATTGCAAAAAACTCATCTTTGTAACATGTTGGTAATGTTGGTATTGCAACAAACACAATCTTTACCTGAAAACATACAATTTGTAGACGTAGGCAAACAGTGAACACAAGAACAGGTTTCCAAACTTAATATTTTGAATGATATTATGTTTTACAAGTTTAATACAGTGGAAGTCAGTTTTCTTACAACTTCAGTCCTCTTTACAATAAAACAGACCTCTTAGTAGATCTTAAGTACTGAGGGTGGGCTAAGTTACGGCTCCTAATTTATAAAATGAATAATTCATTTGATTTAAATATCTACTTTAGCTGTATACCTCATTTCATTTCTATTATTACCTCATTTTCCTTTGCTGCTGTCAACATTCATCGTTGAAAATCATGAGATTCAATTCTCTCGACTGTCTTATTTATTTTTCAAATTTTGAATCGATAACTAAAAAATATCTGCAAATAAAAAGGACAAGAAAAAATCCACTAAGAAGAAATATAAAAGTACTGCTGCAACATTTGTTTTGAATTTTTTTGTGAAAAATGTTAAAAACTATCTGTGAATTTAAAATGTAGTATTTTTAGTATATTTCTGTCATCATTTTGACTGCTTTACAGTATTTAAGTAATTTTTACTTAAATTTTATTTTATTAAAAACTGAACTGTAATTATTATTTTTTAATAACAAAATATTTTTTAAAAATATTTTTTGGCATTTTTCTACTGCATGTAGGTGTTTTGTGTGTGTATTTTTTTTTAAGTAAGCACTTGATATATTTGTAAAATTGTTTTTTTTTTTTTTTTAATATATTATAACAGTATTAATAGTAGAATGAAGAATGGATAGTTAGCCGAAATAAAGCAATGATTTTTTTTTTGAAATTAAAATAAAATAAAAAAAGAGTAAGACCAGACCAGAGCATTGTTTTTTGACGCTAAGTACGTTTTCTTCATATAGTGCCCGGCCACGCCATGAGGGGCACGGGTCGGCAAGTCTTTCCGTTGGTCAAGAAATACCCACATATGCCCGAGATCAGAGACTTCGCTCTGCGGAAGACCCCAGATGTCCTCTGCGGTTAGTGGACTATTTCTCCTCATCTGGTGGGCAGGGGAAGTGTCCATAAATTACGTCCTCATTAAGGGTTATTTGGTGTATTAAGAGTAATAATTGGAACTAATGACTGGTTTATAGAGATTCATCTATAAAGAAAATCAGTAATAATAATAATATAGAAATAAAAAGAATATTATATTTTACAAACAAAATCAAAATTTACGTTTTGAATTTTTTGGTTTTACTTAACAGGTAAAGTTTGTTAAACTAGTCTTTTTATTATTATTATTATTCCTTGAGCACATACCATACATGGTAATTTTTCTTAAATGTAATAATTGTTAATGAAAATATAAAAAGCCAAATGGAATATTAATTAAAGTAGTTTATTGATGAAAATAAATATTTTTCAAATTAAAAAATTCTTATGAGCAGACTGACGAAAATTGCAGAATTAATATTAGAAAATATTTCAATTAAATAAAATAGCGAATTGTACTAAATAAGATCTTAATTTTTTTTTATATTTTGCTTCATCAATAGGTTAGTATTTCTTACTACTGTAAAATCTTGTACTTATGCTATAGTGTTGTTTAGAACCCTTCTAACATTTTGCTCATTAATAGATGTCGATTGGTCGAATCCCTCTTCATGGACCTCCTAATATGGGATCTTTTTGGTTTTGTATCTTCGCTTAATTTTATTCTGTGCTTTTGTCATTGGTATTTGTTTACAGCAGAATTATTTGTTGATTTTTGCTTGTTTGATTTATAATGCTTTAAAATTTATACTGGTTGGAATAAGACGTATCCCACTCACGTAACTTCAAGCATAGGACATTCGATCATTTCTAGAAGTTTTATTGTTGTCACTGATCTTAATGACACTTGACATTATTACATTGATAGACCTATTCTCAGTATACAATTGACGAATCTTTCCCTTCAGCTACGAAGCATTCTGGAACCCTGTTTGGATAAACGTACTGTTTGAAAGTCATGTAGAAGAATCAGCCAAACAAGAGACTAATTGTGCTTAACAGTGCATAGTTGATTTGAGTGTTTAATTGCGAATGCTTTGATGTGAGATTTAACTAAACGAAATGGGAAGACCAAAAGTTGACATTTAAAAGCAAAACCCCCATGTCTCTAACCAATTTCAATGAATGCATTCTATTGCTTCTTGAAAAACAAATTTGAAGCAATTTAAACTAAATGGTGTAATAAATTCATTTGTACTCATTTTATGAGCACTATATCATTCAATGTGAAGATATGTTTTTATCTTTGTCATTTTATCTTTACCTTTATTTAATCATTGGATTCTATTTTGTTTAATAGTGAATATGTCTGTCTTATGTCAGAGCTCCTTTGTTCCTAAAGCTTCTCATAGCATAATTACAGTGAAACAGCTTGAAATGTTTATGCTGTATTAGCAAGATCACGTGACAGTTCAACTAACGAGAACTATCAAGGTTGTTCTTCATAGTTTCTTTGTTTTGATGACATTCAGTGGTTTTCTGCTTTTCACTGTGATATATCTGAAAACCATTGTGTGGAATCTTGCTGATGAATCTGAATAAGTTTCCAGGAATATGAATCGGAGGTGAAATAGGGAAATTTATGATGTTGTACATCTGAATGTCAAACGTAATTGTAAAATTACATTCTTGTATATCAGTAAGTTCAATATTGCGGTGTTCGTTAGCAAAAATGATCTTCAGAATTTTTTTTCTTGCAATACGAGTATATTTCATACGTCAATGATACGACAATAAAATGAAATAAAAACATTTTTTTATGTTTTAAGGATTTTATTATTTCATTCAAAATTATAATATGAGACAAGTGGCTCTTAACATAACTGACAAGAATCCCACACATAAAGAGTATTTTTGTAAAACATTGTTATTACAATCATCAACCATATATTAGCACAGCTAATTTAAAACTCTTGTTCTTTCCAAAGAAAAAGATCCAGTTCATACATAGCTTTTATTTTAACAGTAGAAACGATTTCCACAATACTTTATTCATAGAGCTGCTGACACGTAATTCTTTGAACTTAATCCCGATATTCCGTACTCAAACAAGGTTCCAGAGATCTCTTTGTTGAAAATATTCAGTAACACAGTGTACAACAACGATTATTTCAAGGAAAAACTGGTAAAAAAGGTCATTATTTCATTCAAAATTATAATATGAGTCAATGTTAGTGTAGTGGCTCATAACATAACAACTGACAAAAGACCCGTACATAAGAATATTTTTGTAAAACAAAATAATATATGGTCAGTTCAGCTCCCAAGACACTCTGTTATTCTGTCTGTACTCTTCCTTCTCATAGACTGAATACAAAGGTGGTAAGGAATCCAATTCCAGTTTTTTGGATGGAGCCAACGGTTTACCGTTTTCTATGAAGTCTTGTTATATAATTGATTTTGTTCTAATGTTGAAGAATACTCTATTTCACCATCATATCTATAATGGACCTCGACTGAATTCTAATTGTTGCTTGGAACTGAAAAAAACACTAAAAAAATATATTTACTTACAGTGCTGTAAATCCTCTTCTAATATTAAGTTTGAAGTTGGCCTTTTGATGTAAACTTTACTTTTATTAATAAGTAATTATCTGTAACATATTGATGAGTGATTTTGTAAGTCGTTACATTCAATGATTTCTTTCAATTCTTGCGAGATAGAAGTGCGAGTCAGTGAGTCAATCGTTTTGAATTGTCTTTTTATCTGTATTAATATTTTCAGCAGGACTTTGCTCTTCAATTTCCAGCTCAACAGAGGGGAGAAGTTATCATCAGTCTTTAGTCTTTATCCTAAGATTTATTTTTATTTTTGCTCGTAGATTTTTCTTCTTTATTTTTATTTCAGTTCTGCAACTGCATAATCCTTTATTATCTGTCAAATTAATTTACAACTTCAACACCAAAGATGTCTTCCCCTTCTTTGACTACAATACAAGATGAAATTAATTTTTTAGGCCAGCGTTTTTTAATTAAGACAACTTTTCAGCTGAAGTTTATTATGTAATTCTCATTGTTCTCTCTTTTTTTTCCTGCTTTTGGTTTTTTTGCTACTTTCCAATTGTTTTGATAACTTTCTTTAGAAGAAATTGAAGTATCAACATAAGTTCATGTTCTAACGAATTTTTCCCTACGTTTTTCTTGGTTTTCTTTCCATGAAATTGACCAAAGACCAATTGCGAAACCTCGTTGTAGGAAAAAAGTAAGCTAGAAAATTCGTTGCCTACTTGGTTCTTGCAGGTTTTCATCCACAGTCACGATGAAATCTACAGTCCGGCTGCGAAAAATGTGGAGGGAAGTTGCCAAATTTATTTTAAAGTGTATTTTGTTGACATGTTAACGAGTGACTTGATAAGTATCTGTCTTTAGATTCCTCCTAAAAATATATATAAATATCAATCTTCAGTTCTGAGGTTCATTCAAAGCTTCCATTCTGCATTCATGATTGTATAAATAACGTGGATAAAAAATTTTCTTATTTGACAGACTTTCAATAGAATTCGCCTGAAATCTGATGCCTGATTTCAGTAAATAAGCACTTTATTTAGTTCTCTCTTTTTTCTTATTCAATAATATTTCTAACATGAACAATATAACCAAAATTACCCATGAAGTTTTATGAAACCTCCAAAATAATGAAAGGAGCTGCACATTGTTTCATCTAACTCACACTCAGTTTCGATGCAGACGTGATTGGTAATTGTGGCGATACCAGATTTTCAGCCCTCGAGTTTCTTTCATTGTTCTCATTGAAAACAACTTTTCTGTTTGAGTCATTTTTTTATTACAAATCTACACATGCCCTATAACTTTTTTTTTACCTAAGGTGAATGACATTCATTCTCCCTAAAATGCTTTTAACAGATCTAAATCTTTGGTCTTCCATAGATCCTCTTGTGGATTCGAGATCCCCTCTCTCCCTTATCTAGTGCCCCTCCAGGTAAACCTTGGCATTTCTACAGTTTCTATCCTCTTTAAAAATGAAGTTGATTTACGCTTTCCTTTGTTGTCAATGCTTATTTACTGAGATTACGAACATTGTTGCCAGGCATTCTTGATCTCCACCTACACGTATTATCTCTTCCTACATAAAAATAAAAAATAAGATTTCCTTCACATCTGTGGTGTCTTAAGAAACTTTTTCCTTTTTTAAAATATAGATAATAGTTGAAAATTACTGTAGATCCAAATGCTTGAACTTTTGTACAAAACCAGTCATTAGCAGAAAATGAAACTATTATACTTTTGCTATCCTTTTATGATATTATGTTTGTTCTTGCTTGATATTCTATTTGTTCTTGCTTCCCATAGAAGGAAGCAATAGAATAGTTAAGCTATAGAAGGTGAATGCGGGATTTGATAAATCATTCGAAATTTAAGAGTGAGCAAATTTTTTTTTTAAAAATGAGATCATAAATGTAGTTAGCATATGTGCAAGGTTTTATGGAAGAAATTGTTTATTAATCAATATTCAATTTTTTGCAGGCTAATTGAAAAAGACAAGACATAAATCATTATAGCACTGTAATGTACAGGGGATGGACAAAATAATATCAATATCTATGAAACGACACAAAATCTTCATTAGTAGGGTGTTGGCCCACCCTTCGCCTGAATTACAGCTTGTATCAGACTTGGGATGGACAAATACAGGTCATGCACAATGTTCAAGGGAATATGCAGCCTTTCCTCGTGCAGAGGGGTATCTAGTTCAGAAAGTGTGGAGGGAGGTAGAAACCTAGCACGCACTTTGACCTCCAAAATGCCCCACAAAGGTTCGATTATGTTAAGATCAGTGACTTAGAAGGCCAGACGAGACGTTCCGCTTCATATTCGTGCTCATCGAACTCATAGAGTGAATTGTGGTGTTGTCATCTTGGAAGAAAGGTTGTTCGCCAGGGAACACAGTCTGCAGCATAGGATGGAGATAATCGCCGAGAAGGCAGTGATAATGCTGCGCTGTGTAGATATAATCGCCTTACCAAACAGGAATACAAGTGGTCCCAGACCATACCAAGATATCGCACCCCAAATCATCACAGCGCCGCCTCCATGTTTAACAGTAAGGAAGGAGGCAGTCAACATGTTCTCCACGCATAAACATGTCCAGTGGTATGAAACATTGCAAATGTAGATTCGTCAGACCAAATGTCGTGTTCCCACTACTGTTGTGTCCAGTGTCTGTGCTCGCTGCACCATTATCGTCGCTTCAACGCAGTTTTGGAATAGCCGCTCTGCATTGAATGTTCGCAGCCTGCAGTTCCCGTTGGATAGTTTTGGTTGATACGGGATCCTGGAGATGGGTGTTCATCTCTGAGGTTTCTGGACACCGTTGTCTTGTGTTGTAGGTTCACTATCTACTTCAACACCTGTCTATCCCTGTCGGTGAGCTTTGACTTTCGCCCACTATTCTGTTTCGCAGATGACGTCTTATCATGTTTTGTGTAGGATGTCATAACAGTTAACACAGTGCTCTTGCAACATCCACAAGATTGACTGTTTTCGTCACTGAAGCTACAGCGAGGCGCGTTCTAATGATCAAGCCTCTTTCGAAGTCTAAGAGGGAAGGCGGACATAACGGTTGGACGTAACAGCGTTCCACTGCTAGCTCAATTTTCACATGCATTAATCCGGACTTCTGCTGCTGATCGACTAATCTCCGCCTTCACGGCCACTAGATGGCAGGCGTCTACTGTAGATGGGGTGACTCTGCTATGCGAATGAATAATGTTCCATTTTCATATGGGTGTTCATATTGTGTCTATCCCCTGTACATCAAAAAAGAAAATAAGAGAATAAATTAATCGATAGTAATAAGCTATAATTAATTACGTAATTTCTATTGACTTTATACTAATTATAATCATCAGTGTAAAAATCTTGTTAACGCCCTTTCAGTCTGGACCTTGGAAGTAAATGTTGGTTTTCTTTCGGTTTCCAAGTTTTGTATGAATATGACAAGGAGAGGTAAATTGTTAGCTTTTAACATTTCTTCCAATTGTTTCTAATTCTTTGGAATATTGTCTAGTATTCTAGAAAATCGTTGACATTGGTTTCAACTGTGTTCTTTGTTCTTTCTTTTTTTAATACAAACCTATAAACATACACTATCTTTTTGAGTTACTATCTGTTTAAAATCTCTAACAAGAAACTCCTGATGATATTTTTGAATAATTTATTAATCTATAAGAATTGATACTCTTTGCCAGTCTTATTCCTTGTTTTGCGACACCTTTTCATCTTGCAATACTTAAAACTGTAATGTAACTGGAATTAACAATGTTGTAATGCTTAATGTTTGGAGGATCGGGTTTTTTTTCCCACGTTCGTTACTTCTCCAAACGGACCCACTCAGCCCTCTATGAAATCAGTATCTGGTTTCTTACTCATGCGTTAAAGGCGGGAGTGCGTCTGAATGGCCATCCGACCTTAATTAGTCACGTGGTCAATGGAAGTCTAAAACTTCTCGCTCACCCAAGAGACTTCAAGGCCTGCAGTGGACCACCTTTACCTTTTACTTTAAAATGTTATCAGAAGTTGACAACAGAAAAAGGCATAAAATGTTGACTTTTACATTTAACATTCCCGAAATTTTACTTTCTCTAAGTGAGAAAGTACAGTAATACTGCAGAAAACATAAACAAACAAAAATTTTTCTATTACTTTTATTCCGTTTAACTCCTCAAAATTGCTAAATAAATATTAGCAATAATCACACAAACTTGTAGCCATGTTTTAGTGCAAATGACATTTTCTATCCCTAGAATATATTAGACTCTTTTTTTGAGCTGTGGATGTGTTGAATTCAGGGATAGAAACTGATAGGTGTTAAATATTTTCTTTATGAAAGCCACAATATTGTCAACATCGCTAGACCAATTTAGTTAATAAACATTGTTATGAAATAAGCAGTATCATCAATAATTCAAATGGCTTTCTCAGACTTAAGTTATAACTTCAAGGAAGAATAAATAGGACGAAAAAGAAAGCAAAGAAAAATGTCAGGGACAGAAATGTAGATGGTGAAAACGAAGTCACAGTTATTGCGTTTGATTGAAGTAATAGTTAGAGCCATTAAGATTCTCAAGCACAGCTATTACAGATGTCCTTTCCTTGATGACCCATTTTTGTTCTGTTGTTAGAGGAATGAATTGGATGCATCAAAAAGTTTTCAATCTGAAATTGATGGGATATTAATATCAATGCTTTGGTTGACTTTAATATCCTTTTATCTGTCATTAATAAGAAGCTTGTTTTAATAGTTGGTTTATATGATATAAAATGACTGTAATAACAGAGAAATTGGCAGTTGCAGTATTTCAGAGTGAAATGACTAGTCTTTGTAACTAACAGAGACCATTTCCATTTTATTGGCCGAAACGAATTTAGAAAATAAAAATATATGTCATAAAATTGCAAATATAAAGGCTTCAGACGTAATCACCTATAAACTACCATCCACAAACTCTTGTGCTCTTTCCTAATCTGCACCAATACAATGAAAGGGTCTTGAAAATTTCTTTTACCGCTAATCCATTTCAGAAGGTTATAAATTCATCTTCTGACATCAAAAAAATTCTACCATCTTCGACGATTCTTTGATCTCATTTATGGAGCACAGAAATTATCATTATAACTTTTATATTGGTTCATTTGTAAACTACTACTTGTTTTGTTTTGTTTTTTATTTATTTCTTCCCTTTAATATAATTGAAGTTTTTCTCATACATTTCTTGCTTTCTTTTACTATTTTACTTTATTTTTCTGACTGTTGTAAAGAATCACAAACTGCAAATACCTCTGAATATTATAATTTTTTTATTATGAATCTTTGCATTTCTAGGGCTGTCTTCTTTTCCTTCATAAAAGATATTCTAGCTTTTGAACTGTAACTTCTTGACATGTATCTAAATATCTAATCTGCTGGTTATTCATATCTTAAATTATCTTTTCTTCCTCTTTCAAACTTACAAAGAAATCTAATAACCAATTTATATAAGTTTCAATATTTTTTTACAATAAATATTTATAATTTCTTTAGTCTAATCAATGTTAATATGTGAAAACTACAGGATCACGAATAACAATTATTACAGTAAATATGTCTGTGCCTACATTATAAATCATGCATTATTCTTCATTTTTAATTATACTTTGTACATAAGGATGCTTAAAAACTTAATTTATCCTACAGTTTACAACGTCGCTTTATGAAGTAGAAGAAAAATAAGGAAATTGGTAAACGGATTAAAACGTGACATTTATTAAAATGGAAACAAACTCCTTTCTTTAAAAAAATATCTTTTTTTAAAGAGAATTTTTCGCTGCGAGAATTTAGAGATTAGTACTTTTTACCATAGAAAGAGCTTTCGTTTAGAACTTTATTTTAGCCTAATGCCAAATCCAACTTGCACGTGATAGATAATCCTATAAGAAAGCTGAGGTTTGGTTTGACTAATGACATCAATCTAAGATGTCAATCTAAAAATGTCACAGTAGTTCAGTATCTTAACTGGCTGAATTTAAAAGTTTTGTTGGAATGCTTTTCTCAAGCTTTAAGATATTCCTTTGTCTAATCCCTATTATCTTTACATGGAATAGATGACACCACATCCGTACGAAACGGAAGACTAAAACAAGGGATTATGAATTTGTTATGTGCTGATAGATATTTTGCCAGATAATATAAAGAAAAAAATGATAATAAATGAATAAGGCACTGAGAATATCCTGAAAAATAATAATGTAATTCTATAATTTTCTGTTGTGAGTTGTTTGAATGACGATATCTGTATAATTTTGCAATACCATCTACGGCATAGTTTTGGTTGAGATATTTTTGGCTTTTTGAAAGGAATGTTTAAGATCTCCAAGAACAACAGAAACGAAGAACAGCTGAAGGATTTTAAGCATTTTTCGGATTCTGTGGTTGTCAGTAAAGAATAAAAAAAAGAATATTGCACCGGAAGGCGTAATTTGGATTCTGTGATGTCTTGTAATTTAAAAGAGGCTTCATGGGCATAATTATAAACAAACATACCGTTTTACTTTTAGGAAACTTAATAAAAAAAATGCCCGGAGTTATTATGGCAATGGTGCCAATAACCTGTTCTCAAATGAGGGTGTAAAAGTTAAACTGTATATTTAAAGATATTGTATTAATAAAGCAAGGGTTATATGTAGGCAAGACTTCTTCGTATATTATGTTTAGGAAAATTTCATTTGGATATACAAATAGCAGATAAAATGTCAATGAAATGTTAAGTTAATGAAAGGTGTGTTTGTGATCTATGTCTCAAATCCTTTCTACATTGTGGATTTCAGTTATTTCTGATAGTTATTCTTTACAAGAAAAAGATGGACAACAAGATCTCTTCTGAAAATTTAATTTGGAGGTGAGTATTGAGATTTCATGATCAGGAATATTTACAGTGGAGTGTCCGATTTAGATTGTTTTAAGTTGTTTTCATAAAAAAAATGGTATTATTTCGAATTGAATTGGTGTCGTTTTAACCACAGTCTTTTGAAGTTCTTAATCATAACTTGATGGTGTCAGGACTTCAGAACTTGATATATAGAGTGATTCTAAATTCATAAGACAAACTCTAAGGAGTGGTAGGGCACACTAACACAAACATTTTGTCAAACATTGTATGTCTGCAGTTGATGCGATACAGGTCGCTGTTTAGTCGTCGACGATACTCGACCAAAGATTGAAAGAGAATCGTTATTGGTAAGCATGTGGCCATGTAGCGTGTGAACTTGCGTTTGCCCACACATGAGCATTGTGCATATTAAACACTCCCTCACGTGTAAGCAATGCTTCATCTGTTAAAAGCACATGTGCTGGAAACTCCGGCTGCACTGAACTCTGCGGCATAAACCAGTGGTAGAAGTCTACGCGCAAAGGATAATCCCTAGCTTTCAATGAGTGAATTTTCTGTAAATGGAATGGGTGTAATTGCTCCTTGTGCAAAATTCTCCCTACGGTGGTTTGGCTCACATCGATGCTACGTGCAACAGCTCTGGTGCTTGTGTCGGGACGTTCCTCAACCTGTCGTAGAACGTAAATGCGACAGTTGCGGACATACATTGTTCGACGAAAAAAGGTTTGTTTTAGTGTGCGCCCTTCCACCCCTTAAAGTTTGTCCTATGAATTTAGAATCACCCTGTATTAGGGTAAGATTAATGATTTTTAGCATTAAGTAACAAACTTCAAATTTCTGCCAGAAAAGGCAAGCTTATTCGTATTTTGCAATACAATTAGGCTAAAGGATTAACATGAAATCATAAGACAAATATTTATGGAATTAAGTTTTAGTTCAGTTATTTCAATGAGCAACATTCATCTATTAAAGTAAGGTTATTATTAAAATCTATTAAATATGAAAATTGATATTTAAAGAGTAATGTTATTAAAATGAATCTCTTAAATTTCTTTTTAAAATTAATATTTGTACATCAAAAAAATAATAAAGGATTATAATGATGGTATGTACAAAGAAAAATGTACTTATAGTGACGAAATTTCGTCAGGACGTAATTTATGGACCCATAAGAGAGACCAGAATATCCGCAAGCACAAAATTCACCCCCCAATGCTTCCACAGAGGGATTCACCGATCACTGCTTCTACTTTGGGCTGGTGGTTCCCTGCACACACAGCACTTAGAATATAAGCCATTAATGACATCTCAGTCATTGGGTTAATATAACATGGTTTGATTTTGTTTGTTTCTTTAAGTTTCCAATTGCCAAATATAATGTTTCACCAGAAAGTAGTAGAATTGGTTTAACTTATAGATCCAAGTCCTATTTACTGCCGCACTCAAAGCACTTCAGCATCAGTTGCATAAAAAAGTGATTTTTCAGTAGTTGTATAGAGATGTGTTTTTTTTTCTCTTTCGTTTTGGTTTACAGATCGCAAGCCCTTGTACGAAGTAATACATGTCAGCTGTGCGTAAGTTTACGTTTAGAAAAGAAAAATTAAAGCACATTGCATTCTATTTTAGTTGTTTTGTAATCATCAAGTTGTATTTCACTGCCAGCTTAAAATTACAAATTTCTTTTATTCAAATAGTGTTACATAACAATCAGTTTCCTAAGCCAGAACTATTAGTCTTATGGCACACTTTGAAAGAAAAGTTAAAATTTCTAATAAAAATTTTATACATATACAGACCTGGCTCTAGATCTTTAGCCAACATTAAGCAATAATTTGAAAAATAAATTTAACGTGCTGTGAAAATAGCAAATAAATAAAGGAAAAGAAAAACAGCACCTGAACAAAAGAAGAAGAAATTGCCTTTCTGATTTTAGATTATGGGGAGGAGTTGGGAACGGCCGTTTCGTCTTGCAACGGACTCATCAGCCGTTTCTGATTCGGTTAGGGTGAGGCAAGGTTGGGCTGATGAGGACGAAACGGCCGTTCCCAACTCCTCCCCATAATCTAAAATCAGAAATGCAATTTCTTCTTCTTTTGTTCAGGTGCTGTTTTTCTTTTCCTCTATTTATTTATTAAGAAATAATTATTTGGTCTTACAAATGAGTCTGGTGTCATTCTAGCATTTCGCAAGAACTCCTCTGAATTCATCCAAGCAGAAAAAACATATAGTGTAGATACTGAACAATCTTTAAGTTCATTTCACCGTTAAACCCTGTACATGTGACTGTTTATATAAATTTTAGTTATTTTAACTTTTCTCTGAAAGTAGTAAATTACAAAATTTGCCTAACTTTGCTAATTGATTTTTATTTTAAAAGATTAAATCTTTGAATTGCACTAATATCCATTTCCCTAAGAATTGCAAGGAAAAATATTAGGATATATACATATATCTATTAAATCGTGTTCTTACTCCTCAAAGACTAGAGGAAAAAAACAAACCATTCTTCTGCGGATTAATGAATGCATTTGTATTGAAAAACTTTAATATCTCTAATGAAATTTCCTATCTTGCCTGTTCAGTCAATTGTGCTAGTTTCTTAAAGATTCCAGAAAGTTTGTCTTCAAAATAGACACTTCTTAATAATAATTTATATTTTTTAAACTGTGGATATTTTACTTTAATCATTTTTATGTAAAACCATAGTTAAGTGGCTTATTTTCATTGGCCACAATGTGTTCATGTAAATCCTGTTACCAGAAACATCAATCAAATGAGTTTAATTTCGAAATAAAAACTGTAATATTAATAGGGATATTAAAGGGAAATGTGAAAATATCTGATGCACTCGAAGGTATTGTGTTGATCTAAATGACTGATAATTTTTCACAACGAAGGTTTGATGTTGAGAACTATTTTGTCCTTTTTTTTTAGGCGAAACGTGATCTGATTTTTACACAGGTCTTAAATACCGTTTCAAATATATACAGTATATTTATATATCTAAGTACTTTCACGCCATTACTACAAAAGCATAATCATTATAAATCATGATATTATTGTTGTATTAGTGCAGCCTTGTTTGATTTATGTGTTGTGTTTCTTTATTGTTGCAGTTGCGATGGGCAGGAGCCAGAGCACACCGGGTCTGGTTGAATCTAAGGGCCGAGTTCCCATAGAGGAGATGTACGTCCCCCCGCGGTCCAGCTCGCCGGCAGCATCGAGCGACCGTGCCAACCTGGACTCTCCGCTACCCTCGACCACGAGCAGCGCGGGCGGCAACAGCACGGACGACGAGAAGCGCAACACCTTCCTGTCCGTGGGTTTGCTAGGACCACCTCTGCACCCGCCCCTACCACCGTCGACGACGCCGGCCTCTTTCCTCCATCCCCTCAGCGTTGCCGGTTCACGTGCAGCCCCACTTCCACCAATGCCCATTGGGGGCGGGAGCGTCGCCTCCTACCGCACGGACTCGGGGTCGTTGGAAGACAGGCGTTCCTCGATTGCCACTTCCCCGTCCAATCTGCTGTCGCCCGTTACGTCGCCTCAAGGATTCCTTCCTTCGTCGTCGACGCCCAACACGCTCGAGGCGTCGCCTGCCACGGACTTTACAGCCGTCAGTCCCGGGAGCGCCGAGTCATCGCGAGCTTTCGGGCTCGCACCTCCGACAACCATAGCACATCCACTCGCGCCGCCGCTCCTTCTCCCGCAGCCTTACAGCGGGGGCAGCACAGGCCACCTCCCACGCGACGGTGCCACGCAGGAGATGCTCCTGGCGGAAATCAAGCGGCTACGGGAGCGGCTTATGACCCTCGAAACAGAGAATGCGTCTATGAGCATTAAGCTGAGTCAGCAGCAGTGGGATATGGAACATCGGCTGGCCGAGATCGAAATGCAGATCTGCGGCGGGAGTAGTATGGGTAGCACGGGCAGCGTGGACGACAATGAGAGAAATAGGGAATCCATCATTTAAAGGAACACGATGACAGTTCTGGGAGCAAGAATTGGGAAGGGGTAGAACTATCCAGTCCTTTGTTTCCATTCCTCTCCCTGCCAAAACAAAACAGTGCGGCCACACCGCTCGCCAAAGCAACCGATCCCACGCTATCATTCCATAGCCGGTGTTGCCTTGCGTCCCATTTGGTGACTACCTGTTCTCAAAGTACAATTACTGATAAACAAAAGAGCGCGGATGGACCTGTCTGGTGCATATCAATCATGGGACTTATTATTTTTCATTGAGCCGGTTTTAAAAGAGCTCCGATACCCAGAGGACTTCGGGAAAATACCAGTAGGTTGTATATTTCCAATCAAGACCTAGTGCCAACCTCATCTCAATGCTCTGAATCAAAGAGTGCGGCCTCTCAAGGGCGCTTCAACGACGAGATGCAACTCTAGAGGACTTTGAAGTTGGATTTAAATAATTAGAATTCAATATCATCTCAAGTCATCGAAGGCTAAATTAGTTTTTTGACTTAACATACTCCAGTGATGCACTATCCCTTCGCGGTGATATTACGAAGTAAGTTGGAGGAAAAAAATGCAGGGTTTTTGGAATATACATATATATACACCACTTGTTTTATGATAAACCCATATTATTTACTAGTCGTCTTAGTTTTAAGAACTGTGCAACCTAAGTGAAAGATAGAATAAATAATTATAGAGTTTTTTGATTTGTGCTTTTGGAACATTAGCTTTTTTTGTGGGTTTGGGAAGGGATGTTCAATGTAGAAATACTGCTACTTACTCTCTCTTGTTTTTACTTCAAAAATGTCCTTGATAGCAGTTCTAAAATTTAATTTTCTATATCAAATTATCAGAAAGGGAAGATTAATAACGGGCAATCTTTACGGCCTGCTGTTGTTTTCTTTTTGAATTTTTAAGGAAATATATACATTGTACTATTTAATCTTTAACAACAGACTCATCTTACCACAAAAAAATAAATATATATATACGATCATTAGTAAATCATACAGCTACGGCTACAGTATTATTATTATTATAATTATTACATTTTCTTAAAAAAAAATATATCTTGATAAAATACATTTATAAATGACCCATTTTGGAAAATAAAAAAGTGCCCCATATTCTAAAATCATTAAATCTATACTTTCTTTATTACTAGCAGTTCTAAATCTCTTCATTTTATTCGAATTCGCTGGAAAAAAAACAACAAAAAAAATCATTGCTTGTAAAGAACGGCTTAAAAATGATTTTGAGGATTATTAATAATAAGTCCAATTAATGTATTAAAGTGTACTTAAAAATGAATAATTTTTAAGTAATAAAAATTAATTTGATTCAGAATTTTTTTTAAAGTTTACTAAAATTTAGAAAAAAATTTAAATAATCTATAAATATGATTTGAAATATGTGAATTAATTTTAAAACTAATGATTACTGGGTTCGGATTTTGTGACCTAAAAAATATAAGATCTATGCGTGCATTAATCACATATTAGAGATTTAAAAATCTGATCTAAAAATTAAAAAACTTCTAATATATAAATGATTTTATATATATTGATATAAATGATTTTATGTCCCCCACCCTCTTTTCCCTTTGTAAGTTAACTCTACAGAAGTTAACTGATTTATAAAAGAGAAATATCCCTAGATTCAATGAAAATTCATTATTTTAATCACAATAAGTTGAAAATATTTACATCAACTTCAATTGAAATATCGGGGGAGAAAATAACATGTCATGACAATCCGGATCCAAGTGATTATAAATAGATTTTTAAGTGAAAAAAAAAAGTCGTTCTTATTTCTTGGTTATTATATTTTAAGTTTATAATATTAAAGACAAGACTTTGGGCCATATCAATCTGGAGGATAAACAGGAGTAGGGAAAAAAACCAAAAATACCGGAATAAGTAGATGAGTAGTGATTTTTCCAGTTAGGGGACCTTTTCTTCTAATCTAATTGACCACCTCTAAATAGCATTTCAAGTAGCCAATGGTGCAAATTCTAAATTTACGAAATCTATTCCGAACTATTCTTCTTCAAATATTACTGATTTTTTACATCATTTCGAAATTGACAAATTAACAGCTCTAAATTATTAGCTTAGACTTTTTATTATTATTATTAACAATATTAGGAATTTTAAATTACCTTTATAGTTAAAAATAAAAAATAAAATAATAAAAAAAAAAACATTTATGGAAGTGCTTACAAAGTGAGAAAATAAAAAGGGGGAAAAAAAGTGGTGGATTCGTCAAAAAAAAAATCATAAAATTAAAAATATTCTGTTTTAAAATGTTATTAAAAATTTGTTTCATAATTCACATTCAGAAAATCTTTCTTATCTCTCAAATCGCTGTTTTTCAGTTCTTATTGATCCAATTTCAATAAAATCATTATTATTATTACTTATTAATTAAGGTTTTATATCACTTTAAATATTACGAAACAAAATTCTATCACGTGATAGAATTCTATGATTTCTTTCAAAATAGACAATCATAGGAATCTACATCATCCTCATTAAAAAAAAATAAACAAACGAATACCTAGCGAAAAACATCTCTAGAATAATCTAATTAACAATAATTACATGAGGAAAAGAATCCAATGATAAAAAAAAATCAGCCTATTTGCTTGTTCAATGAATTCAGAAGAAAAACCATAATAGGATATAAAAAAATATATTTTAAACCTTCTTTATTAGTCCGGGAAATAAGTTCTATCGATTTATATTTGGGACAATTTGAGTTGCATTTATTTTTTTAATTTAAAATTAATTACTGGAAGTTTTAATTTATATCACTAATATTTTTTTTAATAATTTTATTAATTTGATAAATTAAAAAAAATCCGAAACATTCAAATCTTTATTGAATGACTATTAACACCATTACTTTTCAAATTATATTAAATTTCCAAAATAGTATTTATTTCTAAATATCGATAAATATCTATTTAAAAATCGGCTGTAACATTAATTGTAACAATTAATTTTTAATTTCCAATTTTAGTTAGTTTGGAACTACGAAAATTACAATGAAAATTTGAAGAAATTGTTGCTCTTATTTAAGATTTTTTTTTTAATTATTTAAATACTTACTGAAATTTTTTATATAATAAATATAATTTGATTTCCTTCTAATATCATTTGTCTTCCAAGTGCATTATGATTTCTCGTGAGTGATTTCCTTTGTGCCCAAACAAAATGAAATCATTTCCTTGTCCAATACTTTCATAACTGTGAATTTTAATTTCGAGAAAAAAAGGTGATTAATTGCATTGTATGTAATAGGGAGAAATTATTAGAATTTCCCTATACTTTGTATTGGCAGTGGAAATACCAATCTAATGTTTCTCAATATTGTCTAACTTTGGTTTAATATCAAATGTAAGTTATGTAGTTTTTAATAAATTTAGCAGAATATCTGGCTATGTAATGAAATCCTTTCTAGTTCAAAGAAATTTAATTTTGAACTAACGTTTATTTTGGATATTTTTGTTACGTTCTTAGCCTTAACATTCTTTCTAATTTGTAGCTTAACAAGGATTTACTTTGTGTCTTTTCAATTAAATATATTTCATATGGAAATAATTAGAAAACCTTTTACTATCCGATTTCCCTATAGAATTGCTGCTTTCCTTTGCTCTGTTGATGTTGTTTTTGAACAGAGGCTGTTTTTTTTGTGTCTGTTTGTCTCCCAGCTCACTCACTCCCACACTTCCAACTCCTCCTGTCCATTGCATTACTTCCCTCCCGAGACCGCCCCAACAAGGATGGGATTATTTTGTCAAAATACTGTAATAAAAATGTTTTAAATAATAATGTGTCTCATTTCACATTCTTTTGCTGAACTTTTTTTTAATAACTCCTAACAATTCCAACTTAACATATTACTTTACGCACAACTGCACTTATTTCGTGTAGGGTAACATACATTAATATTTTGAACCTGAGAGAGTTCCATACTTTGAAAGTGGATTCCACATTTATAAAAATTACAAGATACTACAGAAAGTTGCTTGTATTTAATAGGTGCTGAAAATGCAAATTAAAACGAATTAACAACACAAAATTAAGAAAAAAAAAACACCACTGATTTACACCTCCAAGTAGATCGTTAGCGCACTTCCAGTGCACTGCATAAAAGAATTGACGTAATTCAATCGTGATTGTCTAGAACAATGTTTCTCAACCTTTTTTTACCCATGGACCCCTTTTCCCTTCTTTTTTTTTTTGGTGGACCCCTTCATAGCTATTCGATAAAAAAAAAGGCTATTTTTCACTCATAAAAAGTAATAAAAAGTAAATCAATTATATTAATAATCAACGAAATAGTAAATGATTATGCTTTATTTTGAATGAAAACTAATTTAATGCAAATAAATAATTCTACAGTTAAATTCTATGGAGCATTTGTACACACTGGTAAATAATTCATAATAAACCATTTTAAAATAAGTATGATTCAATGAGATCCCTGTGGTTGATGCTGCTCAGCGAGTTTTTTTATATCGGGTTCCATCTGGTTCAATTTTGCCTGTGAACCCCCAGGGTCCATGTGGACCCCGGTTGAGAACCCCGGTCCTTTAATGTCCTTGGTATATTTTAAAAAATATTTTTGAAAAGCTATATTGAAGTTTGTATGATTTTTCATCTATTTTTACTGTTTCCACATTTGAGCTTTGCGCTTGTTTCGTTTTGTTGCGTATTTCAAACTGTACGTAAGTCCTGTCTTAAAACAACGGACTTAATAGCTTAAATTATTGTTTAAGCTTTACATAACTGAATCTGATTTTAGAAAATTTTGAGGTCCCACCGGACCTTCCAAAAACTTCCACTAGATCTCACGGATCACAGTGGTTCTTTATCCAATCCGTTTTTCTTAACATTTATGTTTCAAACTTATGTTTAATCTATGGCCAGACCTGCAATGGGAGCTCTCTAATATTGTCACAAAAGAAAAATTACATATGTATTGTTTTGATATTATTTTTAAAGCATCGTAATTAACCACTATTTGTACATTATTTTACTTTCATATATATTTCTGCGATCAGTTAATTTTTTAATACAAACTTAAAAAACTTGAAAGAATTTAAACACTTTCGATTCCCGGTCAAAGCATTGCTGAGAAGTTCCTGTGTTGGCGTTTGTTCTAGATCATCGTTTCTCAACCTTTTTTTTACCCATGGACCCCTTTTCCCTTCTTTTTTTTTTTGGTGGACCCCCTCATAGCTAAAAAGTAAAGGGATTATATTAATAATCAACGAAATAGTAAATGATTATGCTTTATTTTGAATGAAAACTAATTTAATGCAAATAAATTATTCTACAATGGTAAATGATATATATATTCTACACACTGGTAAATAATTCATAATAAACCATTTTAAAATAAGTGTGATTCAATGAGATACCTGTGGACCCCGAAGAATATTACATGACCCCCAGGGTCCAAGTGGACCCCGGTTGAGAACCCCTGGTCTAGAAGATTCATTAAAATCTTGCAATAAATCCAGCTCTTCAACATGTGTTTGTAACATACCAGTACCTCTTTCCTATCGACTCAAATCATATCATAACCCAAGAAATCCAAGAATTCATTTACTCCATGTGCCCATCTGGTAATTTATATAAATGAGGGAACCTTGACGCCCGCACATACAGGCAAGAGGGGGACTTGCCTCCCCCCCTTCCCTAGAATTTCTAAAATTAATGTAATTTATATAATTTCTTTCTCGTAAAAGAACTAACATATATTTAGAAAATTGTAAATATTAGTTATTTTTTTTTAATAACACAAATGATAGATAAATAAAAATGAAAGTTAGAATGAGAAAACACAATTTAATTATATTGATATATGGAAAATAAGAGAAAAAAAAAGAAGAAATATAGGAAGACACAAAACAGTAATTGATTTAGTAAGAAATAAGTTCACGATTTCTCCAAAAACGATAGAAAGGAATCATATGCTAGGAAGGAAGGAGTAAGAAAGAAGCAACAGGCCAATAATAATAAAATTTATTGATTGGAGAGAAAATAAATTGATATTAAAGTTTAGAAAAAAATCTAAAAGGTACAAACAGAGAAAACGAAAAAAAAAAAAAAAATAAAACTAGTAGAAAAATTAAGAAAGAACATAAGAAAAGCAAACTACATGAGAAATAAAACAGAAACGCACAAGCTAAGAGTTCACTGATCTGTTTTTGGAAATTGTGATACCGGGAATCCAAGATAGCCTATTTCAGGTTTCCTGACCATCTAACTATGGGATAAAGGCAAAACTATGATGGGATAAAAAGAAATGGTCAATTTGGGACCATTAATTTAATATCAAGATATAGTAGAGAAGGATTTGCATTGAAACTCCAAAATAATGGAGAGTTAGAGAAAAAGAAATAAAGAATTTTAAATATATAAAAAAATTGAATTACAGTAAGCTTAGTAAAAGTAAAGTGTCACATAAGGAATGAACAGTACATGAGGAAATAAGTTCTAATTTAGAAAAAAGTAAACAAAATGTACAGTGTTGAAAAGTTTAGGATATAACGAAATGAAAAACATAACAAATAAATGCGGTAATGAAAAAAGCCTAGGAAAAATAAAAGTATTAGTAAAATAAAAAAAAAAAAAACAATTGGAGCAAGACATTCCAAAAATTCTAGCCTGAATTAATGAATCTAACAGCAAAAACAAATGAGAAATTTGAGAGGTTGTTACATCCTATGAACTAGTCAGTGCGGGAAATAATGATTCTCCCAGAATGCAACACAGCTTATAGATTGAGCTCTCCTGGCCGACCGCTAACATTGAAAGAGAAGAGGTCGCTTCTCTTCTCTTTCAATGTTAGCGGTCGGCCAGGAGAGCTCAATCTATAAGCTGTGTTGCATTCTGGGAGAATCATTATTTCCCGCACTGACTGTAATTACTTATTAGAAGCATGGTGTAGAGTAGATATCAGGCCCCCCATATCAATTTCAGGTCCCTAGTCAAGTCAAGGGCCCTCCTCCGAAGTTATGGTCAAAATCATAGATTCTTAGCCAAAAAATCGTCAAAACACCACACGATTTCTCCCTTTTAAACATGCGACATAAAGTTATTAGCATTATTTTAGAATAAATTAAACATTTACTTTTTCCAGTTCTACCCAAAAGCTTAGAAAAGAAATTAGAAAAAAAGTTTAGAAAAAATTCGCTCTATGCAAGCATTGAAATGCAGAATAGCTTGATTCAAATGGTTAAAATAGAAAAATAGTTTATATAAAAATCTAGACTTAACTATAACAAAGAAGCCTAGAAGTGATAAACTAATTCGTATAATTAGCAATAATTCTGTCTATTTGATTAGTTTGATGAAGAACATGTAGGAATAAAATTAAGAAATAGATAATGAAAGGAATTATAAAAAAAAAAGAAAAAATTCATGAAAAAATTTTGAAGTCTTATTCATAAATACATGATTTGATTCTTTGTTCCTTTCCCTAATTGAGGGTTTTTTTGTTTTATTATTTTTATTCCATTGTTTGTGGTAAATACCTTCTGAGCTAGGCGAAAGGCTGCCCAAGGTTTTGAATCCAATATTTTGGTACTATTTTTTTTTTTATTTTTATTTTCGGTTTAGAGAGGTCACTTCATGAATACATTATTCTTCCTCTCGTACGCCTTTTGATTTTGTTTGCTGAGTAGCCCTGGCTGAGGAGAATGCCAGGATAAGCTCGAAGCAACTATCTCAGTGTTGCAGTGTTGAAATAAACTCAAAAAGGCTTCCATTTTTTCATAAAAATATAATTATTTGCACATTTAACATGAACATTCTTTATATTCAATTCTCAATAAAATTTTAATATTCAAATGAATAACGACATACAATCTAATATTCTTAAATATCGGTACTTTAATTTTACTCAGCGTTAAAGCGGTATTCTGTATTCACATCTATTTACATTCTTAACTATTTCATAATTAATAGCCTGCCTCTTATTTTCAATCATTACCCATTCTTTAACTTAAAAATATTTAACTTGTGCCTAAATTGATTTTATATGAATAAATGAAACCTCAAACACGCAAGTTACAGTTTATGAACTCAATAACCAAGATCAAGGAATTAAAAAACAGTTTCCTTTTCCATCCGCAAGATGGATCCACAACACTATCAATTCTTCAAACAAAACTTTTTCACAGTTCTGTCCCATGAATGTCATTATTACCGCGACGCAAATAGGACCTTTCCTACCTTTGCACAGTGGTCCAGATGCACTGAAATCCTGGCACATCCTCCAGATGCACTGAAAACCTGGCCAAAATCCCAGAAATGAATGTTGAAAAGCGGTTTGAGATCAAACTAATTTCAAAGAGTCCATTATTTTCAAAACTACCTTCGGTGGCAAAAAAACTCCCACTCTTCAGTCCATAAGATACTCTCGAATGTGAAATGCACAGTGATTGCTTGAAATTTGTGATTTTTCTGTATTTTCTGGAATATATTCATTAATTTTTTAAACACTCGTACCGACTTTGTTTTTAGGTAAGCCTATTTTATTTGGTTACTTTCAATATTGGGCTGTAACCTTAAACCTCAGAATCTTGTTTTTACACTAAGGTGAATTCTCTATATAAGATAAGCAAATGGATGGTAAATATTGTTATCTTGTAGAATAATAATAACTCCTCGTAGAATTATAAATCGACTTAAATGTTAAGTTGAGTTTCTTTCTCCAAAGTTAAGTTCAAGTCTTACATTACTACAAGTGAATATAATTTTGTGCTAAAGTGTAAATGTAAGGGCGGCCCATAATAATAAAAAAATTAAAAATAATACTAAAAAAAAATTAAAAATAATAATAATAAAAAAATGTAAGTATATTAACGTAAGAGAACTAACTGTGTACATTCTCATTCGATTATTGAAGAAAAATTCTTTGTGATTCTGCATATTGTCTTTTTTAATTTGCAATTGGTTAGAATGGTGAGAGCCTGTACTTGAATAAAGGCGATTTTTATTAATGACGAAACATTCCTATCCATAATAAAATATTCAAACCTCTCAGAACAAATGTTGAGAGAAATTGAATACAGACAACGATGGAAAAGGTTCAAAAAATCAGAAATTGCAATGTAGAAAGTCGCAAGCAATATTGAAACCGAAAATCCCATCTAGCATTACACCTCAATCTTGATAATCCGACAGATATGGGACCAACAGGTTGTCGGATTACCAGGGTGCCTTTAAACAATGCTAAATAACCCATGATCAGAAGGAAAAATAAAAAAAATTTAAATGCTGTACACATTATTTACTATATTTACCCTTAGTAAATTATAAAAAAACTACGTTATGAAGATATTATGACGTTGTTTTATAATATATACATATTTAAAATAATTCCTGCTTTTTGTTCACTCACTTACTGAAGTTAATATTTAACCGATTTTGATGATTCTTTTTTTATTTAAAAGATAATTTCAAGTTCTAAGTTACTATGAAGCTAAATATTTGATTTACACTTTTATTTTGGTTACATTTCCCCGCCTGGCAACTGAAATACGCCTTCGCGAGCTTGTCGGACTACCGAACGTGTCGGACTGGCAAATGTCGGATTATCAAGATTGAGCTGTACTGATACCGGCTAACCAATCAACTGCTGACAGCAAACAAGCAATGAAAAACTTCGCTTTTCTGCTGGT
>JAFIDM010010028.1:37252970-37266880 GCA_023159025.1 Thereuonema tuberculata | reverse complement strand
GATAATTATCACAAATCACAAAACAAAAAAAGGTCTTTGTAATTTACCAATTTTTTTTCACATTGGCCAGTGGGCTTTTAAGGAGTAGCATCATGTGTGACTGAAAATTAATTATTTGAAGAAATTAACTGTTGGGAACGAACAAGCCATGTTCAGCAATTTCATATTAGGAATTGTCATCGGAGACCTCATGGTAATTTCTGATGAGCAATATGAAAGGCCTCCTCCTTTAACATCAAGTGATTTAATTCCCACTGCCTGAGAAACTAAGAAAAAGAAAAGAAAAGGTCTCCAAACTAATAGAATTCTTTGAATATTTCCATTATCAAAACAATAAATTATTCAATAAATTTTAGTATATTTTGGTTATACAGTGAAACTTGGATAATTTGACAGTCTTTCTAAGGAAAACAAAAGAAAGGGTTGGAATGTCACTACATGGGGATTTCTGAGGATTTTTCTGTCCACCCTCTGTTGTTACCCTCCCCCTTCCCACACCTCTTCGGTCTTAGAGTCACGTGCGCTTCCTGTGAATGATTTAATGCGGTTATATATATTTTATTTGTGCTTGTGCTTTAAGTATTGTTTATATGCTCTTACTATGCATTGTCGGAAGCTGAAGTTCCTTGTAAGTCATTAACATTAGCTGAAAAGGTAGCGGCGATTAAGGAAGTGGAAAAAGGCCTTAAAAAGAAATCGGAAATCGCCAAGGAATTTGGAATTCCATCCAACACATTATCGACATATTTGAAGAACAAAGATAAAATCTTGAGCAGCAAAAATGGCAAAGGAAAAAATAGAAAAAGAATGAGAGGACCTGACAACCCAGGGGTTGGAATCATATGCTAGGACACAAAGATTGCATTCAATGAAACAATTAAAAATATCTGCCTTTTTTTTTTGAAAGTGATGAATAATTAAACTAGTAAAAAATGCTTGATTTAATGAAAAAAAATGTAGCATTATTCTTAGATAAAGTTTATGTGTTAAACCTTTGATCATGGAGTTAATCTTTTTTATTTATCTCTTCTGTTTGAGAGAATACTGTATATGTAATTCGAATTTTTGGATAATTCGAACTTTTTCTCTGGTCCCTTCAGCTTTGAATTATCCAAGTTTCACTGTATTTAAAAAGAACATGTTCTTGCTAATGTTAAAAACCTCTTGATTTTGATTTTTAACAACCATTATTCAAATGTCGTTTCTGACATTTTTTTAAAAGTAAATTTCAAATCAAGGTAAACAGAAACTAAAAGTAGTAGATGAGGAAATGTTCCAAAATACAGATATATTTTGTAAGGGTTCAGCTGTAGGTTAAAAAAAAATATTTATTTAAAACTCAAGTATTGTTAGGTATTGTTCTGAAGTCTCTCAGAACACATCTAGTAATAGTTCTGCTTATATTAAAAACAAAACAGATACCATCCTTTATTGAAAGGATGAATAAACATTTTTTCTAAATTAGTGTTGGGTTTGTTTAAAGGTTAATTTTTTACAATTCACTGTCTGAAAGAAAGATTTGGGTTCAACAATCGCACACAGAAGGAAAGCCATGATGGGGGTTAGAATAAATGTCAACATTTTCACCCATGGATGGGATTTTTTGAAAAAATAATTTCAGAAAACTATGAGCAAATGGACATCCATTTGACATTTATATGATTATTGGGCAAAAATAAGCAGCACATTGGATTTATTAATCCATTAATGTTATAAGCAAGGAAATGCAAGGTTAGAATACAAAAGGACAAGTGTTTTAAATCCTAAAGTAGTATTTCCCTAGCAATGTTTTAGTTTTTCTGAAATCTGATCAATGGTTGATTAAATTACAAAAAGAATGAAACCACTTTAATCTTTCCAGACAATATTATCAGATTATATTAGTGCTACAAAAGTTGCAAAATTTAATCTCTGAATTCTAGTGTTCCAGAAATATGGAACCAATGATTGACTAAATAATTTCAAAGGTAAAATAGAGTAAACGCTTGTTAAGGTGTAGCATTTTATATTGAAATTTTAATTTATGAAATGTAATTCATTACCATGAAATGTTTGATCCTAACAACAGGAGTTTACTCTTAGAAGATACAAGAAGAAATGTTGAAAGTAACTAACAATGAAGGAGTAGCTTTAATTCCTTTTCAATTTGTTGACACATTATATTTCTCCAGTATGGTAAATTATTATTTTTATTTTGTACGCCTGGTTCTGCCTTTGACCACAACGAGGGACAAGAACTGTGAGTCATTAGCCAAAGAATCGTTACCTAGGGTGAGCCATATGAAATAGCTCACATTTCACCCACAGAAACAGATGAAACACAGAAAGAGAAAGTAAACATCCAAGCCAATGCCAGGATTCAAACCCAGGTCCCGACACATCTGCCTCATGGAAGGTCGCTACCTTGACTACAAACCTTTGCCAGAATGACTAGTATGGTAAAAGGAGAATAAAATGAAATAATTATTAAAATCCTTTCTCTTTTTTTCCAATCAGCTGACAAAATAATCAACAATCAATTTAGCTACGATTAACAATTACTATTAATAATAATTATAGAAAATCAGAAGATAATTCCACAATAAAGTGTCTATCAGCAGACCGAAATACAATAAGTATTAAGGAGTTTTGAACCAAACTAAACTCAAAAATTCAAAGATTGGCAGAGCAGTTAGCTTACGATTAACTGTTTCTTTTTAAAGATGGCACTTTTTTAAATGGAAGGATAACTGACAATGATAAAGGTTCTAAAGATTAATAATCACTTATTTTCACTCTATCTTTGAAAACTGTTTTCCTTTCATTATTGTCAGTACACTTATGGGTCTTGATATCCTTTTAGACCTATGAAACAACTTTCACTACTGATAGTGTAAGGAACTACAAAAAACTTAGAGAGACACCACTGCCCTGAAATAATGTTTGTTGAATCCTCATTGCTTTGTCAACAACTGCACTGAAAGACAAAAAAAAAAACATCTCCCAACAATTTATTTGATTCCTACTGCAGTTTCTTTACAATTAGCTTCTCTTCTGTGATAATGAAGTGTATGAATTCAAATCAGGTGAAATTCATACTTACACTTTAATCAACACGGTACTATTTCCCACTGCCTAAAGGAAATCAAACTTCTAGTTGAAATGTTCTAACACCCCTTTTCCCCATTGGATCCAAAAAAGGAACAAAATAGCATTTTTCGTTGGAAAGCCTCAGCTTTAATTGTAACCACTCTTCCACCCATTTGGAAAAAGGACATAATTTTTTTTTTTAAATTGATTGACCAGTTAGGATCATAACCCCCATCAGTTCCATTACAAATTCCCGGGCACATCTCGGAATATAGCATTTTAAAATAAGTAATAAAGTAAGTACAATTTGCAAGGGCACTTCAAAATAGACTGGAGCTTCAACTGGAAAATCAGATAGGGGAATATCAAGGCGGCTTCAGGAAAGGGAGATCGTGTGTAGAACAAATTCTAAATCTTAAATGTGTGATCAGATACAGAAAAATGAGAAACAAGGACATTTACGTTACATTTGTAGATTTTAAAAAAGCATATGACTCCATAGATAGAACATCGCTTCTCAATGTCCTCATAGAATTCGGAACCGACGATAAATCAATTTCAATTCTAAAAGATATGTTAACAGACACGAAGTCCAGTGTTAAATTCATGGGGGAAATCTCCGAACCATTTGTTGTGGAAACGGGCGTAAGACAGGGAGATGGTCTTTCCCCATTGCTTTTCAACTGTGTGTTGGAAAAGGTTATACGAGAATGGAGGAAAAGGACTGAAGAAGAGGGAATAAGGAAAATCAGAATTGGCAGGAAGAAGGACAATATAGAAATTGACTGTCTGGCATTTGCGGACGATTTGGCCATCTTTGCTGAAAGTTTAGAAGATGCAACAAAACAAATTAATATCCTGAAGGAAATGGCAGAGAAGACAGGACTTCAAATTTCGTTTGAAAAAACAACCTACATGACAAACAGAAAGGACTCGCCGAAACATATGATAACGAAATATGGGAAGATCATTAGGGTGGAGAAGTTTAAATATCTGGGAGAAATCATACAACCCAATGCACTCGATAGAGAGGCAATCATGGCAAGGAAAAGGAAAATGGAAACAGCATTTCACTTGACAAAGGGCAGATATAATAAAAAATGTCTATCCATCAATGCCAAACTGAGACACTACCAAACCGTGATTAAACCTGAAGGACTTTACAATTCGGAGTGCCTAACTATGAAAACAAACAATCAGCTGGAAGAATTGGAAAAGAGGGAGAGAAGAATAATTCGAAAGATATTAGGGCCGAGATATGAAAACAATAAATGGAAATTAAGAAGTAATAAAGAGATATATGAAAAAATAGAAAAAATCATGGACACTATGCGGAAAAGAAGACTAACCTTCTATGGGCATCTCAAAAGAATGGAGAAGGGAAGACTGACCAGACGAATTTTTGATTATTTCGACAGGAACCCCAAGACAAAGCTTACTTGGATTAAGGAGATTAGAGTGGACCTGGAGGAGATCGGTTAAACGGAGAAAGATATTGTGGATAGGGGCAGATTTAGAAAAAAGATCAAAGACTTTAAGGGGTTCCGGGAAAGAGAAAGGAGAAAAACGGGAGCTTCATGGTCTGATGAGAGAAGGAAAGAACACAGTGAAAGAATGAAAAGATACTGGAGCGAGAGAAATAAGAAACGTTGAGCTTCATGAGCTATTTCACGTGGTCCTCAGACGGCCAAATTCGAAGAAAGAAGAAAAGTAAGTACAAAAGAGAATATGCTAAGAGTGATAAAATGATTCAATAATTAAACTGTTTATCATTACTGGAGTTTTATAAAGATCTTACCAAAATTAAAGTTTTAGAGGAAGATTGGGCCACAGTTTGGGTTGTAATAAATCGCAGTTTCTGTCGAACGTAAGTTGCATTGCTGTCTCCATGCCATGAATCATTGCTGCATTTTTGCCGTAAAGCAATTTCATTTCTGCTGTTCTCCTGACTCCAGGCTGTTCTATGGGAGGTAAGCAACTTAACTGCAAGTGACCTGTGAATGCTAAGACAAATCAGCTTTGAAATTATTACAATAATTCCTTACAATTTATGGTAAATACTAAAATCAAGGATGTAATCATTAATCAACAATTTCTAAGAAATTAATTTATTTATAATAATTCCTTAAAGATGTCAATTAGTTTAAATAGGTGTCTAGCTGAACAAGAGTCAAAAATGCAGAATTAATTACAGTCAAACTTGGATAATTCAAACTTGTTTAATTCGAAATTCTGGATAATTCAAATTTTTTGCTCGGTCCCTAGAATTCTGTAATAAAATAATGTTAAAAAATCGTGGATAACTCAAATTTTATTTTGGATAATTCGAATTTTTCGTACGATTGTCCTTAAAACATTATGGTAAAAACTGTTCCTGAGACTTTTCTCAGCTAAGATGCATTATTTATTTTAATGGTCTTTCTCAGGAAAACAAAAGTTTCTATTTTTCTATCAATTGATAGGTTGGAAACATATGCTAGGACACAAAGATTGCATTCAATCAAGCAATTAAAAATCTCTTTTTTTGAAAGTGATGAATAATTAAACTAGTAAAAAATATTTGATTTAATGAAAATTTTTTACCAGTATTCATAGATAAAGTTTGTATGTTAAATCTTTGATCGTGGAGCTAATCTTTTTTATTTATCTCTTCTGTTTGAGAGAATATATGTAATTCGAATTTTTGGATATTTCAAACTTTTTCTCTGGTCCTTTCAACTTCGAATTATCCAAGTTTGACTGCATTAACAAAACTAAAATATAAACTTTCACAGTATATTAATTTCAAGTATGTAATATTGTTGCAATACTAAAAAAAAACCAGTGCTGGAGTGGCTTTTCCTTTTACCCATAGTAATTAAAACTGAACATGCCAGCTCTCAAGTCACCTGATGAAGATGGACTACTCCAAACCTCATGATCAAAGAGGCCAAAAAAAAAAAAAAAAGTTTGGATGCATATCTTCAGTCAAAGTCAATCAATCAAGAAGTGAAGACATTTTCTTTTGAAGAGAAAGATTTTTTCAAATAAGTCAAGAAGCTTAATTTGGAAGAGGAAGAAGTTGACCTGCACAATTAGCGTGTAAAACTGTGAAACAACTGTGTGCCAACATGGCACCAGTTTTACCAAGATAAAGACTGCAATATATTGCGAGCATATGTTACTGTGAATGCAACGTACTTTACCACTCTTCCATTAATTTGGAATAGAGATATAAAAAAAGCAGTGAAGTGGTTTGAGAAATTTAATTTCTGAAAATTTATCTGGGACTTTTAACCTTTCTATAAAGATAAGCAGTGTCAAACAAGTACAAAGACACCCAGAATCATTACAATTAACACAGTATCAGACAAGGCACCACACAAATCTTCAGTGTGCTGGCAGGAAAGTTTTGGCAGCAATATCAACAATAAAAATCTTATGGAAAAATTCAAAACATTAACAGCGAAAGATAAACTTCTGCTCGAATATCCAATGAACTAACATTTTATTAATGCATTTTCTGAAAAACTATAACTTGGGTTGAGTAAGCTTAGGGTTCTGAAGGAGAAGTGGGCCGTGATATTCTCTTCTATGAGCAATTGTCCCACTCTGAGTGAGTTTTCACTCAATATTTCGGCTTGGTTCCGTGAGCATTCTTCAGGAGATGATGAGATTTACACAAAATTTACCACTTCTACTTTATCTATATCCCGAACAAGTTGTTTCTAATGCAGTCTATTTCCCATTTCAATTCTCAGTACAATATTATTTCTAATTTCTAATTCTATTCGTGAACCTGTACAACAAAAGACTTGGAACTGCAATTTCAAATTTCAATTTTGGGAGCATTTGTTAATTTTTGACAGTAATTAACAGATTGAACACAATTAGCGTTAGATAGTGTTGAAAAGTGGCAAATGCACTACTTCAAATACATTAGGATGTGACCATCAAATAAAAATATATTAGAAATTCTAATAATAAATGAGATATTTGTAGCAATATTTATTTTATCTTTTCCTGTTTGGTGTTTGCACTTAGTTTATCATTTTCTTTCTTTGAATTTTTTTTTTTCAATAAAAGAAGATATGTGGAAAACAAATCAATATATGGACTGCTCAGAAGCCAGTCAGATTAAGTCAATAAACCAAAAAATGAAGTAGGTTTTTTAAAATTACGTACCAAAAAATAACAACGTTTGTAAATTTGAAGAATGAATTTATTGAAAGATAACATAACTATACACTTGGAGGAGTGATTTGGGCACTTTGTCAACCGAAAGTATAAACATTAGAGTATGACTTACAGAAAAAATTTCAATTTAAAACAAAATGATTTAATCTGATTGGCTTCTGAGCAGTCCATATGTGAAAATTAGGATCTATTTTTATGGTACAGTATTATAGGTCTGTAGATATTTTAAATTATTAGTAAATTTCAGAATAACATATACATTAATTGGACTGTTCAGAAGCCAATCAGATTAAGTCATTTTGTTTTAAATTGAAATTTTTTCTGTAAGTCATGCTCTAATGTTTATACTTTCGGTTGAAATGTGCCCAAATCACTCTTCCAAGTTTATAGTTATGTTATCTTTCAATAAAAAATTCATTCTTCAAATTTACAAGCGTTGTTATTTTTTGGTACGTAATTTTAAAAAACCTATTTCATTTTTTGGTTTATTGACTTAATCTGATTGGCTTCTGAACAGTCCAATTGATAGTTACCTATAAATGCAAAGTGTATGGAATAAAAATTTTATTACAGTAATTTCTTAAAATTATTAATTTCAGATAAAATTTTGTAAATGTAAGATCTAAAGATAATTTTCCAAATAAACATTGTTTCATTGAATTATGATTTCCTTTAAAGAGAATTTTTCTGATCTTTGTTGACAAAAATTCATTGAAAAAAATTAACTCTCAAGGCTTCAGCACAAAAGATAATGTGTTAAACAATCTTTTGTTTAGCTAAAGATAACATCCATAACAGAAACATTTTAGAAAAGCAAGACAATAATGAAGGTAATATAACAAATATTAATAATAGAAACAATCTCACCATTTTCGACCACAGAATAATCTTGATTATAATCGTTAGGATTTTCTGCATTTTCTGCCTCACGTTGTGCTTCTGAAATAAAAACATAATCCAATTAATTTTAACAAATTCCTTCTAAGAAACGTAAATTATCACAGTGGTAACACTTTTCGTATTATTTTTATTAATGAAAATTTAAATAAGATTAAAGTTCCATGTCAATTTAAATTTAAAAAAAGTCAAGAAATATTCTGAACTGTAGCTCTTTCATTTTACCCTGTCTCCTTAAACTTAAAGTTTCTCAGATCCATTGAGTGCATGTGGAATCTCTCTACAAACTTCAATCCAGATGTGTTTCATTACTGTTATCATTCATAAGATGGAATTTTGCTTCAGAGGATTGAAATTCTCTTCCAGAAACCTCTGTTTTCCTTACACCCTGGTTTCACGGAATCATTAATTAAATGATTTAATCTTTACCTCATTTTTGTGTGAGTGAGTTAATATTTCTTAAGTGATTTCACAGAAACAGGAAACAAGTTTTTTTTTTTGTAATGAAAGATCTTCGACATCTCATAATTAAATGTAATATTCTACATTTATTTGTAATATATTATAAAAAAGCAAATTTTCAAGGGAATTTCATTCCCTCTTTCTCAAGCCTATTTACAACAATAAGTTAGCGAAATTTTTTGAATAATTAAATTATTACCAATGTTCACATTTTGTTATATGTCTTATATATATTTTGTTAATAATAAATAATAACAACACAACTTTCTATTATTAACAATTTCCTGAAACAGAAAACAATGTTCATATGTCAATACTTACAACCAATAACCTTAATTTGAAAAACTTCCTGTTGTTTAATTATTGTTAATTCTTCTATTACAACCTTATTATTACAATTTGCACACAGCTTCTCAATAAAAACTTTTGCTATTCTCACGAAATATTCGTTGACTTCAATTCCTTCACTCCTATTGATATTTCCTTCCTTCGTGTTACGAATGTACATGCTTTCAATCATTTTTCGTGTTTTTGTTTCTTTCTCCACACAAAATTTTAATTTCACTTTTAACGCAATGTGTTTTTTTCTTACAATGTTCAGCAAACTCTGACTTATCTATTAATTGATTTTCTATGTAGTAGCCGTGTTCTATCATATGTTCCTTTACCTTCTCCAAGATAGAACAATTTACAATTCAAACATTCTATCTTGTACACTATTCCCACCCCGTGTTCCCATATAACAAAATGTGAATACTGGTAGCATGTAATAATTTGATTATTCAAAAAATTTTGCTAACTTCTAGTTGTAAATAGGCTTGAGAAAGAGAGAACGAAATTCCCTCGAAAATTTGCTTTTTAATAATAAATGTAGAATATTACATTTAATTATGAGATGTCGAAGATCTTTTATTACAATAAATATTGTAGGAGAAAGAACCTACAAAAGAGGTATGGAACAATTATATATAAAGTTGTTTGTTTTTTTTTGCTATGCATTCTGGGATTATGCTAACAGCAAAGTTCTTGTTCCTAAGCAATCTCCAAAATGATGTTAATGATGCACATTTTCAGTGGATTGACAATGAAATTGGTAAACACCAAACCAATTTATAAATATTGCAAAAAGACAGGGCAAATAGACTGAAATGGAGAGAGCAGGCTTAATGAACATGTCTACAAAATTACTTGTTGTCTTTTATTTCTGAACCTTAGTGTTCCTTTTAACACATTTGGATAGCTTTTGCAGACATATGTTCAACTACGAATACGGGTTGTATTCCTGACTTCCTTTAAAGTATGTACACAGAATTTTGAATTACGCTGTATGTATACATAAATAGATTTCATAAATTTTCCAGCAATGTCAGTTTAAATTAATTCTAAATTTGAAGACTTTTTTAGGTAATTTAAAGTATCTTATTTCAGAATTTCTAAATAATAATTTTCCAATGAAAATTATAAATAAATATATTTTACAATTTCAAATTTATAAAAAATACAAAGTTAAAGATATTTTTAGTCATCATAATTTTATTTAATCAATTAAAATTCTTCTAGGTATGATTGTTAATTAATAATCATGTAAGTTGTCTTATGACAATATAAAATTAAATCTTTAAATTTTAGGAAGTTTTGAGCTTGATTTCATAACTCATCCTTTATTATTTTATTTAATTTTGTAAATAAATACTTAAAGAGAGATCTTTACCTAAAAAACTAATATTACAAACTGATAATTTTAAGACTAATAGATTAACAGATAATAACTGAATAAAAAATAACAAAGTCTTAGAATATTGCTTCTTTGTTTTCTAAAACTATTTTGAAGGCATCAGTATGACCCAATCTATCAAAAGAGTGAAATGTGCATTTGTGGAAGACATTAGCAAACATCTTAAATAAACATTAAAACTGTGCACTAAATTAAAAATATTAAAACCTAAAGACAAAACACAGTTAAAATAGTCTAATTATGAAGTTTTCATGCGACGGACACGTAATACACACAAATACAGTTACGATGGTTAGCTTTCCTCAGTTTAACAATGTTGGTTCCTTAAATACATGACAATATTAATATTAGTTTTTAAACTCCAGTTTTTAGAATTTTATCATTTAAATATGAAAATAAAATGAATGGTCTTTAACTAAAAAAATAAATAAATAAATTACATTTAGTAAGGGTTACATGACTGCGACACCAAGAGAAATTATATTGTTATACTAGAATAACAATTGTTATCCGAGTTATGAAAACGACATTGAAGGAAAGTGAAAAAAAGGTCAGCAATATTTGTGGCATCTCATCTGATGTGTAATTAAAAAATAACTTAAACCAAAATTTTGCATAATCTATTTTCACGTTATCTTTACTTTCTTAATTGAAAATTATGGGCCCCTCTAAATATAGGATCAGACATTGTTAATTCACAACTAAAGGGCAGTTTGCCCTTAATGTTGGTTATTTAAATAAATAATTTTCATTTTCATAAATTCTTTGAATCCTTAAGTACTGTTACTTATGTCTACATCAGATAATCGTAGTTAAGGCAATGTTTTGATCACCGATACAATCTTTGAAGCTCTTTGTTTGTGTGGTTTGGACATTTCCAAGGGCATTCCCTTGATCAATGATTTGAGAAATATTCTGTGAGAAAGAAGATGCTTAAAAAGGATGAAACTTCCTTGTATATTAATAAATGAAAACCAACGACTGCACATAAATAAACAAAAACAAAAAACATGTTTTTGTCAACAGAGGGAATCGGGAATGGCCATTTCGTCCTTATTGGTGACTCATCAGCCCGTTTCACCCTCCCTGATGACAAACCCAGAAAGGTGTGAAACAGAAATGGAAGTCACCCTCGCTCCTGATAGTGACTCCTGAACAAAAACACAAACTATTAAAAATAAGTGCAAAAGTACACTAGAAAAACCTTTAGCCTTTTTAATTGTTTTTTTTTCGTTCCGAAGTCACTGGCCGGAGCGAGTGTGACTTCCATATATGTTTTATGCCTTTCTGGGTTTGTAATCAGGGAGGGTGGATTGGGCTGATGAGTCCCAAATAAGGACAAAAATGGCCGTTTCAGATTTCCTCTTTTGACCAACTCAAAGGCAAGATTTTTATTTATTTAGGTTCAGTCGTTGGTTTTCATTTATTAATAAATTTCTCGCATATTACATTGTGTTCTTCCTTATATATTATTGCAAAGTAACAGAGGGAAGGAAAAAAAAATTACATGCAATTAATATGTAAGTGTTTTCATAATTTAAATTGCTACATAATTATAATGAAATAAATCACCTTTCCCTTTTAATTGGTCAAGATTAGTTAATATTAAAAAAAATATAGAACTTTCCATACTCAGTTCCCTGCGATGTCTATCTGACTGCTCAAAAAATGCTATCATATCTTCTGTAATTTCCATTTCAAACTCCTCCTCTTCTTCACCTTCATTTTTCTTACTAACAGGTTCATCTTCATCTGTGAAACCGTACAGTGGAACATCAGAGTTCTGGTTTTGTGGAACCCTTTTTTGTTTTGACGCACGCTTCTTCTTCTTTTTTCTTGGAGGTTTTGTTTTCTGGCTGCTAGAAGAGCAACAGGAAGATCCTCTGCTACAACAAGAATGAGAACATTGGCTGCAGCATATCTGGGGTGGAAAAGGATAACTCAGATATGGATTATAATATGGATAATAGGAAGACATCATTATGGTATCAGTCATTACTTTAGCTCTCCACATAGCATACTTGTGATTGTAGTACCATGATTTAACTGCACTGTAGTGGTCCCAGTAGGGCTGAAATGACTTGTTATAAAACCAAGGGAAATGCTGGTTTTCAGGCTTATCAAAAGCCATTCTGAAAATAAAAAGAAACATTAAAATAACCATCAATCAGTATATAATTTTAAGTCTTATTTAAGTAAAAATATTAAAAAAAAACAAACAAAACAAAACATGTTATGTATATTACACTCAGAGGTAATTTAATATTTTACGTTCGTAAAATCATTAGTTTCACCTGGTGTTAACATAATTATGAGTGTAATTGGCTAGACTGCGCAACATGGTATCCAAATGGTAGTCGGCCATGGTAACTGTTATCTCAAGATCGCAATTAGCCAGACGAGGCTTAGTTTTTCTAGATCATACAAAACCTTTTTGAATTAACCATTCTACTTCTTACTACAGTCGTCGCGGCAAATGTTGAAACCGGAAACACATTATCATTGATTAATTTCTCCAGTATCAATGTCATAAGCTCCGCAGGAAATATAAATCTCAATTATCAAAAATAGGAAATATAAAAAATCTCACATAGATCTTCTTGAAATCGACGAGCAAACGTTAAGAATAATTTCCCTAGCTTGACTGTTGAGAACTTTTCCTCGTCGAAATGTTGAATGTGAAGCAGCGACTGCCATTTTTTCTTCTATTTGAATGTGGCCGGCTGGCCAGGAAAGGAAAATCTATAATCTGCATTGCAATCTAGGAGTTTCAACTCTGGCCGCGAAGACTTTAATTAAATGTTTGTTTCACATTGTCTGCCTGATATTAACGAAATTAAGCTTATAATAAAGTTAACAATACTAGGCGAAACTAATAATTTTACAAACATAAAATAGGAAATTATCCGCACAGAATTAATTTATTGCAAGAAGAATTAATATAATGTTGCAAACAAAGTAATTCAATTCAAAACTCATTTACAGCATCCCAAAAGCTTCATTTGTTCTCTTATTGATTCAAATGAATGCCAATCATTTCTTTTTTAAACTTAAAGGGACTTTTCGAACCAAAGACAGACCTTTTAGGACACTTTAGTCAGGAAGGGAAGATTTGACAACATTACTTAAGGATCAGTCCTTATTTTAAACTTTATTAACTTTAAATCATTTCATGATCTATTTACTAAGTTCACTGAAGATTCTTGTGTATCAGTCCTTCATCATTCTGCCTGCTATTGTTTTTCTAGTTATACTCTTACAATATGATAAGAATACAAATTCTTTTCATTATACCAAAAAAAAAAATCAAAATAAAAAAATCAATTATTTTCAAGATAAATATTATTTTTTAATTTTGAAAAGATTTCTTTTTTTGTATTTAGATTTTTATACTTTTTTTTTTACAATATGGGTCCTTTTTTTTAAAAAAAAATAAAATAAAAAAATGAAATTTCTTTTTCCCCCAGACAAAGAGGGCAATGAAAAATCTGAATGAAATTATAAAAAAAAGGAACTATTTTGATTATACAGGGTGTTTCAAAAATACACGGCATAATTTCAGGTATGTATT
>JAFIDM010010028.1:37238174-37252570 GCA_023159025.1 Thereuonema tuberculata | reverse complement strand
ACTCAACGAATATTAACACTGGTTGGGAAGGAGGAGTCATGCAATGGGTTGAGGCAAAGCTGAATCGTAAACTCATCTGGTTGGTTTGTGCTCTTGATACTAATGAGCTACCTTTGCGGCACTTGATCACAGAGTTGATTGGAAAAAGTTTGACTAACAACAAGTGGAGTGGTAAGATTGGCAACATGCTTGATACTGCAACAGAACTTGAAATCAATCCCTCATTTGTCAGAATATCCTTTCCAAAGCCTTTAGTTCCATTGAGTGACACTGTTGTCAAAGATCTCTCTACAGATCAGGCTTATGGTTACAGGATAACTCAGGTCATAAGGACAGATGTACTTCCAACTGATCTGGCATTATTAGAAACTGGTCCTGTAAGCCACTCTCAGTGGTTAACAACTGCAAGTAGGATCTGTTGCATATGGGTTTCAAAACATGGCCTTAAAGGCAACAACTTGAAGACGTTACAACTGCCTGTGGAATACATTGTTGGCGTTTACTATCCCTGCTGGTTAACTATCTCTTGGGTGGAAGGACCTCACCACATTCTTTATCAATTGAAGCTCCTAAAATCTCAGAAGAGGGCAGTAGCAGATAATGTTTTGCCAACAATCCAACGTTCATTGTGGTCTGCATTTAGTGAAATGGTGCTTCAGACTCAAATGCTTGGAAGACCAAGAAGAAAGGAAAGCAGGGGTCCAGAAGATAATTGAATTAAGGAATGAAGATACACCAGGAAACCTATCTGTTCGGTGTAGGATAACGCCTGCAGTAAATCCAAATCCTTTTGCAACTGATAGACTGGTCAGAAAAAGTATATGAAACTCCACTTACTTGTAGACTCAAAATTTCAGAAATAAGAAAGTTTGTTGAAGAGCCAATGTAAGTTCCAAAGCGGCCATGTCATGGACAGTCCATAGAGAGGTGTGTGTAACAGAGGCTTCTGGCAAAGTGAATACTCATGAGAAACGAAAAGGATTCATTAGAGGCCAGGAAGCAAGCAGAAGAATGATGTCTAGGAATGAATCGAAGCAAGATTTGATGAATATTGTTGGTTGAAGCTTTTTACATTTTTTACAATGGGTTTTCAGTGTTTGATAATAAAGACAAAATATAAATAAAATTGTTTGAGTTCATTAAACCACTTTTTGAGCAAATTTTGTTGGAGTTTATAATAAGTTATCCCTTTTTTTCGGAAATTTCAATATACATTATAATCGAGCACAAATTTACCAAGGTAAATGTTTATGAATAAGGAAAAACTTTTCAAATTAGGATAATACACATCAAAAGGCACCTTTTTGGACCACCTCATTCACAAAAATCACAATTTTTATTTTTGCCCTCCAAATTGACACGCCATATTGTAACAACCTTAATAGTAAAGGTGCTAAGGGGAAAAACTGCACTGAAGAAAAAAAATATAATTAGAACTCAATTGTAAGTCAATGTATTTATGTCCATCCATCTATCGTCAAGAGCACATTACTGTCTTACAACTCTTAAATTTTAAATTTAAGGGACTACCCTTAGCATATCAAAATCAGCAAAATTTTTATTGGTTTTGTCCTTGGTAAAGGAAAACGGACAAAACTGTAAATACCAAGGACATTTAGGAACAATAAGTGAAAGTTAGAATCTAAAAAAACGTAACCATAAGATAGAGGTTGCTCAAATTCAGCGCCAAAATTACAATACACTTCTACAACAGCACATTATCACAATTATTTATTTACAAAAGCTGAAAGATTATTGTAAGCAATCTACTGTCTTTGTGAATAGCTCTACCCAATTTCGAATTTTATTAGGCCTACCAATCACTTAAGTTTTTTTTTGGCTCGTAAGGCGATCGATGTGCTACAACTGCAGTTGTATTTTCTTTCTACCAAGGTCTTTCAGTCTTTACAGAATATACTTACTTGAGGATTTGATAAAAGCAAGACAACCCTTATTTCTCACGATCACAAACTAAGAAATTACTTTTTAAAATTTAATATAGGCCTACAAATAAAATAAACTGTAAACGAATAACGTTTTATTTAATTTCGAACGTTATTTTATTTAGTTTCGAACGCATTTTTGAAAATAAAAAGATTGCTCAATTTAACTTCGTTTCAAAAGGAAATTCCATAAGAATTACTTTGTTTTTCTTAATTCAAATCTCTTTCACTTACTTTATATTTTATATGAAACAATAATCTCAATTGCAAATCATAGAATGCAGCACAACTGTTGATTGGAGTTCCGGAAGTTTGGGTCTGAAACCGGAAATAACAGATATGGAGTAATGTTTAGATCAATTTCATGGAATAAAAATAAACATATTACCTCTTAAAATGAGAATTATTGATATAAATGCGTATATATATCTATTGTTCGTGTTTTAGAAAGATTTTTCATAAAGAATCAAAGTTGTTTTCCGAGGCTGATTATTGTCTCACAGATTATTAGCGACCTCTGTTGATGAGAAATGGAATCGTAAGATCACACTAGATCGACCATACCGTGGTACAGGACAGGGAAGCAACTTATCGCTTTTGTTAGGCTGTGCAATGACATCAATAAACACTAGACCGAGAAAAAAAAAAAAAAAAGAAAGTAAATTTAAATTTTTTGATTTAACAATTTGTACTAATTTTTGAGTAATTATAAAAGTCACAATCACAATCTTTAATTTTATTCTTGTTTTCATCACAAAATCGGGATACAGTGATTTTTTTGTTAGTCACTAACAAGGGAAAAACCCAAACTTTTCAAATGTGCAAAAAGAAATGACATATTTTGCACGCAAGGCATTGAAATTGGACCCCAGCCTCAAAAATGAAGACGTAGAACCAGAGGTGAGATTTCAAAAATTTTAGCAACCGATTCTCTCTATGTTAGCGCCCATTCAAGAAACCCAAGACTAGTTTATTAAAATTATTTATTTAACTTCCTTAAAACAACTCAAAATCGGTAATTGATTATCATCAAACAGTTTATTTCGTCCATATTTCACCCTGTTGTCATCTGCTGTATGGTTTCTTTTCAGCCACTTTTAAACCGGACCCATGGTCAATTGGGGAATGGTCATCTGGGCGACAGAAACTTAAGAAACTTTTTGCACGATTTAGCAGGCATACGATGTTGCGGATTGTTATGTAAATATTAATTATGAATATTACATATGAATTAATAAATTTAAAATAAAAATTTTGTTTTAATATATACCGTACTGTCCGGCGTATAAGACGACTTTTTAAACCAGGAAAATCTTCTCAAAAGTCGGGAGTCGTCTTATATGCCGGGTGCTGAAACTTCCGAGCCGAACTGGAGACTCTGCGGCAGTGGCCTACCAACACCTTTGTGGGCCCTGGGCGGGAGTTCCATTATTCAACAACCAAAAAAAAAAAAGGAAATCGTGCTTTTCCAACCAAAAACAAAAAGGAAATAAGGCTGGTGGGGGCACCTTAGGCTTGCTTTTACAACCAAAAAAAAAAAAAAGGAAATAAGGCTGGTGGGGGCCCCCCTAGGCTGGTTGATGGCCCCCCCCCCTTGGTATGCTACTGATCTGCGGTCGCCGCATATAGTGGGGGGAAGCTCAAAAACGGCCGCGGCCGCATCCCCGCCGTACTTGTACAGCAAGGACGGCGCTGTACAAGTACGGTAGAAGAAAATCCACTCACCAGGATTCGTGGAAAGAAGTGACTTAACGTGGTCCCGATGACGAGATTAGGGGGCGCCTCACCAGGAAGGTGTAAGTGAAGGACGGAGCAAGCTGCTGGCGTCCGGGACGCCCGGGGCATGGAAAAAAGAGATAGAGCGGGGACAGAATAAACAAGGCTACAATTAAGAAATACTATGATTATAGTGAAATTCTAAAAAAAAGTAGCATTAAAATAATGCACAAGAATAAACAAAGCTACAGTTACTTGGAGACAGGGAGAGCTGACCAATCCTAGCAGGCGTCGCGTCATATACAACAACGAGCCAATCGCCGGTAAGATACATCGCTTTTAAAGGAAAAGTGTAACCACTTGCACTGTTTTTTGTTTACATGTTTGATGACAAACAGCATTATGTTTATAAGTGACAGTTTTCCTGCTAAATATCGTCATGTCATAAGCATTTGAATTAAAACTACCGTATTGAAATCAAATCTGATTTTTTTTTAAATTTTTATTTGTTGTGCGTTGGAAGAGGGGTAGTCTTATACGGCGAGTATATCCCAAACTCTATATTTAAATTGGAAAAATTGGGGGTCGTCTTATACGCCGGACAATACGATATATACGTGTAAATATGTTGGTTAATTTTTTTTTATTTTTTTATTATTATTATTGTTAATAATTTTGTTACACAAAGCCAGTCCTACTAGGTGACATAAATTACAAAATTATATTAATAAATGACTTAAAAAAACTGTATTTTTTATTTTACTTATACCTTTTTGTTTTTAAATCATCTTCGGACTACTTTCTTTTAAGCATCTCTTTCTTAAATGGTTCTACAAATGTTGATATATATATTATAAATGAAAATATTTATTAACTAGCTGACTCATTTTTTGCATGGGGAATTTCAATATAACTTCTATACAATTTTATAATTCTACAAAATAAAAATAAACTTAATTATAAGCGAGATTTTTCAAATTTTATGTTTAGACCGTTCTTTTAAGTATTATTATTTATTATAAGCAAATTTTCTTAAATAGTCTTTTCCCTTTTTTATTTTTTATGAATTACGACTTTTATGAATGCCGGCCATAGCTTCATATGTATCACATAAAGCTCGAAATTCACCCACTTCTTTACATTTTTTTTTATAATCGTTTCAGGCCAACTAAGGACCACATTAAGATAACTATTTTCTTCTCTCTTCCTTCCTCTTTCTCCAAAACTCTTTCATCCTTTCCGAATGGACTCTTTTCCTTTCATCCGACCATTTGGCTCCAGTTGTTTTCCTTTTCCCTGCGTCTTCCTGAAAACCTTTGAACTTCTTAACTTTTAGTCTGAATTTGTCTCTGCTGAGTAGGGTCTCCCGATCAATCTGCATTTCTGCTAAGTCCTTTATTGCTTTGCCACTCCACCCATTTGTTTTGTCTGTTTTCCTGTTTTGGAAGAAAGTATGGATTTTCTTTGTTAATCTATCGTCATTCATTCTCTCTAAGTGCCCATAAAGGGTAACACGTCTTTTCCTGATCTCATCCGTTATTTTAGGGCATTGCAAGTAAATTTCTCTATTTGGTCTCAAAACCCAATCGCCATCTTTATTCTTGATTGGACCTAATATTTTTCGCAATATTCTTCTTTCTTTCTTTTCCAAATCTTCTAGTGCCATTTTGCATCCAGTTAGTAATAGTGTTTCTGACCCATAAAGCACTTCAGGTTTTACAACTGTATTATAATGTCTCAATTTAACGGCTTTAGATAAACATTTTTTATTATACAAATTTCTTACTTTCATGTAAGCTCTTTTCATTTTTTCAATTCTAATTTTAATTGCTTCTTTTTCACTTTTAAGATTTATATTTTCACCCAAATATTTAAAGTTATCCATTTTATCAATGTTGCCATACTTAGTTTTAAGAATTCCTGGTGAATTGCCTTCATTGGTCATGTATTTTGTTTTTTCAAAAGATATTTGTAAACCCACTTTTTCTGCTGTCTCCTTTAGGAGTTCCAGTCTTCTTTTTGCATTTTCTATGTTTCCATCTAATATTACTAGATCATCCGCGAAGGCCAAGCAGTTGATTGATACTTTAGATCTACCCAACATGATGTATTTATTAAGTTTTAGTTTCTCTTCCTCACTTATCCATTCTCTTGTAACTTTTTCCAACACGCAATTAAATAGGAGTGGGGACAAACCATCTCCTTGTCTGACTCCTGATTCAATTTGGAAAGGACTAGAAATTGTTCCATGGAATTTAACTTTAGACACCGTGTTTGTCAAAGTTTGTTTAATTAATTCCAGAGTTTTCTTATCTACTGAAAATTCTTTTAGGGTTTTAAAAAGAGAATCTCTGTCAATCGAATCATAGGCCTTTTTAAAATCAACAAATATTAGCACTATCTTCTTATTTGATATTTTCAAGTATCTAATTATTTGTTTAAGGTTTAGAATTTGTTCTGGACAGGATCTACTACTCCTAAACCCAGCTTGGTATTCTCCAATATGTTTATCCAGTTGAGGATTTAGTATGTCCAAAAAAGCTTTGGATAAGATTTTGTATTCTACAGGTAATAATGAGATTCCTCTGTAATTATTAATGTCTGTTTTATTCCCTTTCTTATGAAGTGGGTGAATTAATGCAACCTTCCAATTTTCTGGAATTGTCTCGGTGTCCCAGATCTTGTCCATTTTTTCTTTTATAATTGTGGCACCTAAATCTCCACTAGCTTTTAGAATCTCTGCTGTGATGCCATCTTCACCTGGGGCTTTGTTGTTTTTTAGTTGTTGGATGTATTTTTTAATCATATCAAGACTTGGTGGTTCTGAATCTTTATTAGGGATGCTATCATGGAATTCCAGTATTTTGGTCGGTTTTTCACAGTTCAGTAACTTTTCAAAATATGCTGCTAATAGCTTACAGTTTTCGTCATTATTAAGTGCTAGTTTTCCATTTTCTTTCCTGAAGCATAGAGATTGCGAAACGTACCCAGACATACAATTATTAAATGTTTTGTAGTAATCCCTTGTATCATATTTTTTAAAATGTTCTTCTATAGATACAAGTTGTTCCTTTTCAAAACACCTCTTTTGTGCTCTAATAGTTTTATCCGCTTGTTTCTTGTCAGACTGATAGCTATTCCACTTACTACTTGTTTTCCTGCTATACCAATTGTTCCAAGCTTTTTTCTTTTGTCTAAGAGCTTCTTCACATTTATTATTCCACCATCTGTGCTTTCTCTGTTGGTTCTGTGGAGCTATGTCAAATGCAGTATGTTGAATCATTTCTGTAAAGTTGTTGGCATCAATCCCCGCTTCCTTCAGCTTCTCTTGAAAATCGCACTCCTTTTCCTTCAAAGTTTCATTATTAATTCTCTTATTCGTCCTGGTTTGTTTACTGATTTTACATTTTGGAATAAATCGCATGTGGATTTCCGTTGGATAGTGATCTGAATCAACTTCCATTCCTCTTTTGACTTTAATGTTCTTAATTTCTTGATAATTATATTTGGAGATGGCGACATGATCTATTTGAAATTCTCCTAAAATGGGATTTGGTGAAATCCATGTTTTTTGTTTTCTAGTTAGTTTTTTGAAGTGAGTTGTCATGATTTTAAGGTTGAATGATCTGCATAAATCTACTAATCTTGAGCCATTTGTATTAGTTCTCTTATGAGCTGGGTAGTTTCCGATAATTTTTTGGAATGCTTTTTCCTTACCCAGTTGTGCATTGAAGTCCCCCATCATGATTATTATGTTATTCTTGTGAACTTTTGATAGCCTATTTTCTAGATCTTCCCAGAAGATTTCTACTTTTTCTGGATTTTTCTTATTATCTTCATTTACTGGTGCATGACAATTGAATATTGAATAATACTTATTCTTGCATTTAATTGTTAAGACAGAGAGTCTTTCACTGAAGGATTCAAATTCAATTACATTTCTGGTTATACTTTTATGAATTACGAAGGCTGTTCCTAGAATTCTAAGATTTGAGTTTGAAGGTTTGATTGCGGGTTTACCCTTAAAGATTCGATAGTTCTCACTATCCGTTGTTAGATCATCAGTATATCTTGTTTCTTGGATGGCTGCTAGTAAAATGTTATTGTTGTTCAGAAAGTCAATGAGTTGCTTGAGTTTCCCAACTTTGCAGAGAGAGTTAACATTCATGGTTGCAAATTTATACTTCCTTTTAAATTTAAACGTACGATTACAAAGGCCCTCAGGACCCTCCGACTGATCCTTGCGTGATGGTGCAGACTCTCCAGAATCCGAACGTCTGCTTGCGCTCCTTTCTGGAGCGGTGGATTGGCCACCTGGAGTAATATTGTTTCGTTCATCACACATCATAGTTATCCAGTTCTTACGTAGTGGGTAGACATTTGTCTACCGAATTTAAAACTAAGATTGTTAGTCCTAGAGTTTACTTCCAGCCGCCCCTAACATGGGGAACAGACGCTGACCAAACGCCGCCCGCTCCGGGAACAGACACGATTGGATTTTAATAGCTTTTATACTAACCCCAAAAGCAGGGCTGCCTCATTCGCCAGTTCCGCCGCATCGATGATCTTCATCTCCGCCTTCACTGCCGTTGAGGTCTTCACTGTTGCCCTAGCAAGGGACCCTCACATGGTACTATCACCCGGGCCAGGTGAACCAAGGTTTTTTTACGAGGTGTTACTCCTCCCCCTCCTCCTTTCTCATCCGGGCTTGGGACCGGCAATGGCAGAGTTACTTCTTTACATATTTTAATTAATTAATTAATTATTATTATTATGTTTGTATGTTTCAAATCTTGGGTTTCCCCAGCAAAAACAATATGGCGGGTCAAGGACCAAAGCACATATTGCCAAGTGTAAAGACGTGTGCAAGAATGATTAGGGATGTATGGTTGTGTCCATAAATTTCCTAACTATGCGTGTTGTGTTGAGTACCATAGCCTTCTGCAGTTGTGCATAAGTGTTTTTGAGAAGTCCTAGTGTGCTGAGACTGTGGTGCAATGCGTGAGGTATCAGACCAGCGGCGGACAAGACGATGGGTACAACACTTACTCGGTCCTGCCTCCACTGCTTCTGGAGCTGATGTGCTAGATCGGTGTGTTTACTGATCTTGTCTGCGTGAGTTTTCTGCATGTTCTTGCTGATAGGCACTGCAATAACAATGAGATAGGTCTGTTTGTTGACCTTATCAACAAGTGTGATGTCAGGTCTGTTGTGATGTATGGTTTTGTCTGTGTGAATGGGGCGATTCCAGTACAGCTTATGTGAGGATGACTCTAATACGCTTTGTGGTGTGTATTGTAGTACGGGACCGTGTTCTTAATAAGTGAGTGTTTGTGTGCTAACTGTTGATGAACAATCGACGCTACCTGATTGTGTCGGTGGAGGTAATTTGTTTGGGAGAGAAGGGGGCAGCCTGACATTATGTGGTCGATCGTCTCATGCGTAGTGTGGCATTTCCTGCATCTGTCATCATATGTGTTTGTGTCGTGTAGGATGTGTTTCTTGTAGTTGCGTGTGGGGATGACTTGGTCCTGTATCGCGATCATGAACCCTTCGGTCTCCCCAAACAGCTCGCCTCTTGTCAGCCATCTGTTCGACGCTTCCATGTCGACATGAGGCTGGTTGAGTTCGTGGTGATGTCTGGCATGGAGTTCCTTACGAGCCCATGATTCACGCAGCTGCTGAGTGTGGGTGTTAGGGGTGGTGAGTGTTGGAGAAGGGTTTTCGAGGTGCAGGGGTGTGAGGTGTGTGTCAGCCTTGACAATGGCTGAGTGGAGTGAGGAGTGTTGTGCTCTTTGGTGGAAGTGTTCCCTAAGTGTGTGTACTTGTTTTGCACTTTGTCATGCACTTGGGGTGGTGCATGTTGTGTTTCGTGAATGTAGTGCGTGTTGTACGTTGTATGCTTCGAGTTCTGTGTTTGTCTATGGAATTATATCGAACGAATATGTTAGTGTGGGGACGGCAAAAGTGTTGATGGCTTTAATTTTATTTCTGGCATTGAGTTATAAAATTCGCGAGCACGGTAATGTGTTCTTGAGTGCATTTTTAATATTTGTGTTGTCAATGATGCGCGCTTTCTGGAAGCCCAGATACTTGTAGTCTCTCCCTCTTCCATGGATTGGATGACCAACCCATGGTCCAATTCAAAACCCTACAAATTCGTAGTCTTCCCGCGTGTTATATGTAGCTTGCGACATTTGTCGATTCCAAATTCCATCCCAATATCTTTGGTGAACTGTGTGATGACCTGTAGTAAATTAATAAGTTGTGCGTTGTTTGTAGCGTAGAGTTTAATATCATCCATGTAGAGTAAGTGTGTGATTTTGTATGGTGTCAGAGTGCCTGAGGTAAGCCTATAACCGTGTTTTGTGTTATCTAGTATGTGGCTCAGTGGATTCAAGGCGAGGCAGAACCAAAGAGGACTCAATGAGTCTCCCTGGAAAATACCTCTCCTTATGGGAATGGGATCTGTAGTGATGGAGGTGTTGGAGGTGCGTAGGTGTAATGTTGTGATCCAACTCTTCATCGTGGCATCTAAGAATGCCGTGATCTTGGGATGTATTTTGTAGATATGAAGAGTGTGTAGGAGCCAGGAATGAGGGACAGAATCAAATGCCTTCTTGTAGTCGATGTATGCAATATGTAAGTTCCTATTCTTCGCGCGCGCCTGGCGCAGGATTACAGAGTCAATAAGGAGTTGCTCCTTACAACCCTGGGAATTCCTGCGACAGCCCTTCTGCTGTTCGGAAAGAATGTTATGTGTCTCGATGTGTGTGTAGATCTTGTCTGCAAGGCAGGAGGTGAGGAGTTTGTAAAGTGTGGGGAGGCAAGTGATTGGACGGTAGTTAGCAGGGTGTGCTGTTTCAGTGTTCTTGCTCTTTAGGTATGTGACACTCTGTGTGAGGAAACGAGGCATATGTTCTGGGTGTTGGATTATGTCAGTGAGTGTAAGCGCTAGCTTCCCATGCAGGGACGTGAACTTCTTGATCCAGAAGTTCTGGACGCCGTCTGCACAAGGAGCCTTCCAGTTGTGTGCATGTTTTAGTGCTGTCTGTATGTCTGCGAGAGTAATCTCATGGAAGGACATGAAGGGTAAGTCCTTCAGTGAGTTGTTGTTCCTCTGTGATCCATGGTGCTTTATCATTGTGGGGATAGGATTAGACCACAGAGATGACCAATATTCATGTAATGCCTCGCTGGTGGGAGTGTTTGTGTTAGTTGTAGTAGAGGAAGATGTAAGTGATCTGTAGAATTTTTTCTCATTGTATTGGAAAGTGTTGTTCTGTTGTTTGCGCAGAGTGCACTGTTTGTATCTTTGTAATCTTTTTGCAAGTGCACTGAGTTTTTGTTTTAGTGTGTCGAGATGTTCCTGAACCTGGTTTTGATGGTTTGAATGTGAAGGGCGAGTATTTATATGCTTGAATATCTTTCTAACCTGGGACATAAGTTTCTTTGTTTTGTTTCCTGCACAGTATTGTGTGAGCCTGGATATGTCTCCTCTAAGGTCGCTGATGCGGCCCTCAAGGCGATGTCTCCGAGGGGGGATGTATTTTTGTGACCGTGCAGTGGGAGGTATATGGTGTTGTTTGATTCCAAGTGCCCGAATGGTTCCCTGTGCGGCGCAATAGAGTGTTGTGTATATGTCTTCTAATGTTTGGATATTGTCAAGGTGTTGTGGGATAGTGTGTGTGTGTCGCGCTACACGGTCAAAAAAAACCCCAAAACAAACAAGATTGAATCTTTTGCAATGTAGCACGACAACTCGCTATGTCGCACGACAAATGTTCTTCCACTGGACGAGCTCCAATGCTATTACATACATTTGATTAGTGTATCGCATTGTAGCCAAATGTCGCTAGTTGTCGCTTGTTGTAGCACTACAAATTCTAGAAACAGGTTTTACCGAATCAGTGCGAATCAGCTGAATCCCTACACTGAACCATTTTAAGAAGTAAAAATAAACTTTCTATTCGCCTAATGAGGGTCATTCAGAATTTCCAAGATTTAAAGATCGTTTTATAAGTAATTCTAATTTAAAAATCATAATGTAATATTAAAAATCTACATTGATTTTTCATTCATCATCATCAGTGTTCTGTCGTAGACAGGTCCAATGGCAAGCAGCAAATAAGGTCAGCAATGTCTGTTTCTCCAAGTCGTTCTATCTCTTGCCTCCTCCTTCAGGCCTTGATATCCATTTGTAGTGGTTAGGTCATCCAGGATCATTTTTCTCTTTCTTCCTCTTGGTCTCTTTACCTCAATCTTCCCCTCCAATACTTTCTTCATGAGATTTTCACCTCTCAGCACATGACCAATCCAGTTCTTTTCCTTCTTCTAATATTCTTTAATAAACTTCTCCCTTCCCCTATTTTTTCCAGAACTTCATCATTAGTCATCTTATCTGTCCATTTAATTTTCTCCATCCTCCTCCACAGCCACATTTCAAATGCTTCTAGCATCTCAGCATCTCTCTTTCTCAGAGTCCAAGTTTCCGAACCATGATTTTTCATTATGCTAATCTTAATTATTGCGAAACAACGGAATTGTCAATAAATAAGGTTCAGAAAAATTTCGCAAAAAATTAAAGTCCAGTCAGCAATGACGTCAAATATAAATCTTATAAGATCAAATTAAACTCCTTTTGTCCAGTTGATGATGAAATAATTAAAATATTCTGTAGCCATTCTCTAACATTAAACCCTGGTCTTCATCAATGGACCTAATGTGGCACTGTCTTATTGGTCTGTGTGCTGCTATGATAAACTCGTTTGAATGTTAGATCTGAACCAAACAATATGATTTAATGTCAGATCAAAGGCATGATATATTTTTCACTATCACAGCTAGCATTGAACAATCATTATTTCTTAACTTTGACGTCCCAAATTCTATTTGAGGGCCTGAATCCATTTTATCCTTGGACTTCTTTTTATCATAGTCCTTCATTCTTGTTCACTTGTATTATTTATTTTATTTCATTGTTGTTTGCTTCGAATTTTCTGTTTTTACAAAGCACTGAATTACATTTACGAAAACTTTCTATATATATACTGTATTTTGTTTTATTTAGGAGATATCCAATAATCTTCCCCCTTTGTTAATATACGGTGTGTTCAAAATACAGCGTTACCTCCTGCAACGGACACCCGAATAGCGGACACCACTAATTAGCGGACATTATTGAGAGTCCAGTCCCTTAAAATAGGATATTCCATATTATCCACTCCGAATAGCGGACACTCTGAACAGCGGACAGTTATTTTCACTGTAAAAAGAATTTTTTTTTTCGATTAACATTGCGACAAACACATCATGGTTATATTTACATCGGTGTCCCATGATTCATTACACGAATCTGAGGCCCTTTTTTTCACCGTAGGTTTTTGGTAAATATCAATCCCTCGTAAAGCTATCCTATAATCGTATTGATTAAATTTAGTACGAATTAAAATGGCGTCAAAAAGGAAGAGATTGGCACTGAAAGAAAAAATTGATGTTCTTGAAGTTGCTGAAAAACAAAAGCTGAGTGTGCGTTGTCTTGCTGAACGTTTTAAAGTTGGAAAAACTCAGGTAAGTGAACTTTTGAAGGACCAAGATGAGAATTTGAAGTTTCGTAAAACTGAAACAAGAACAATCAACGAAATGGTGATAAAATGGTTCCGCTCTGCTCGTGCAAAGAATATTCCTGTTTTACATCAAGAAAAAGCCAGAGAAGTCGGTCAAAATTTAGGGTTGGACACGTTTAAGGCATCAAATGAATGGCTAGAAAAAATCCTGACACGCCACAATATTTATTTCAAATCTATTTGTGATAAAGAGAAATCCGGAAACCCAAATCATGTTACAGATTGGGTTAAAAAACTGAAATCACTGTGCCAACGATATGATGATAAAAACATATTCAATGCTGACGAGACTGGTCTATTTTATCGCATCCTTCCAGACAAAACCTTGTGTTTCAAGGGAGAGATATGTAGTGGCGGCAAAATTTCCATAGAACATCTGACCATTTTGTTGCGTTGCAACATGGTGGGAGAGTTTGAAACTCCACTTGTCATCGAAAAAGCTACAAAACCAGGATGTTTTAAAAACATTGACGTACGAAAACTTAATGTTTCATGGAATTCTAACAAGAAAGGATGGATGACGACTGAAATAATGAGTGATTGATTAGTAGACTTGGACAAAAGAATGAAGAAGCAAGCAAGAAAAATACTTCTCATCCTAACGATTTAAAGTTAAAAAATATAAAGTTAGTTTTTTTCCCACCTAACACTACTTCTATGTTACAGCCTCTTGATCATGTATTATCCGCAGCTTTAAAGTAGGATACTTAAAACTTCTTTTCAGGCATGTTCTTTAGAAAGTATATATTTAACGTGTGTGGTTTGTTACGATGATAATACAGGAAATACTTCAGTTTTTAAAAAATAATTGTATTTAAAATAATTAAGTATTGTACACTTTTATTATGTTTTAATTTTTTTAAATACAATTATTTTTTAAAACTATGGTGTGTCTTTGGAGCGAAGCGACGGTTACCGGCTAGTAAAAAATAAAAGTATAGGTAAAAGTAGAAAAAAAGCAGTAGCAAGACAGTCCGCAAATTACAGCCTGGAGCATAAATGCATAGAATAAGAAAAGAAATCATAAATTTCAAATCAAAAACAAACCGTTTCGTCAGCCAGCCAGTCCTAATGAGGACGAAACGGTCCGTCCCAGTCTCTTCCCGATGAC
>JAFIDM010010028.1:37222150-37238164 GCA_023159025.1 Thereuonema tuberculata | reverse complement strand
GGTTTGATACCTAACTTATAATTATTCCGGCACGTTAAACTTCTTTTTTTTATATATAGTTTGTATGTAAAATTCCCATACTTTTTTAGATCTTTCCTTCTAAAGCCTCTACTATTAAATATTTCAAACATCGCACCAAATTTAAATGTAAAAAACTACATTTAATACGAAAAAGCAAATTTTCGAAAAGATTTCGTCTTTTCTTTTTCAAGCCTAAAATAACAATAAGTTGAAGAACAATATTGTTGAAGAACAATACTCCAAATTACATTAAATTCCTCGAGAAAATATTAACAATATATGAAAACAATACCATTAGTTACAATCTTTGTTTTCTTTAACATAATATATGATATGGTTTAACAATTTAGTTCCTTGATTGTAACATACCATTTACTTACAATCAATAAAAATCAGAAGTGGCAGAACATTGTGTGAACAGAAGTCATTGTATTAACAACGAGATACAAATTTTATATATTGAAAGAGACACCAAGATAAGAAAGATAATAGAAAGTATGTGTATTCGGAACACAAAAAGAAAAAACAAAAATAGAAATGATGGTATTGAAATAGAGAAATATTTCACAAGATTAGCTAAAAGTTTTGTAGATAAAGTATGCACAATATATAATAATAAGGTTACAATCAAGGAACTAAATTGTTAAGCCGTATCGTATATTATGTTAAAGAAAACAAAGATTGTAACTAATGGTATTGTTTTCATATATTGTTAATATTTTCTTGAGGAATTTAATGTAATTTGGAGTATTGTTCTTCAGCTTATTGTTATTTTAGATTGAAAAAGAAAAGACGTAATCTTTTCGAAAATTTGCTTTTTCATATTAAATGTAGTTTTTTACATTTAAATTTGGTGTGATGTTTGAAATATATAGTTTGTAGTTAACATTGATCATAAATCTATCTGTCTGTTTCAATTTTTATTTTTTATCTTTTTAATTTGTAATACATCATCAACAATACAATCCTATTATGGTAATTAACATTCTGAAAATTTTTTTCACTTCGGTGCTTGGCGCCTGTGTGCTACTGGAGTCTCTCCCAGTAAATCCTTTCCTAATTAATGCTTTTGTTAAATTATTGTTGAGGCTTATTTAAAAAAACAAAAACAAAACAATATGGCTGTTTAAATTACAGAACTTGTTTATTGACCTTAATCAAAATAAAGCAGAGATTGAATGAAGATGATTGGTAAGAAGACAATATTGATGTATTGCTTATTGATGTAGAAATTTAATGAGTGTGAAATCAATGGTGTAGTTTTAAAAAAGGCCAGACACCCAACAATTAAAAAACATAAAAACAACATTAAAATCTCGACCAGGTTTCGATCGACTGGTCCGATCGAAATCTGGTCGAGAAATTAAGATTTTAATGAATGTGTTTTTATGTTTTATAATTATTGTGCGTCTGGCCTTTTTTTAAAACTACACAATTGTTTATTGATTTGTAAACTCAAGCTATTATCTCGCTCGAGGGAGTGGAAATAGGAGACAGAGATTCATTAGCAGTCAATATAATGATCCCTACAACAAAAACAACGTAGTGCCAAAGGCATCTGTATGGCAGCAAGCGATGTGAATTTGTGACAATAATTATTTACAATCATTTGGAATTGTTAACTAAGATTTCCTTGAAGAAAGGACGATCAAAAGCCAATAAATTAGAAATAGGGTGAAAAACTATTTAAGGTTATTTGCTGAAAACAGTGCTAACTGCAGCACTCTTGTAACAAATGGTAAAAGGAAGTTTTAAAAATATGACGACTGTTTGATTTTATTTTTTACCAAATTAGTTTATTCATTTCTTTAATATAGCAACTTTCCCAGTACATTGAGTGTCCATTGGATATCATGGATGTTTAAGTTACTTTTTTATATGTTTAAGTCTTATGTTTCAATGAGGAACCGAATTTCATAAGAGTTGTTATTATTATATATTATATTATATTATATTATATTATATTATATTATATTATATTATATTATATTATATTATGTTACTACTTTGTTGATATGAAATAAATCTCATCCATATTTATTTTGAAGAACTTCTTTGACATTTCCACTTATGATGTAATTCAGCTTAAAAAATTCTGCCTATGGTAGCCACTGGATAAAATATAAATAAAGTAAGTTTTCTTTTTATCTCTTTGTCACAACATTTAGAAACTTAAATTAGAATGGAAATATTTTATTCCTTTTCACTTCATAAAATATATAATTAATTCAGTAGTAATTTACTGTATTTAGATATGGTAATTCTTTCAGTGTCATTGTTAATAGCCATCATACTATAAATCATGTAACTATGATTTTTTCTAGCTGTTGTAGACAAATGTTTAAAGTTACGGTAACAAATATCGTACCTCTTAAAAGTATTTCTATATTTTTAAAAGTTAACAGTATTCCGATTGTGAATTATTGCAGATTAGATAAGTTTTTCGAAGAAATGAGATATAGATATAAGTATAACATAGCTTACGAAGGTGATTTTAGAGTAATATTAACTCGATTAAGTTTCCCATTGGCATTTCTTTTTGTAAGAACTAATTTTTACATTATTAATTTTACTAATTTAAAGATATGAGTAAAATTGGATTTACTTTGAGATTTCCTTTCTATTATAATAAAAGAGAACTTATTTTTAATGAATTTATGAACATCCTTGAAAAATGATCTTAAGGAAAATGGCTGTCTCTTATTTCTGTACGTCCATGTCGTTAGTGAAAGATAGTTAGACATCTTCACGTTATTTATTAAAAATATATTTATTTAGGTAATGAAATTTTCAGAACTGTAATAAAGACTAACAATATTACATAAGCAATTATTTAGAGAATTAGCAAATTTATTAGTAGAAAACATCTTTGCAGAAAACAAACAAAAAAATAACATAGCTTTAATTGAAATTCATCAAATTATTTATTAGAAATTATCCAAAAAATTTGGTTCGTTTTTAAAATTTAAAATTTAGTAATATCATGTAATAGTTATGATGTAAAAAAAATCCACGTGGGCTTAGTTTATTAGCATCCATTTTGTTGTCCGGTGTGGAATTTTGAGATAGTAACACCATGTTCTTTCAATTTGTTGATAATTCTTCCTTCAACTTCAGGCGAAATGTCCTTATCCTTGGATAGACACAGGATATCCACTACAACAGAAAAAAATACACATATTAGTATATACTAGGAATGTCTAGTTTCTTTAATTATAATCTACACATGCCAACCTAAGTCAGAACCATAGCGTCTACTATAAGACGAAGTTAAAAGAATGTAAAGACTTTTCATCCTTTTCTCCTTTATTTTCTCTTTTATTTCTACATCAGGTGGTAGAATCTGTCATTATAGCGTTAGGATAGAAAAACAAACAAACAATGTAATGATTTCACAAGGAATACCTAACAGAAACTGGTTTTTGGTATTAATCCCTTGTCCTTTCACTGATTGCTTTTCATTGCACTTACGAGGTTTCTTATTTATAATTAAATTCCTTATTGCCTTTCAATGAAAGGACAAGGGATTAATACTGTGGATTTCACAGAATTATTTTTTATTTGATTGTTTTTGTTTTCGGCTGCCATTCCCGGGATCCAGAATGCTTTCCCTTAGCTTTCGCGCAGTCGGAGCCAAGGGTAAATTCTGCTGATGATTCCTAATAAGGTATTCCCGTTGATGTTTGACTCAGTGTGTGAAATCATATTTACTGTCCAGTTGTGGTTTCTTTCTTGTTTTTTTTAACTGATTGGTAAATTTAATAGTTACTTTTTAATTAAAGAATTAGACTTACAACAATGGGCATCATCATCATCGTCTTTGGTGCATCCGTATAAGACAGTCACAGCATCCTCATGAAGAAGCACTGTATATTGCTCTGCAGTTCCTTTATGTTCAGGTTCTAAACAAACAAAGAAAAAACGTAAGTTTCAATTACTTGGAAAAATACATTTAAAAGAATTAACTATAATACAGGTGAATCGTCAAAGCCCTTCAGTTTTATAACTAGTGTCAATCACATAAAACAGCGCTTTTCAAACACAAGAAAACGACTTTCAATGAAACATAAGAAACTTTTTAACTACTACATTTGTTTCTTTTATTTGTAATAGTTTTTAATTTTTTAATTGGAAAAAAAATATTTTCTTAAGCTAATGTATTTCTTTAATAGAAAGAAAATTATAACTAAGAATTTAACTAGAAATCCCGTTATTGAATTTAATAATGCGAGATGGCTTGTAGTGAAATTAAAACTTGAAACAACAGAATTTAATAATTAGTTGATTTAATAAAAAAACTTCATATTGTCGCACTCGCTATCTAAAAGAAAACAATTTTGAGGACTGACCTTCAGATCTCAACTTTTTTTCCGTTCAGTTGGTGATCATCCTTATATCAGCGCTTACAAACTTCGAAACAGATACAGGGGTGATGCTTAACCTTAACTATAGATAAACTTATCGTAAAGTATTGGATTGATAAAGAACATGAAATATGTGATATTATATATCACTGTTCTGTGATTGACCTAGTACTAGCAGCTCAATCTAAAGCAGTTGTTACTTTCAAGTTATAGCTGACAGTTGTACATTCCTTCCTTTCATCGACTTTGGCAACTGTGGACCACGGGCTAGCCCAATCTGACAACGTCAGGGCGAAGCTAGAAAATTCAGGAAGGGGGACAGCCCGTCCAGAATAACTCTGAGATAGTAAGTCCCAGGTAGAAATGGACGAAACACAGAAGAAGAAAGAATCGGCCATCCCACGCAGGGATTCGAACCCAGGTTCCGATACAACGACCACACGGCAGACCGTCGTCTAGACCGCTCGGCCATGCCGGAACGGCTATTGTACATTATATTATAATAATTAACGAATCATTTAAGCTCATTTGAAGAAGGATATGTATCTGAAACTGTCGTGTAAATATTAATATATTATTAAAATAGTTTTTATATTATCTACAAGTGCGTCGGCTTCAAATCTGTTATTCTGCTTTTCTAATTGTATCTAACAATTATTTTCTATTCTTAATTTAATATTAAGAATATATTTTTTTCTGAAGATGAAGTGCTATGGGTTAGCTAAAGCTCAAAAGAGCCTTTATTAAGATTTTTATAAGCTATTACTCATTGTTTAAAACTTCAATCGTGATCATTTGCAACATATGAACTATTAAAGATATGACAATCTTTTGATTTTAGAACAATAACTGAAAACTTACCATTGAATTTTAAAGATATCAAGCCTTGGCTGAGTAAAGTAATTTCGCCTGGAAGACTAGCAACTGGTCCATTTCTGCGAATAAAAATGTAGGATATCAGAATATTCCATAGATATTATCATATTAAACAGACATATTATAAACAGACAGCATTATAAATATCATTTGGTTATTGTAATGGTAATTTTAATAAGATATTTTGTTACTGGTGAACGAAATTTAGATCTTTTTTGCTTATTGTTAATTTATAGTAATTACAACAGAAGTATCCACGCTTCTATCTCCTCCAAACGGGCCCTAGGGTCTACCCAGCCCTCTATAGAATGGGTACCGGGTTTCTTTTCCGGGAGTTAAAGGCGGGCGAACGATGGGGCCGTCCCCCCGTCCTCAACTTTGTCCCGTAGGTTCTGAACACTGGAGCCTACCCTCCAGCTGCATTGCGCGGTCCTCTGGGCCTGATCGCAACTTTAACTTTAACTTAACAACAGAAGTATAATTAATTGAAAGGTAAAATTTTGAAGTTCTTTTTTGTAACAAGATAGATCGCAAAAATTGCAGTTAGTAGAAAGGATATTAGGATTGTGGTAGTGAATTCTTTAAAGTTAAAATTTATATTTCTTTAAGATTTATAGATAACGTAGGCCTATATTTCTTTTTGGGGTGAAAAGCCATTTTCATTTCAAATGTTGACAAAATCGAAAGATTGAAGAACCACACATCCAGTCAATCAAGGAAACCATCGATTCACTTAAACAAAGTTATTAAAAAAAAAAGGTCACAAAATGGCCACCGAAATAGATAAAAAAGAAGCTGTCATTGTTGTGGTAATCTGGGTAGAGCAGCGGTTGGTCTATTATCATAATATTAGTAGTTTAATGTTTGAATTTAGTTTTATAAAGTGTTTTTAGAAAATTGAAATTGAAGAATGCAATACTTACGCATCATATTTGAAGCTTTTGGTCCCAACAAGTTTGTTGCCATTAGCTGTCAGCTTGTATTCAGTACAAGAATCATTGTGTCCATGAAGTTCATAAGATGTTGCCACCAAGTACGTTGTTCCGGCCAACTGTAAGGGAAAAAATGTTTTATTATACAAGGTTTTCTAAAAAAATATTGCCATCATTGTTTTGCACAGATGTTTTAGAATACCAATCTAAAATTAATATTGCTGATGTTTTGTTTTGGATTGCCAGACTTTTTCTTGAGCAATTAAGAATACTTCCCTCAGGGGGGGGGGTCATTAATGGAATTTAATTGATCAGTCGTGTTGTTTCCAATACCAAAGTCAATGCTGCTTATTATGAGGCTAACAAGTTAGAACCAATTTATCACACAGAAATTCCAAACCTGTATCAACTTTATATTAAAAAACAACTATAACTCACACATAAATCAATTCATATTAAAAAAGGTTTAAATAAAACATGCTAAAAAAATACGATACATTAAAAAGTTCCTAGGACTGGACAGTTTCGGGGAACATATTCCCCATCATCAAGACCTGTACCAATATAATACAAATAAAAAGTCTTCATTCATTAGGACCAGGCCGCAAGTCATAAGGCAAAGTCTTCGATTAATTTCCACGTCGTCATGAAAGCCAAGATCGGAATTCAAGCCATTTTTAATCAAGTGCTAACCCCCTGGGCTACTGCGGCTTTGGACTTCTAAAAAGTGCATTTGGAAAACATTGTTACAAGACCATTGCAGACTTTTGGAAAGGTATACAAGAGGAGTGGAACAGGCAACACAGGGACAACTCAGGGTGCGATTCCTATCTTGTAACGTTTTGCTTTCGTTTGTTTACTTATTTGTTTGAATCATCGGGCACGTTAAACTTCTTTTCATAATAGATTTTGGCTTTTTGGCTTTTCATAGATATAATCTTTAAGTAAAAATGTTACCACACAAAGCGAATGACCCTCCGTACATTGAATTTACTATTATAAAAATGTTTATGTAAAATTGAATTCTGTTAATAATGAATTGCCAGTGTTGGTTTGTTCTCAGTGATTAATTAGAATAGAGTGAATAGAATTAAATTAAGAAATGTCCATAACTGCATTATTTTCAAAATAGACTAACGCTTCATTGTTTTAGCGATCGAAAAAAGTTTGCAAAAAGGAAATATATTTAATAAGCTTTTGATTACGATAATTCTTTTACATGAAAGTGACATTGGCAAGGCTGAAGGTGAGGCTCCAACGTTTCTTTGACCAAAGGGACTGAGATGAGGTGATCGGGTGGTCAGTCCGGCGCTCGCCTGCCTTTACTCCCGGGGGAAAAAAACCAGGTACCCATTCTACAGAGGGCTGGATAGAACCTAGGACCGTTTGAAGGTGAATGAAGCTTGGAAAAATTTCTGCCTCCGTCGAGGCCAGGGATTGAACCGCCCACCTCCAATCCGCAATCAAACACATTTACCACTCGACTACCGTGTATTTTTTTTTTTACGAAGGTTAGAAATAAATTAGATAGTTTTTGTGTTTTTAAATTATTTCGGCAGTGAAAAAGTTGTAACGGCGTCGGTATGGTTGTGTCACAGATTTCTACTTTAATTCGAGAATAAAAATATTACTTTACTTATTTCATTTTTTTTTTTTTTTACGAGAAGCTTTTTGTCTTATATTAAAATAAGAATTAAGAATTGATGTAATTTTGAATTACTTTCATTCTTAAAAAGCTGTCTGAATTACTGTGTAAAGCTGGGTGAACACGCGGCAATTAGCGGCAATATTGTGGGACAATATTGTCCCTTTTTATTGCTGACAACCGTTGTCAGTTCAGATCACGCGCGAACACGTAGTTTTTCCGAAACGAATATTGTCCTGACAATGGATGGTTACGGCGCTTCTCACTAGGAAGAGCTAAAGAGAGAGCGTGTTTTCGTACAGAATTGCTATAGTATTAAACGCCGTCCCTCTTTAGAAATCAATTACGATTCTTTCAGTATCAATTGACAAAATGTTGTTGTTGGAATTATCTGTTTTGGGCCGACCCATTTTGCTGATTTTAAGCCTTGTTTCTCAAAGAAAATGGCCGGCGTGAGTGACTGAATTTCCGATGTTCAAAGTCCCGCCTCCTTCGACGTCAGCATTGTCACGTGGTTTCATCCGTTCATGTGATTCGCTATTGTTCCAGCAATACGTTGCTACAACTGAAATTGTTCCTTTTTTTCCGACAATCTCAATTGTCTTGAAATGGGCAATCTTGGACAATATTGTTCATTTTTATTGCTGCAAACGGTTGTCAGCAATGAAAAGGGGCAATATTGTCCCACAATATTGCCTGAAATTGCTACGTGTTCGCCCAGCATAAGAGTTTATAAAAACATGAACACTTGATCACCTGACGGTAATACCTACCGTCAATAAGCGTTTAATAAAAATACGAATTAACAGAAATTTATTCGAATGAAAGACTGCGTTTTAATTGTTTCTATCGATAAACATTTTAATACACTCTTGAAAATTGAAACTTTTTATTTTTCCATAAATCTTTCAAGCTAATGCTACTATCACACAGACTCTGTCTCCGCTTTGTAAAAATTGATTTACATGGTTAACTGATCCCGCTGATTACATGGGCAGAAATCCAGTCGAAATTGTACGTAAAAAAACTTTGAAAGGTAAAATATGACTTTTGATGTATGGAGACAGTTTATTCTAACCACACGATATTACAGAAGGTGTACTAGTATACAAAACGATAAATATATCGTTTCATCTGCTTTATTTGTACAATATTAGATTGTGTTGGTTAAAATGTGAAATAAATGGAATGTCTTACCTGATTTAGCTGAAAATCTTTGTCGACTACAACTTTGGGGCAGTCTCCACGAGTCTCAGTGCAGTCGTGAGCAACTACAGAAGCAACAGCCATGGCAACGAAGATCAAAGTGGACAACATGATCAGAAATTCTCAATGAGTTTGCAGTTAGAAGTTGTTGTAGGAAGACTGTGGTTAGTTGTTGGAGAACTTGATATTTATACTCTGTTCTCCAAGCCGTATTCTAAGAAAAAAAAAACCAGAACAATAAAAACCCTATTGTCAAGGGAGATGGGGTTGGTAGGGTCTTGGATTTTCCTGGTAGTTCAGAGAAAGCCAGTTTTTCCTTATTGCTAATTTTGAAGCAATTATCCTCTTTTCATCTATTGGCGGATGAAAATCTCTTTTACACCTGTCAATCCATAAAAAGTGATTCATCATTATGAATAAATTTTATTGCTATGTCCTTTGCGGAAGTGTGGATAAGCAGATAAATATTTAAATCCATATAACCATTGAAAGCAAAGGTTTCACCCACCATTTCCTATTGTGATTTAATTTCAGAGTCACGGACCTCAGCAAAAATTCAGAGATAAGAATAAATGATAATTATTTTTATATATAAAGTAGTAAGAGTCTAAGAATAAATGAATAAAAGAATTTAATGATACAGATTTTTAATTCACAGATAAAAGGTGAGCAGAAAAATTGGATATATTTCAATATATGTAAAGAAAAATAATTATTCAGGGTTAAATTCTAATTCTTCGATAGTGTTTATTCACAAAAAAGAACCCCCCCCCAAAAAAAAAAAAACAAAAAACAAAAAAAACAAAAACAAATATATATTTGTAATAAATAATAGGTAAGTGAGCTTTGCATTATATGTAAGTAAATTTTAAATCTGTTAATCATATATTATAAAAGATCTTTTACTTCTCTGTCTGTCCGGCGCAATTGTTGTGATTTGTGGAAATAGAAATAATTTCTACAAGTCCGCTACGGCAATCGAACCTGCAACCTTCTGATCCGAAGTTAGGCGTCTTATTCATTGGGCTACAGGGATTACATTCAAAATCCTTATAAAAAATACAAATATGTCGTAGACTGCTTTTTAGAACTCGCTGGTTCTAAAAGCAGTCGTGGGTTGGGAGAATCCACTTTTATCGGATTGCTAGTTAATAATAAATATGGTTCATTTTTAGTAGAAAGGCTTGAGATTTAGCCGGAATTCATTAGTATTTAGTTATAGTTCACTATGCCAACTATTAACTACAATTGTTTTTTCAACTATAAGATATGTGATAAAAAGAAAGAATAAACCCACTGTGAAAAATTGTCAAAATCCTTTACCCTCCCTTTTCTAGTGAAGGGAGGAAAAAATACACCCACTGAGGAAAGAGGAAAGAGTAAACGATTGTAATGAGCTTTTCATGTTTTCCCTCCTTTTCCTTAATTTTGATAGATTGTAGAGATATATACAATATCAAACGAATACAAGACTGTACCTTAAAATTTTCCATTTGCTAATAATGAACAATTGATTAAATTTCAAGATTCTAGATTTTTTTAGCAGTGCTTCAGCTATTTTTCGTTTTCAGAATTTCTTTTGTTTTGTTGTTCCTTTTTTTAAGATCTTAGTGAAATGATTAGTATTAATACTTATAAAAAATTCAAAAAAATTTAAAAACATTATTATTTGTCTTCGGTTTTGAGGAGAAAATGCTTTTCTTACTTTTGCAGAAAATAATTAAAAAAAATGTTTATAAAGACATCGGGTAAGTTTTTCTTAAAGATTAATCAAAATGATTTAAAAAAAAAAAAACAACTTTCGTTTCTTTTTAAAAATTGATATTTACTTCATTTTTAATTTTGGGGAAACTTGATATTTTTACTTTACATAATGATTTAGTTTTTCAAAATTTAGTTACTTTCAAATTCGTTATTATTACGTTCAATATAATATACTAAGGCAGATTCGAATGGACTGTTGGAAACTGTTTCTGTAGTTATTAAATGTTTAATAAAATATAGAAATTTATGTGTGTGCATAGTAATTAAAAAAATGCAGAGAGCCAACATACAAGACTAGTTAAAAAAAAAAACAATATTATAGACAATTAAAAAGTTCACAATTGATTTCGCCTCCAGTACGATCTCGTCAAAGGTCACTCGTCAAAGCCTCGTATTGGAGGCGAAACCGGTTGTGAACTTTTTAATTGTATATAATGTTTTCTTTTTCTTAACTGGTCTTGTGTTGCTCTCCGCGATTTTTTAATTACTATACGACACGTAAATTTCTATATTTTATTATAGTGGCCATAATTTTTTATTAAATGTTTAACTTTACTAAACTTTGCTACCGTAATATTTAATGAATTATCATCACAAGTTAAATGAAGATCTTAAAATCGTTGTTATTTTGTTTTACTAGCATCCTCGTTTAAAAATATTAATATTAATATGGACTGTTTTAAAAATCTAACGATTCTAATAGAGGATATCCTTTTGAATGTAGGTTTATTCAGATTTTCTGAACGTCTAATCTCCTGTCTTTTGAATTTGTCAACGTAGTTGTTGTGTATAAATAGTAGAGGAAATCCCGTTCACCCTTCGCTTTGGACTTCAACTAGGACGCTGTTAGAAAATGAATATTTGTAGAAGAATAAGAGTGACTGACATTGAATGTAGGATTTCCTCACTCATATTGTCCAAAGTAATACAGCTAATTCTAGAATGTTCTTTTCCGGACGCATATGTCCTGTTACGTATAATGTACTCATTAAATTACATAGGGATGTAGCAAATTGCTTAGATAAAATTCACAAGTTTTCATTTCTGACAGAAAAAAATTATGGAACTTTTCTTCAGCCATTGTTAAATTCTTTAATTTTGCTTCCGATATTTTTCTTCCGAAGTTGAAAATTGAAGCAGTGTAGTTGGTGTGCCAACTTCCGAAAAGCTGATAATATTAAAAGCAGGTGTTAAAAAAAATAAAGAGTTTAAATTTTAAATTTACTAATAAACTTTTAGTTTGCTTAAAACTATGGTTGCTTACATCCATTTTAAATTTCAATATGAAACAGCAATAATAACATCCCATTTATGCCTGTGTTTCCATTGGGTCACTATACTCATTAATAAAAATATATTACTACGTTGATTTAATATAAGAAAGCACCAATTGAATGTTAGTATAATGGTTTCAAAAACTTAAGAACGAGTATAGTTTTAATGCTGCAACAGCAATTGATTGAGTTTCATGTATTGGTGGTATTAAGCTTGAGCTCTTCACGTAGAGCCCTACGTCCAAACAAAGTTAAAAGAGATTTATTACTTGATAGTATCAAACTGCCATACAGTTTTAGCTTCCTAAGAAATAGCATTAAGGACACCTATTGTGAATATTGAGATTTGAAGTAAGTAGTTCCTCATTGATAATTATATCACTATTAATGGAAATCCTTTATTTTAATGACTGAACACTTAACTAAAGTTTCAGCTTCCTGAGACTAATATACATTATTTATCGTTATCATAGCGCTTTAGCTGCGACTTATTTTTTTTTTGGCACGTAGCATCTTACCAATGATCCAACATGCATCAAAATCAATAGGATCTTCTTTTCCTATCACTATTTTCCAAGAATAAAATAATTTTTAAATTACAATAGTTATTCTAGAGGGAAATTTCATTTCAAGATATCGAAGTGACCATTCGGTTAAAAGAAAACCTTATTTGTTCATAGTAGAATAAAAACCTCAGATCAAGTTATCTGGCAAATGCTGTTGCAGGCCATTCCCCTTTTTAAAAATAAAATCGGATTAAATTGTGACAGTTTCTGCCAAATGAAATATCAGTTTTATCATTCATAATAACTAATTTTTACTTATTACTCTTCAGGTGCCTGTTCTTATCAAAACTGCTTGTTCGTTTTACAAGCAGTTTAATGCCTATTGAGGCATTAAATGGAGAGAAGTCATACAACGTATTGTTTAGAAATCTACAATTGTCTGAAATTTACTTGGTTGTCGACTGTGTAAATATCTTATTAGATTTTGGTTTAAGCATATCTATTTTTTTTAAAGGTCGTATAGATAAGATACAAACCACCGTGCATCTATTTTCAAAACAAAACGCTGAAAATAATGAAAATTTTAAAATGAGATTTGAAATTTATAGTTATAGATGATGTTATAATTTGAAAGTTATGTACACGGTTCTAAACATTGTGAGCACGTTAACTCAAACATTTTACAAATGCCCGGGCTCGTAGACTGATCGTCTTTCTTTAGGCCACAACAAGGGGCGAGATATGATGCCGTTTAACCGACGAATCGTTGCCCAGGGTACGCCTATAGGAGGCAGCATCAAGTAATACCCGCATGAACGGACAGAAGAAGAAACAGAAGAAAGAAAGAAACATCCATGCCACGACCGGGATTCGAATCCGGGTACCGGCATATTGGCCGCAACGGCAGACCGCCGTCGTAAACCGCTCGGCCACACCAGCACGGCCGTTAACTCAAACAATAATAAGTCGAAAATGCTTCAGATTCAATCTTTTAAGTTCATTTTCTATAAGATTCCTTGAGGGATATCTACCTACTTTCAATACAATTTCTTTCACAATATTCAGGATACTACATACGCATTGTTTTTTGATTGGCTTCTTTGAGACCTTCATTTTTTTGTTGCACCTGCAGCTTTTAATGAAAACAAAATCAAAACATAACTTCACAGCACAATACTGTTCTGTTTATCAGTTTTCAGAACAATTTTCTTCAGACTTTAATGTTTGAATAATATGTTTCTGAAGTATCTGGTATATATACAAAGAAAAGTTCATTTGCTTTTTTTGAATTTTATGAATATTATTGGAGTATTTCAAAATGGATATTAAAGTGATGACTAGTGAATATTCGCTTTATCATTATTTTTAATCTACCACATAACTTTGTTTTCTAAGAAATTTATTTCTTAGTAAAACAGGACTAAAAATTTAATTCGTATAAAATAGTATGTCAAAATATTTCCTTGTTCCCGTTCATTTAATTGATAAGTTAAAGTTAAAGTTGCGATCAGGCCCAGAGGAGCGCGCAATGCAGCTGGAGGGTAGGCTCCAGTGTTCAAAGTTGAGGACGGGGGGTCGGCCCGTCGCTCGCCCGCCTTTAACTCCCGGGAAAGAAACCCGGTACCCATTCTATAGAGGGCTGGGTAGACCCTAGGGCCCGTTTGGAGGAGAAAGAAGCGTGGAAAAATTCCCGTCCTCCGCCGAGGCCGAGAATCGAACCCGTCACCTCCAACCCGCAGCCAAGCGGCTTACCCACTCAGCTACCGGGCCCACTCATTTAATTGATGCCTTTGGATTTGCTACTATCATGAAGTAAGTGGTTCTCTTGCGAGGTATTCCGGATGCTATCCGAGGATTTTTAGCGACCCATTTGGGAGCTTTTGTGATAGCGACCAAAATCGGTAGCTATTGCATTTGTCCTGTCCGTCCATCCGTCCGTCCGTCCGTGTCTGTCCATCCCTAACAACTCCGGAACGGGAAGTCGGATCGAAAAATGGAATTCACCATCATGTTCAGAGGCCCAACTACTGTAGGGATGGGGTATTTTCAGGGGCTAACGCCCCTCCCCATGTTTGAGATATTTAGCGTTCTTGTCATTGTACCCCTCTAAAAAAAAACTCCCGAATGAAAGGTCGTATCGGCAAAAGGAATTCACCATTGTGTTCAGAGTCCCAAACAACGTAGGAATAGAGTATTTTCAAGAGCCAATGGCCCTCCCCCTCCCCATGTTCGAGATATTTGGCATTGTTTTCATTGGATTTCCTCTATTAGCTTAAATGTTAGAAATGCATTCTTTTATTATTATTATTATTATTAATTTTTTTATTATTATGGGTCGCCCTTAAATTTATGTTAACACAAAATTATATTCATTTGTTTTCTCTCATTATATCCGCGATGTGCTCTACAGGAAAAGAAGAAGCTTACTCTAAGAAACCGTAATACAGGCCTCAATTAATAAATCGACGACATAATTGATTTCTAGTTAATTCCTTACTAAACTTCCTCAGATGCAGCTTTCTCAGTTTTGAAGTATTTTCATATCGATAATGGAGTTGCTTACCGTAGGGTAATATAGTTCTGCTCTAATGCTGATGACTGTCTTTAATGTGCGCCAGAGAGAAAGAAAGGCTAGAACAAAAATGTTTTAAAAAGCAAAAAAATCACTTCCGTCCATTCATTGTTAGCTCTTCTGTGATTTCATCCAAACATATAAGGAAACTGAAATTTCAAGATGGTCATAAGTTACTTCAAGGGAATCTCTATTGATTTTGATACAAATCGGGCCAAAAGGTGAGAAACTAGGGACAAAAAAAATACCTTACCAAAATTATTGAGTTTAAATAAAAAATATATATATATATCCAACAAAGCTATAATTTTTGAATTAGCTTTATATTTCTAAACGGAAGATCTCTACTCAATTTGATACAATTCCGAACCAGTAGTAAGAAGCTACGGACCAAAAACGTCAACATTAACAAATGAACATTTTTTTTCTTCTTTTAAACAATTATGTAAACGCTCTTATGCAGAGTATTCGAAAATTGATACTTCAATTATATCTTACTTAAATTATGAGATACAGGAAATTGTTCTTTTATTTTTTGTTGACTTTAAACTTTTATCTTCGATGCAAGCCGATTATTTATTCTCTTCATGAATCTAATGGGAAAACCCAATACTTTAGTTTCGGATGTTCTCAGAATCCTTTGGATGCAACCTTGGTAATGTCTAGTTAATCTCAACTTTAAATAATTACCGTCGTGTTACTGAAGTTAGGTAACTTGTTTAAAGATACAATGAAGGAATTGACTTTAAGGAGTGTAATAGATCGAAAGGAAAAATCTTCTGCTCTTTTGCTGTGGTTGATAACATAGGCTGACTTTTCAGGTCCTCACTCAATCAACTACAGCCGATCGCAAA
>JAFIDM010010028.1:37197471-37217150 GCA_023159025.1 Thereuonema tuberculata | reverse complement strand
CTAATAAGGACGAAACAGGTGTTCAGGATTCCCGTTGATGTTGGCTCAGTGTGAGAAAGCATATTTGCTGTCTAGTTGGGATTTTTTTCCTTGAATTTTTCTTATTTTATAATTCAAAGATCATCGCCTGCTATGAATTATATTTCTTCATGTTTTTAATACAATTTTCCTTTAAAAAAATATATTTTAAAATTTCCATTGGTGTCTAATCCACACCACCTTAATCTTTTCATCAAACCATTTTATGCTTGCATTTAATTATCACGCGACCTTCAAAGCAGTCGTAACAGAAAGGTAATAAAGTAATTGCATTCTAAAAAAAATAGAGGAACTCTATTAATGAATAAATCATTCTTCACTACTTTTAGTTTTGCTCTTTCTTACGTCATTGCTTTTTTTTTTTGTTTTTCAGTCGTTTTTATTATGGACAGTTTCTTACTTTCTTCTTCCCTTTCTTCTTCCTTCAGGCCTTTTGCCATCTAGGATTCCACTTATAATCTGTAGTGATGTATCTGTTCTTGCCACTTGAACACTTCATTCTCCTTGATTTTATGATTTATATTATTATGTCATGCTATTGGTTATGAATCTGTTTATTTTTTTTTCTCATTCCCTTTTGTGACGGTTAAATAGGAATTTTTCTTATGATTTACTTTCTGAGATACTAGTTACAGATATCTTTGAATTTCAATTTTTATTTTCAGTAATAACTAAAATTTTCCGTTTTATCGAAAATTTAATCAAACTATTCCAAAATGTAAATCTTGACACCAAACTTCTTCTACTTCTAACTAATATTTATAACATATTTCTAATACACAATATTTCGCCTGTAACAATTTTCCAGTGTTCTTCAGGTGTAATTTAGTCTGTTGCTGACGAGACTAATAAATAACATAACAAAGCAAAAGTAATATTTAAATAAACAAATGATATAACAAAGTAAGAATCATCGCATATTAAGTGATTATTAATATGTGATGATTCTTACTTTGTTATATTGTAACTAGCGGGTACCGTCGCTTCGCTCCGAAAACCTTGCATATATAGCATTAAAAAAAAAAAAAAAAACTTTCTTTATTTCGGAAATTAATTTTGAGATCGGCGAATATACGACGTCCCAGCCCATTGTGGCCTTCTCCGCTTAACTCTGCTGTACTGCGGGTTGATGCCACACACACCTGGGGTTGCTGCCACACACTTCATAGTCAGTTTGCCAGATGATTCCCTATCCCGCGGGAATTTCGAAAAATCCGGCCTTATTCCTTGTCTACATCAAAAAAGGAACCTCTGTGCAAAATTTCAGCTTTCTAGGTCCAAGGGTGGGCGTTGATGAGTCATTCAGTGAGTGAGTCAGGACTTTTCTTTTTATATATGTAGATTTAAATGAATTTTGTTTTGTTTGATTAGTTCTTTATAGATTATATTTGGATCTGTTATTTTCTCATTTTAACTCTTATTATCCGAGATTCTTTCTTTACATATTATTCCTGGTGTTTCGATATCTTGCTTATTTATGAAAATGTGATCTATATTTGTTTTCGTACTTCCATGAAAATACAGTTGTTTCTTGTTGTTCCATTATTCAGCATAAATTTTAGATATTTCTGTACTTTCTATTCATTTTGAAAAGATCTATATTTACGTCACCAATTAGTATAGTTGGACAGTTGTTTAATATATTTTCATTTTTTATGAATAGATTCTCTAATTCTTCAGTAAATTTACCTTTCTTTGTGTTTGGTGGTTTATATATGGCTAAAATGTTAATATTTTGTGTTTGATAACACAAACACATTTTTGATAACGAAACATATTAGGTTTTATTACAAAACTTCAAATATAACATATTTTGTGAAAATTCTTGAATCATTTTCCAAAAGATTTCCTTGCTCTGTTTTAGTAATTTCTAATTTAACATTTTGCTTACAGAATGACAGACAGAATAACGGTTTTATAATATATAATAATAATAGCCAGGTACCGTCGCTTCGCTCCGGAACCCTTACATATATAGCATTCAAAAAACAAACTTTATTTATTTAGCAAATAGATGTTGCGATCATCGGAGAATATATAACTTCCCAGCCCGTTGTGGCTTCTCCGAATAACTTGGATGTATTGCGAGTCGGCGTCACACACCGAAAATTCACATTTTTGCAAGTATCTTGCAAACGATGAAGCGTTTGTGAATAAGTGATCCATCGTTCTATAGAACTTTCAAATACCAACATTTTCTCAATATAATGTTCTCTTACATCTTTTATACTTTTCGTTTAAATTGAGAAAAAGGCAAAATTTGACCCTTTAAAAGGCGACATCTTGGAAACCAAAAAAGTTTTTCGAAAGATTTTTGTAGCATTTTGTTTGTCTTAAAAAGATCTACATTTTATCCATTTACATGACCAATCTATCTCTTATAGTTTGGTCACAAAATTGGAAAAACGTAAAGTCTTATGACAGAATAACGCTTTTATAATATAAGATGGTATTTGTGGGAGAGTCTTGTAGGAGCGAAGAAGCAACGAGTCAAGTTTGGAACTGAACTGAATTAATTTATTAAACAGAAAGTTTTTATAGATTTTACAAAGTTGGATTTCACTGGAAGATTAATCATAAATATACATAGTGATTGAACAAGAAACGAACTTAAATTAATTAACTAATTAAACGTCTGCAACGGAAAAGAATTTAAAAATAAACAGAACAGCAATAATTAGGAAATAGAAAACGAATGATTTAAAATAAATAACGGTAAAGATTAAAATGAATAAAATACAGATATGTACATATAAATATAAATAAATGATTTCTAAAATATTTATATATAAACTGTTACAATATCGTTTGTTTATTTAAATTTAACTTTTACTTTGTTATTTACTAATCTCGTCAGTAACGGACGAGGACTAAATTACACATGAAGAAAATTTTGTATTACTAAAATATTGTGTATTATAAATATGCCATAAACATTAGTAGAAGTAGAAGAAGTTTGGTGTCAAGAGTTACATAATGTATATTTTACTTGCGTTTGATATTATAATATTAGAAACAATTCCATCAATTTAGTTTGTTTTTCAATTATAAGTTGGGCTATTAATTATAGTCTATTTTAAAAACTACTGTTGGGTTGCTAAGAAATAAGTTGCTTTATGCAGTTTTTATTAGATCTTCATAATAACAATCTTAATATATCATTATTTATTATTAACAATAGTCTAGAAATTTATGATGAATTGTGGATTGCTTTTGTGAATATTTCCTTAGAAATTCTTACTATAGTGTGTTTATTTCGTCGTTAGGCCTATCCTACCACATCAACTTCAATAATTACTATTACATAAAACATGATATCATAAATATGTAGCTACGTTGAAAATTGGTTTCAGATTTCTTAAACTGAAGACAATCAAATGAGCTTATCAGATTAATCCTAAGTAAGCTCATGTAGTAAATGACATCAAATAAACATGAATATAAACTAATATTTAATTTTATTTTAGAGATTTTAATAATGAATATTTATTAAATGTTCGGACTTTTCACGTAATTATGCGCTTCTTTAATTAGTTTGTGGTCTAGAAAGCTGGAACAACAATTATTACCTCCCTTTTATAATAAAATTTCTTGTTTTTTTTTTTCCTTGATTTATTTTCCACTGCCTTTTCTACGATTAGACTCTACTTATAAAACTCATGATGAAATATAAAGTTTTTAAAAGCGGTGATCATTCATAGTCCAACTTTTATTTTTATTTGATTGCTCATGGGAAATCTCACTGCTCAACTTGAGCATTTTTTCTTATTTGTTTGTCTGTTTGATTTACGCTAAAACGGCTGACAGATTTTCTTAAAACGTGATACGTTACTGATTTATGACAACTTAAAACAACTTAAAACGTTTAGTTTGTTTCTCCTTTTCTCTCAAAATTGATCTTCTACCTATGATAATTTAAATTTACAAAATAAACTCGGCAACTATAAATAAAACTGTAAATAGTTAATATCCTTTACTACGAATATTATAAAAAGAAAAAAGAAAAGCATTGGATACTTAAGCCGAACAATCATTTTTGTCACTCATAAGCAAACGAAATCTCATTAATGTCATTAATAACTTCAGAACCATTTGACCGATTTCAGTGATTTTTAGATAAAACGTGGCCATTTGTTAGTAAGACGTTTTCCTGATTTTTTAAACAGGAAAGTACCCATGTAAGTATCTACCATTATGATTCTTTATATTATTGAAAAAACAAATCTGATGTATTTCTAACTTACAGTAGAACCTCATTATAACGGACTAATTGGGGCTGAAGGTTGTCCGTTTTAATGAAAGTCCGGTTTATAACAAATAATTCTTATAGGGGTGTAATGCAGCAGGGTATACATCAATGAAAGTACAATAGTTAGCTATAAAAAGTGTTTATTATATATCAAATAAAAAACAGCCTTCAACGTAGTAGGTTGAATTGAAAAAGATGTATATGTACACTGCATTAATTTTTAGAACAAGAAGGTCCTGGTTCATGTTGATTGCTTACATCATTGGTTTGAAAAAATAATTTATTTTCTGCTGGGTTTGTTTGCTGCTTATTTCTTCAGTTAATAACTGACGGAAGTGCCGTAAGTGTTCGTAACATGCAAACACATTTTCATTTGCCGATTGTTCAACATATTGAATAACAAAATTAAAATGGTCTTTCACTTCGCTCACCTTAATTGTAGACTGCCAATTTTTTTTTAAAAACTGTCCGTTATAAGCGATGTCCGTTACAATAGGGTCCGTTATAATGAGGTTTTACTGTAATACATTTTTCCATACTTCCTGTTAATTATCTTTTCATTGATGACTTTTTATTACTGAAAGAAGCCATGCCTGTTTGTCCGAGGGGAAAAACATGTAGTTTATAAAAGGATTTTTTTCCTTATAATTATTTGTGCTTATTAATAATTAAGCTAGGGAAGAGTTATTAATTAAAAAAAAGTGAGATTTTTTTAAAATCAGAAGCTTTTGGCAATTATTCCCCTAAAAAGGAATCTGCTTAAAAAACAGAAAAAAAAGAAACGAAGGTAAATTCTCAGGTAGCTTTCGAGAATGAAACCTAGGCACGACATCTTACCTTAAACTGTCAGAAAGCTTCAGAGATTTCCATTTATTATTGGATTTTGTATTTTGAGTTTGATTTGCCTTTATTAAGTTAATGTTTGTCTGTGTTAATGTTTTTTTTTAATGTTTGTCTGTGAAGAGCAAACTAAAACTAGAAAAAAAAGTTTAAGTTTTTGTTTTGGTAATATAAGTTTGTAATGAATCTTTAATAAAGCTGGATTGGTTGTGACTGCAGGTAATGGAAACAGAAATAAATAAAGCATAGTAACTTAATAGAATAGATTGTATTGGCTGTTTACTTCTATTAAATAAAAGTTCGAAGAAACAAGTATGTTCAATTTATAATAATAAAAAGATGTTTGAGTTCTTAGTTCGACAAAATTGAGTTCTTACTATTCCTGGATTAAATAAATAATGATTGCTGTATCAGATATATTTTATTAAACAGATATCAAACATTCACATCGCTTTCCTGGAATGTCGGGAATTCGTGTTGTTTGGCGATTACCGGCATCCTTTGAATGATTCTTGCAGGACTTCATTTTAAAGTTAATGCACTGACAAACAGTATTCACTTGTTTTATTAACCAATAATATCTGGTAGTTTAAATCATAAACACTTATTATTCCTTACAATCATAATTTAACGTGCCTGTTATAAAATAAGCAATAAACCAACAAGGCATCAAAGGATTACGCCTCTGAGCTATTAACAGTGGCAGTGTGGGACGGCCGTTTCGTCCTCTTTATAGACTCATCAGCCACACAAACCCTCTGCCGAATGCTCAGATCGCGAAACCAAGTAAGGGAATCCATCACATACCCGCCAATAAATAAGCCCTAAACCAAGATGGCACCAAAGGTAAACAAAGGATTTTTTGCCTCTAAGCTATCAACAGTGGGAGTGTGAGACTGGTGGGTGTGTTGGTGGATTCCCTTACTTGGTTTCGCGATTTGTGTGGCTGATGAGTCCATAAAGAGGACGAAACGGCCGTCTCTCACTCCCACTGGCGAAATCCTTTGGTGCCTTCTTGGTTTATTGCTTATTATTCCTTCTTTACGAGCAATGGAACACCAATGATGTCGTCTTATTCTAATACATCATGATGTAATCAAACATGTCTGCCGCAGTTCCATGAAAATAATCTGCTTGAATGTTTTTAATTTTCCCTTTTATTTCGCATCTGCGGGGAAAAATAAAACGATAAGAGTATACTTAAGCTTGAGTTATCCTTAGCAAAGATTGCATATCATAGGTTCCGCTCCATCGCCTCCAGAACGTCTTTTTTGGGTCGTAACACTTATGTCCATAAAAAAATCAACAAATTATTTATCTCCTGTTACATGTTTGTTTTAGAGTTCAACTCTTTACATGAACTCATTGTGCACATTTATTGTTTATGAAACAATGAGCTCGCGTAACAGTTCATGTGATTATATTATTGGATCGTGAACACTGTCATCACAATTCGACTTTTCTTCTTTTCCTAAAATCGCTGCAGAATTCACTTTATTTACTTTATGATATTTTCCACTAAAATGTTATTTGCTGGTTGGAAACATTTATTTAAGTACAAAAACTAAATCACTTAGTATTTACCACAATGTTCACTCAAGTGGTTTTCAGATTCGGATGGGAGGTGAATTTAAGTCTCAACTAATGATTCTTTTGATCCTTTCCTTATGGGAATTATGTAAACCAAACTCTATTCTGAACTAAACTAACGTTAACGTTTTGAAGTCATTTTATATTTTAGATAAGAGAGTTTTGTGTTGTCTAATTTTTTTTTAGCTGAATTATACAGTTTTTTTTTATTTGTATTTAATACAGCCGTTTCCGGCGTAGTCTGGTGGTCAAGGCGGAGACCTTTCATGAAGCTGATGTGTCCTAATCTGGGTTCAAATCCCGGCGTCGGAATGGAATTTATTTCCTTTCCTGTGTTTGTCTCATATTTTCATTCAGGTCTGAAGCCATTCCACAATGGCTTCCAGAAGAAGATAATTGGGAAATCTCCTCAGTATCTTTACAACGAAATTTAAGAAGGGAGACCAGACTCCTATCCAGCCGTGCTGGCGTGCGGTCTCGGCGGCGGCCAGCCGTGGCGTCCAATGCGCCAGTACCTGGGTTCGAATCCCGGTCGTGGCATGGTTGTTTCTTTCGTCTTCTTCTGTGTGTTGTGTCCGCTGGGGACCCGAAATCTGCTCTGTAGGTAGTGGTCCCCATTTGTCTTCTATATGTTACAGGCTATAGACTCCTATCCAGCGCGCACTTCGGTGGCGATTTGAGGAAAACCCAACGGATTGGTCCGAATAAGGAATAAAGAGCCATGGACCGAAAGGATGCAGCAGAGGAATAATAAGTCAGATACACTGTCTGCCGATATTTTTCATGGAGAATGCCATCCTTGGAAGTCTCAATCCTACGAGTACGGATGAGTGAGTGAGTATTTAATATTTCGATCAGAATATTTTAATAATTACTACCTTTAGTTCATTGAATCTTTTTTATGATTTCTTTAATTTCTGGAAAGAATTTTAAACTTTAAGATAAAAATTAACTAGTACAACTTTTAAAAGCACATAGGTTTATATATAAAGTTAAAAGATTAAAAAAATATATAAGCAAAAGCCAATAAAAGAGCAACAATTAGAACACAGAGGGAGAGACGAGTTGAGGAATGTAAACAAAGAAGTGAAACGACGAAAGAGAGAAAGGAGGATGACAGTTGACGAAGGGCATTGCAAAAATGCCTGAAAAGCTTCCTGAGCACCGTAAATTCATTAAATATATATATTTTTGTAATCTTTTAACTTTATATATAGACCTATGTTCTTTTAAAAGTTGTACTTGTTAATTTTTAGTATATATAATTAAGCACGTTAAAGTTTTTACTTATCTTAAAAATTTTAGACTTCAGTAATTAATTTCTTAATTGAACTAAAATTAATTATATCTGATTAAAGCGTTCAGATAAAGTCAGTAATTTAAAATTAAAAAAAACAAGATTAAACAAAATCGTATTTTTTTAAAATTTTAAATTACTGACTTTTCATGGCCAAGGACTGAGCGGTTTTTGTTCACAAATCAGCATTTCAGAAAGACATGTCTTGCAGAGAAGCATCCCTTTGTTAGGGGTTGCTTTCTGAGACAGGGACAGAAAGTATAGCAATCTCTTAAAACTTGTTTTTATAAAATTGAACGTTCATATCACCGGACCTCAGTTCTGTGAAAGCAACTAAGGCTGAACCTTATGTTGCTTCAATATAAAAATAGTTACGTTTCCTTCGTCTAATATTAAGGGAATTCAAGAGGGATAGTCTTTTGAACATTCCATAAGGAGCTTGGTTTTCCCGATTTTGCGCCTAAACTAATGCTATTGATAGATTTTTAAACAGTTGATCTTCTTTGTAATAACCTTGTTATGAAAGGTAGAGATAGAATAGCAGAATAGATAAGAAAAAAATCAAAATTTTATCTAAATGAAAATCTTATCATAAACAGTTATTCAAAATTTGTAAAGAAACGTATAAAAAAATAGAAAGATATTTAAGGTTCTGACTCCTTAAATAAGTTTAAAGCTTTGAATTTTGATGTGCTTGAATGGCACTAACTCTTATTCATCGCTCTTCTATATGGCATGTAATACATCTATATCGTATCATCTATTCAAAATATTACCATTCAGCTTACAATGATTGGATATTTTTCACAAACTCTAATGTTATCGGTTTCTTTTAAGATTATTTGAAACTTCATTGTCTCACCCACAATAATTGTATCGTCGTTTTTCTTTTCTACTCTTCTACTCTTCTTCCCGTCTTCTACTCTTGTAATATTTTAATGCCTAAAATTTTCTTAAGACAAGATACAAATCAATACTTTCTTTAGGTTATTAGAATAACCATGTACCTAAACATGTAACATGTATTTTTAAATCATCATTGACCTTAACTTCAGTTAGCGAAAGTATTACACACTGACTGATTAAAGGGGGCGGGGTCCTTGACCTGTTCAATAAGTAAAAATAAGCAACGTAAGAGGCTTGCTATCCCTGACTTTTTCCTTTTCTAAAAACCATGGTTAAAATACTCTTAACTCTTCCAATGAGTATAGATGGGGCAGTGCGCTCATTTTCAAAACATTTGCGCTCAAGAAGTGAAGAAATACGCCTAAATGGACTTGCGATGATTTACATTTCTCGGGCCATTTCTGTAAACCATGAAAACTAGATTTTTATAAAAAAAAGAAAGCAAAAGAAAATCTAAGATGATTTTGTAATGTAAATATTCACGGTTACGTAAACATTTCAACTGGATTTTTTTCTTCTTTTTTTTAAGTATTGATATAATTGACAGTTTCTGGAGATATGATTCCTGTATTCAAATTTTGCAAATATTTTATTTTAGACAAATTGGGTTCGTTTGGCTATCAGAATACCAAAGTCAAATACCTTAAACCCTAATTAAGTTATAACACATATTCTATGTTTACTTTCCATACCAGTATACACAATACATTGTCAATTCTAATATTAGTTTTTTCGTATACCTATTTCGTACCCTGTCAGTGTAACATACATTTCTTAATAGCCTTGTTTTCTTAACAGGGTTCTCATTAGGATTTTGTATCGAGCTGATTAAGAATCTACGTACGATTACGCCAATAACACACCTGAAACCTCCCCACAAAAGGAAAGTATTGAACTATCTAAGCCGGATCTCATTTAATGCTTGCTAAAAAAAAGAGGAACGGTGACTAACAGGAAGTAGTTAAAGGTGAAAAAGACTATCCTGTTGATAATTCCGCCATATGCACTGAGATATATGATTTTTTTGATTGGAATCGATATTACATAAGAAGCGTTGATTGAATGATCCTTCGATATTTCTCGACTCTGCAAAATGTTATCAATGTTTTCTCCTTTTCACCAAAATCAACAGTTAGCTACTTACACTGCTTATGCGTTGTAGGAAAAAAAAACTAGTTCTTTACCAAAATGGATATGGAGACACTTCACGTTATAGTCTACAAGTAGCTTCTCATTCAGTCCGAATTTTCACAATGGACCACTTGAGGATAGGCGGGGCTTCGTAGTTCCAAAATATCCCACCAGTCTACTTTTTGGCTTGTGGGATAAACAAAGCCATGTGCTTCGTTTTAACCCTAATAGATAAAGGCTGAACTAAAAGTTTTGATTTGGATGAACATTGTAAGCCTTCCAAAATTTTCAGATTGGATGTAGAGTTGATTATCGCCTTTTGAAGAAGACGACAGCAATATATTATCAAAGAAGGATATAATTTAATGGACCACTTGAGGATAGGCGGGGCTTCGTAGTTACAAAATATCCCACCAGGCTATTGCTTCGCATGTGGGATAAACAAAGCCATGTGCTTTAACCGGTGTAAATATAGAGGAAATATTATATTAAAGAAGAGTATTCCAAGCGTTTGTTTATTATAATAAGGATCTGCACAGTACTGAACCATCCATATTGAAATATCAAAATTCGACGATTTCTTTAAGTAATTCACACAAAATTATATGTTTGTTTATCCCACAAGCTCTCGCCTCATGTGCTTACACGTCATCCGTGACGTCGATATGCGCGTAAACCTCAATTGGTCCATTGCAATAATAAACATTTAATGTTAACATAGATTCTCCTGTTACTCGGAAAAAAAAAATAGCCCAATTCCCATCACTTTCTATCCAAAATCCTCGAAGTTAATAATCGTAGCCTTAGTTTAGAAATTCCGCAGATTAGGCTCTTTAAATCCACATGAAAACTCTACGACTTTTCTTGAGTTAATTGATTTTCTGTGGCATTTTCCTTGTTTTACTCCTCTTTATCAATCAGTGTTTTTGTACTGATGGATATAATTAATCGTCTCCAGAGAATTAAAAAAAGAGAGGACAAAAAGTCTTAAGAAAATAGAGAAATTGAAAAAGAAATTCTAAATTAAAAAAACAACATACAGACGCGGAAGACTATAAAAACATATATTCAGGACTGGGGCAGGATGTCATTGATCATCGAAAGGTCTTAATAATTAACAACATTTGATGGCACTGCTTATAATCTTCTCCTCCTATCTTTGATCCTCCTTCTCCACCCAGTAGCTTATATATTAAGGAACCACAAAACAATAGGGAGTTTGAAATCGCATCAATTTATTTTTAAAAAGCCTTCATGAATTTACGACTAAATTTATTGATTTTTGTTTAAAATTCATTAAAAAAATCTACGTTAAGATCAGTCTGAAATGAGATTCTGGCATCGATTCATTCAATATTATTTATGTAAAGCAATTGAGTAGTTCACAGATGTTGAAAGGAAACTGTTATAAATCTTTATAGAAGATTGGGCTACAAGTTTTAAATCATTATCATCATCATCATGTGTTAATGGTTGGGCTCACAACCATCTTGTTGAACAGTGTAGAATTTAGAGATGTTAACGCCGTGTTCCTGCAACTTCTTAATAATTCTGTTGAGTGACTCTTCTGATGCTTGCTTCTGATTTGATAACACCAGGATATCGACTGGAAGATAATAAAGAAAGAATTGTGTAGAAAATAAATTACAAAATAAAATGTAAAATTCGAATTATATTTAATCGTCTCAGAGAAGAGACAGAGAGAACATATAAATAGAGAAAGTAAAAAAAGAAAATTGAAACAGCGAAGCAGCTGTCCTAGGGTGTTATTAGTGAATAAAAAGTTCACTAATTAGAGAAGAGTTTTAATGGCAACTCAAATTATACGATAAATAGTGGTAATTTATCAAAGGATTTGGTTTCGAAGTTACCCTCCTTCAAATGCTATTTATAATTGATTATCTAATAAAGATTTATTGAATCCAAATTAAGAAAAGAATTATTTGTTTATATTTACTAACAATATAATAAGATAAGACATTACATTAAATCTCCTCTTCAATCCTCGATAGGTCTTGTTATAACTTTTATATATCGAGAAAACATTTACTTCAAATTGCAAAAGATGGATATTATGATAATTATTTAAAATAAATTAAATAAGAAATAAACAATTTAATTCTAGTAAATATTAAAGAAAAGAAAGACACAAATTTTGAGCATTAATCTCTAAAGAAGGAAAAGAAAAATGGTCTTTATTCATTCCAATTGATCTTTCACATTCCACATTGAAGAATAGACATCGATTTGCTTAACTTTAAAGCCCAAAACAAGAATTAATTCTTAATATTATTGTTTAGATATGTTTGACTTACGGCAATGGGAAGTATGACGTCTCCGGCGTGTATGGTGATGAACTTCCACTGTACATCCATACAAAACAGTGAAATTTTCATCCTGCAAAAGGACTTCGTGTTTTTCTGCTACACCTTGCCTTTTCCCTTCTACAATAAATTGTATTTAAAAACAAAAATAAACCAAAAATTTAGTAAACTTTTAAAAATAGTGGATTTTAAGAAGAATAGGTTCGGAATACACAAGCACAGTTTAATACCTATATATGCGTATATATCTCAATACAGTAAGATTGAAAAAAAAATGCAACTTTCGTCTGCTTTTCGTTGATGGCGAAGATTCACTTCAAAACGCTGATAGCAACATTTTCCCGTGATTTAAGTTTACTGTTTCATCGAAGTTATTATTTTTTTAAATTAGAGATTGATAAATATTTGATTTTAATATTATAGGATATTCGATCTTACATTATCTTATTAACGCTGTCTGCAGTAATGTATCAATCCAATGAATTGGAGTTTTGTGATTTTATCCAATAACAATGCGTAAGTCCTGACTCAAGCAAATGCAGGCAAATGCAAACCTTTCATTTCTTTTATATATTTTTTTTTCCAATGCATCTAAAATTCTGAAAATTTAAAAATGAACTTGTGAAGCATCTGGGATTTCTATTTTGTTGTTTTTAATTTTCAAGATATTCTGTAATTAATTAAATTAAAATTCAAAAAGAATCTGTTTTTTTTTTAGGGGGGGGGGGGGGGTTCGAGGTATTACTCGGTATTTTCAACTTAAAAGAACTTGACGAAAACCTGAAATGATAAAAAATTCGTAAAATAATGTCTTATATTTAATATATTTCTTATTAGTGCAACAGTTTAATTTTTAAAAAATAATTTAATCTCACACAATTTAAAAAAAAAAACATAATTTTTTTTTTAAAAAAGTCAACTATTGCACTAATCATGAATGTTTTAATACAAATTATTGTTTTACAATTTTTTTATCATTTCAGATTTTTGAAATGAAAAGAAAAATTGGAGAAATAGAAAGATCTTCTAATCAAAACATGTTTGTCTTATTTTCCTGATGTATTTAGAAGGTCTGAACATTTTCCCGTTAATTGATCTTTAGGTTTTTCCGTGATCGTCTGTTTAAAATTAAAGGCCGCTTCCTTTTCTTATGTAGATGAATATTACCTGACGTAGATATTTCATTTATTTATTTAGTGAGTTAACTATCATTTTTGCCACTACGATCGTTTGCGTGATTGAAGATTGAATTAAGTAGAGAACTCTTTCACTCCCCGCAACTACAAATCCCCTCTTACTTTATCCTTTAGTTTTAATTATTGAATTTTGCAAGCTTTGGTTACAAAATTTTTATCCATTAGTTATGTTAACTTCAGACGGGGTGCGAATATTCCAACAGGAACCTTTAATATTAATAACATTTAGTTTTATTTAGTTTCCAGAAAACTAAACTGAAAATCGTACAAAAACTAAAACTTGGAATAAGTGAATAATTACCACCAAACTTGAAAACCACGACACCTGGAGCCTCTAAAGTTACTTCACCAGCAGCATTTGCAATTTCACGATTACTGTCAATGACAAAAGAATTGATTGTAATATTAATACATTCTTATTAATTATATTACATATTGTATTAGGTAATGCAATTACATATTAAAATAGCTTATGTTTCTTAATGTAGAAGATTAAAAGTACTGTAACTAAATCTTCTTTTGTACAATGTTTACTATATTAGAACCTGAAACAGGCAAAAATGGTTTTACCTAGTTTTTGCTGATATTGTAAACCTTAAATTAAAAATAATAGTAATATTTTCTTTTATTTATTTTTTTTTAATTTATTTATTTCTAAATATAAAAGTTAAAATCCCGTATTGTTATATGAGTATAAGGGTCAATCAACTATTCTTTGTACTAAACGAGAGCGACAAAATAATGATTTTCTAACAAAAAAGAATCGAAAATCTAACTTCCTAAGTAGCACATTTTAAAGATTAGTGAATAAAGTTTTAGTTAAGATAAAGGGCAGAGCCCTTTTTTAATTTGAAGAGCAATATTTGCTTTATTTAGTGAGATTACGGCGGTAATTTGTCCCCTGAGTGACTGTCCCTGCGGGATAGCCTACTTTATTGTAAAATATCTCGGATTTTCCCAGTCATTGGCACACATCCTTACTATCAATTACTACTATTTAACATATATTTTGTATATTTAATAGCAGCCTGTGTTCAGATATTCACTTTGGGAGTTTCAGAAGTCGCTGAAGGGACAGAGAAACACTATACTCGCGGGGAAACATTGTCCCCTAAGTTACAGTAAAAATACTAAAATATTCGTAATTAAACTAATATCGGTCACTATAAATCTTTTGATCAATGATCTAAGAATACTTTGGGGTAAAAATAAAGTCAGGTCTTATCTTTTTATGTAGTTAGATTAATACAGGGTGGGCAAAATAAAACTGGCCCGGAAAAAAAAAAAATTGAAGTAAACCAAAACAATTGAAGTAATTGTTGTACTGGGCATTAACAAGGGTCAGTCCTATTGTCAATATTTGAAATATATCTGTAAATTTATTTTCCAGGCCAGTTTTATTTTGCCAACCCTACATAACATAATTTATAGACATATTTTTTCCCGATTAATTCCAATTAAAAAGTAAGTATTTAATTATTGCATTTATTGTAGAATCTGTACTTATGAATAAAAAGTGACCTATTTTTAGCTTATTTTTTATCGAGTAAAATAAGAACTAACAACAGTAACGATAAGAAAAACGATATTGGAAATGTACAAAAATAAACAAATAATCAAATAAGATATAACATATAGAATTTACAATAACAAAATTGATTACAACTGAACAACAAAGGTTTATCCTAATTACATTTTATCAGTCACTTTTTTAAGTTATTTCTTCATATTGGCTTAGCTTTCATTTTATATATACAGTAAAAAATTTTTTCCTTCTTTCTTTATTTTTTTTTATTATTATTATTATTATTATTATTATTAAAAAAGCAATTACAACAGCTTTATTGTGAAGATTCCGTTCAAATATCTTTAAATATATCCAATTCCTAACATTTCACACATTAAATATCCTCTACAGAATCTATAAGTCTATTTTTCCTCTTACAACAACTACAGGACAAACAAAAATAATGTTCAGTTACATCATGACGTTATACATTTATTAAGAAAGGGCATTACGACTATAATTTACTAATTGTTTGTCTCAGATCCATTATTCCCCATTGATGCTTACTTTCTTTCTATTAATCAAACTAAATGATTTTAATTAGAACTGTTTATTGTTGCGCCGATCTAATAGAAAGAAAGCATACGTCAAAACGCAGCTAACAATCACAACGACGAATGTTTTTTATACAGAAAACTGAGGCTGATAATAACCAGAAAAAAAGTTACCGTGTACTTAGACAAATTGAACCATGAAACTATTATTTGTTATTTTGCCCTTTTTCACTGAGCTATATTATACTGGGTGAATCGGAGAGTGTAGTAACTCTCGGAGTCTGAACGGAAATCGTCGTCAGCCACAGTTAAACGACTGTTCGAGAGACATCATCAACAAATGGAAACTTTCAAACGGAAACAACCCTGAACGTAAAATTCAACAGAAGATCTTAATTCTCCTCGAGATTCCTTTGCAGTCGTCAAACAGTCAGTAAGTTATGTTAAAAATTATTTTTAAGTTAAATTTTCTTTAAAGTTTTAATTTAAATTTAGGTTAAATTATTTTACAATCGTGTATAAGCTTACTACCCGAGTCAAATGAAGTTTAGTCCTAAATTTCCATTTATACAGTTAAAATGCTCCGTTAATCGGAAATACTGTCATGAGCTCCATCTGTTGATTCTTATGAACCGGACGTGCTTTCATAGTCCTGTTTTAGCGTCGTATGTTGAATTTTGTCCCATTTCCCTTGTTTATTGCCTATCATAATTTATAATCCATATTCCAAAACATTTTTTCTTGACAAGGGGTCCCGACGAGATGAGAACTTGAAACGTAGTCAGTTTAATGTGTTTTATTTAAAAATTTTAAATTGTTAATAGTGGAAGTATGGTCGGCTATACCCAATAGAAACTTTTAAACTGCATGTTAAAACGATGTTAATTTTTGTTTAATATTGATAAGATTCAACTGATATGATGAACTGATTCAATTGATATGATTGTTAATATTGATTCAACGGAATCAATATTTACGCTTTAAAAGATATGAGTCAAGCAAAGCGATCAATATATATCATTCGAAATTTCAAGGTTTTAATGTTCTACATAAATGAATGAAAAATCACATTTCACAAGAAATTTCAGTACTTACGAGTAATAACGGAACCGTTTGTTGCCAAACAGTTTATCACCTTTATCATCTTTAAGTTTTAAACTATAGGTTGTGCAGTCATCATTGTGACGACCAAGGACGGAGGATGTTGCAACTAAATATGTTGTTCCAAGCAACTATAAATAAATAAATAAATAAATAAATAAATAAATAAATAAATAAATAAATAAAGATGAAGAAGAAAGAGGAGATTCTCATTTGCAATATTCAGATTTTTGAAAGAAAATTTGTTAACTTTATTGTGTGGATAGAAATCTAATGGAATATTCATTACTAAAGAAATCGATTCCTTTTTAAAAGCTACAATATTTTATTATTTTGTTAATGGAAAATCAAAACAAGACAAGAAAATACGTTTAGAAGGTTAAAAACAAAGCGACTCATTACGAGCAGACGAAATCATTTAAAATAATTCCATTTTTTTAACTGTCAGTGGGAAATTCTCATTTTGACGAGATCTCTATTATTTGGGTTGATATCTCTGGAGCCTGTGTTCATGTGTTTAAATTTTGCGGATCACAGCTACAAATGAACAGAAAGGGCAAACGCAAAAGTTAACAAACAACAACATACTTTCAAATTTGAAATTGGGCAGAGTTTCAGTAATTCTATTCCTATGCAAAGTACTTCTTAAAATTATTTACAAAGGCAAAATCTCTTCAGCATATTGATGAATTTTCACCGTATGTAATGACAGCAGAGGTATTCCCCACTGGGACTCAGGCTCCAACGTTTCAGTGACCGGGACTGAGATGAGGTCGGATGGTCAGATCAGCCCAACGCTCACCCGCCTGTAGCCCCGAGAAAGAAACATGGAACCTATTCTACAGAGATCTGGGATCGAATCCACCACCTCCAACCCGCGCTTACCAAGCCCCCTTAACACTCGGCTACCGAATAGTAACATACTGAAGCGAAATTGAAATTAGTTACAAAGCTGCTAAAGTGTTAAGAAGATTTTTTTTTAAGGATAGTCGAATTTATTTCAGTAACTACGACTTAATATTAATTACAAGTAAAAGTCACGATAGGGTGAACGGAGCTGCCGGTTCAGATCATGTGTATTCGAAAGATATCTAAGTCAGTCAGCAAAATTTTAGCGGCAGACAGCCAGGGGGTATAGGAGCTGTGAGGGGTCAAAGTTAACATGGTGGCCTGTGGGAAATCAGTTATAAGTCACTGCAAGAGGCTTATAAGTAGCCTGCAACCTTAGATAACAGACACAATAAGCAGATATTAATTGGAAAATAAGCAGGAAATTGATATTGATCAGCTTCAAATTACATACAATCGATGTTAAGTTCAGAGAACAGGACGTGTGAAAGGCAGATACTCTGGTCACAGTGAGCACATTTAAGGATAATCATTGAACACAACACAAAAACATAAACAAAGAAAAAGTACCTTTCGGTAGGAGGAGACTGTAAGAAGGTGAGTGAGAGAGAAGGAGAGAGATGTGGAGAGGCAAAGAGAAAAAAGAGAAGTGAGAGGCAGCAGAAAGAGGTGATCTGCGTATGTCTGGCAGGCTGATCTGTTCTCGGACTTGACCGTCTCCTCCTCCTCTTCTGCCGGCTGTCTGCCCGGCAAACTCGACCAGTGAACTCCCCAGGGACAAGCTTTCAGGAAAGGTGCCACTTGCCCGGCGACTCCGGTGACGCAGTAGTACCCTTTACCATGTCAATGAACAGAGTATGTGCCTTTCGCACACACTGTTCTCTGAACTTCACATCGATTGTATCTGATTTGAAGCTGATCATTATATCTAATTTAAAAAATCATAATTCCAATGGATGTGATCTAATCAAAATAAAGAAAATTAAAAAGCATGAGAATATTTTAGCATAATTTTTGGAATTACTATTTGAAAACATAATTAGTACTGAAATTTATCCAAACTTTTGGAAGAATGCATATATTATTCCGATTTACAAAGGTGGCTACATAAAAAACTATTATAAATTTGAAAACTACAGACCAATATCTTTATTCTCGAATATTTCAAAAATATTCGAGAGTTATTTACAAAAAATGATATATAATTACATTAACGCAAATAAATTATTAAATTGTAATCAATACGCATACCAACCAAAAAAAGGGACTGGAATTCTACTAAAAAACCTTTGTGAAAGTATAAATAATGAACTTAATAACGAAAAAATTATGTATATATTGCCTTCATAGATTTTAGTAAAGCCTTTGATAGTATAAATCATGAATTGTTATTGGAAAAATTGAAAATCATAGGCATTCGAGGTAAAATTCATAATCTAATATAGAAAATAGAAAAATGAAAATAAAAATTCAAAACCATGTAAGCAAAATGTACAATATTAGATCTGGGGTCCCGCAGGGCTCCAATTTGGGACCTTTATTGTTTAATTTATATATTAACTCTATAAATAACTGTATATCCTTTTCAAATATCTACTTATACTATGATGATGTCCTAATCTTACTAGTGACAGAGATCAATTGAAAGCAAATAATGGTTTACAAATGAATATAAATGGGATAAATAACTGGCCCATAAATAATAAAATGACAATAAAATTTATTTAATATTAAAAAGACAAAAGTAATGACTATAAAAAATAAGAATAAAATGATAAATAAAAATTTATATTGTTTCTTGCACAAAAAAGATTATATAAATTTGGTTGATACTAAACAAATAAACAATGCCTTATGTGATTGTGATAAAATAGACTTCGTCACTCAGCAACAATACCTGGGTGTATACATAGATGAGAAATTTACTTGGACTACTCATTATCATTATGTAATAAATAAATTAAACTCCTTAACCTATCTGTTCTACAACATTAAGCATATTATTCCATTAAAACAAAAAATTATAATTTATAAGTCCCTTGTGGACTCTGTTCTAGATTATGGACTGGACAGTTGGATTTTTATTAATAAAAAAA
>JAFIDM010010028.1:37152592-37197071 GCA_023159025.1 Thereuonema tuberculata | reverse complement strand
ATGTGAGTCTTGGCAACTTATTTTACACGAAGTGTTTTGGGTGGGATTTCATTTCTTTTTGTAGGATGAGATCTGATAACTTTTTAACAGTGAAAGCGTTATGAGCATGCAAGTCTTGGCAACCCCTTATTTTACATGAAATGTTTTGGGTGGGATTTCATTTCTTTTTGTAAGATGAGATCTGATAACTTTTTAACAGTAAAAGCGTTATGAGCATGTGAGTCTTGGCAACTTATTTTACATGAAATGTTTTGGGTAGGATTATCTATTACAACTTAATTTAGTTTTAAGATTATTTAGAAAATGGATTTTTTTTCAATACCCTACTTTTCTGTTTTTCTATTAGTCAACTTGTATATACAAGCTGTTTGCACTTTTGTAAGAAATCACATTATTACACAGTATTATTTAGGCCGAAGCATTTCAGATCTTAATAAAATCCAAAGTATAAAAGCTAGATAAATGAAACTTAGCATATTTCATTAGTATGGTAACTGCATCTTATCCTGAAAATTTGAGCTCTCTAGCATTATCCAGACCAAAGCTATGAGGGTTCGATAATACATAACCAGACCCCCCCCTTTATGAGGGGTTGGAGGGTGGAAGTTACGGATTTCATAATTTTGTTGTTGTTTGTGTGCTAACCCTAACCTGCATACCAAATTTCAGCTTTCTAGGACTTCAGGAAGTACCCTAGAGGTTTTGATGATCATGAGTCAGTCAGTCAGTCAGTGAGTCAGTGACGGAATCGACGTATTTTAGGTATTAATAAAATCCAAAGTATAAAAGCTAAATAAATGAAACTTAGCGTATTTCATTAGTCTGGTAACTGCATCGTATCCTGAAAATTTGAGCTCTCTAGTATTATCCAGGCCGAAGGTATGAGGGTTCGAAAATACGACGAAACACTTCCAGAAAAGGTACGTAGTGCCCTTCCTGCCTTCGGCTCGTCTTGGCGGGGGCACTGCCGTGTCCCAGAATTGAAGAAAAGAATGATATAAGGAAAATTTTTTAAATATTAACTATTGATGAGAAGTATACTTATAAAACAATTTTAATTAATTTTTTTATAATAAGAAATGAAAAAAATAATAATGAAAATAGTATAACTAGAAACAACTGGCTTATTTCAATAAATGATAAAAAAATAAAAAAACAATTTTGGATACCGTTTAAACGGTAATAATATATATAAACTATTTAATCAAATTAAGTGGGATAAGTATAATAGTCAAAAAATAGGTGACATAAAAAAAAATTAATCATTGATATTGTAGATAAAAATATTAAATTAATAACTTAATTAATTATTTCTTAATTTGAGTAGGATATTGTTTCTTTAGATTAAACTCTCAGAACCTATATCACAGGTGTACAGTATTATAAGTATACCTATATAGGTCTGATAAACATTAAAAAAAAAAAAAAAAAATCATAAAAATTTCTACTTATTTTTCAATCAACATCTGCTTATTGTGTCTGTCTCATCCTTATCTAAGGTTGCAGGCTACTTATAAGCCTCTTGCATAAGTGATTTCCCATAGGCCACCATGTTAACTTTGACCCTTCGTAGCTCCTACACCCCTGGCTGTCTGCCGCTAAAATTTTGCTGGTTGACTTAGATATGGAAGATCTTTCGAATGCACATGGTCTGAATCGGCAACTCCGGTGACGCTATCGTGACCTTTACTTGTTAATATTAATACTCTTTGAGTTATAAAGGAACAAATTTAAAACGGTAGAATTTAAAATCAAAAGTATGAAATAGCCAAGATGTTTTTGTATGATTAACTTTTATTGATAAGTTTCCAAAATTAGTTCTACAAAAATCTTTAAATAACTAGTGAATCGTAATGTTTTTTGGTAACGTGGTATTTATTTACAACAATACTTTAATTGGATTCGTATGTCGCTGGGTGTAAAGGAGTCCAGGTTGAATAAAAATCAATAGAGAGATCACTTCTGAAAGAGCATTCATATATCGTTAGAATTTCAGCTCATTTCTAAATAGTTGGTGATTACTGTGCTTTACCGGATATTATTTAAAAACAGGGACCTAACATAGCCACCAAATTTCAGCTTTCTTGCGTAAGTAGTTCTTAAGTTATCTTGTTCATAGCAGGTGGAGGCAACATTCGACTTAAAATTGCGTTGTAAATCGTATGTGTTCTAAATATTTTTTTCTTCTCAATGAAAAGTAGGAAATAAATAGAAAATACTATAAAAAGTGATCCCAAACTTTTGAGAAAATGATTTGACTTTAAATCGTAACTAAAATAAAATGTATTAAGCAAGTAAACGTTTACTTGCTTAATTCTTTGAATCATTGGGCACGTTAAATTTCTTTTCACATTAAAATAAAATGTATTAGACAATTCTGAAGAAACTAATGTCTCGTGATTTTCTTTGCATGTCGCCATCTTTAAATACAGTTCTAATTTTCCATCTTCTCGGTATTTCGATGATTCTCACAAGAATTTAGGTTAAATTCTGAATTTGTGTTAGTTTCTCTTTCTGAAGAGATGTCCACAGTCTTCCCTTAATTTTTCCCCCCCATTCCGGGTTCAGTTAGAATGGAATCTTCCCTGATTTGCCGCAGATACTGCTGAAGTATGTGGCATTCAAAAACAAAATAAATAAAATAAAATTAAATTATCCTGAATTTTCATATAATAGTTAGCAGTTTGAAATAAAAGGATAATGAGAATAATTATGAATTAGTACTTTTTTGTTTTCTTACCTTATTGAGTTGAAAATCTTTATCGATTGTAACTTTAGGACAATCGCCCTCATTGTCGGTGCAAGCTTGGGCCGCCACTGAAACGACTCCCCACCAATGAAGACAATAAACGACAACATGATGATTAGAGTTATTCTTCCGTACTGCAAGCATGATGTAGTTGTAAGGTATTTATACTGTCATCAAATTCCTTTCAAAAGAAAAAACAAACAAACCATAATTCGTATAAGCAGAGTTGTTATTCCACTTCTGACTGCTTTTTCTTAAGAGGTGGATTTAACCAATCCTGATCAAGATCTCACTATTCCGCCAATGAAAATCATTGTTATGATTTAGAGAGAGGAATAATATTAAGAGAGGAATGTTTGTTGCGTTTTTTTTTTTATTGAACAAAGTTTTATGTTAATTAAGCATTATATTATTAAAGATTAAATTTGAACAAAGTTTTGTGTTAATTAAGCACGATATCAGTTATTGTATTATTATTATTATTATTGTAAATTTAAATTTTAAATTTGTATTCATAACGAATTGTGGAGTCTTGGAGAAAGGAGAAAGCTTTTCTTTTCCTCGTGTGTCACCTGAAGAAGTTTCTTCAAAAGAAATGAAATATTGTTAAGAATAATAAAGAAGATGATTTTCAAGGCTACCATATAATGGTAGTTAGTTTAATTTGGAATTTTTTTTTTATCTGTTTTTAAAATAAGTTGACAACGATTCCGATTAAGTAGTCATACCAAGATCGTTAGATTTCTTTTATATATATATATATATATATATGTCTTTTACATGTTAATGAAGATTTTAATCATGTTTTTAATAGTGTATTGTCTTTATTAATTATTTAACAAATTCGTAAATATTATCAAACAAAAATAACCTAAACTCTTATATCTGAAATTGACCAGTTCATTGTTGTTTGCTTTTATCTCAGGATATTTCGGAAATAATTTATATTATTATGTTTTACCTTTGAACTAAAGGTCGAATTTTATTTGCTTATCCACTAAACTTCTTAGACACTTAAGTAGTTCTTAGAAAGCTACACACACTCTTTGTCAAAAGCTAAACAAAAGAAATCTAAGTGAATTTAAACTCTTACGCAAATTACTAAGCGGAAGTTCTGGGTTTTCCTACACTCAGGGTCAATGGTTTTCCTTATAGGATGATTTTAACCAATCTCTGCATAGGATCTGGTCTTGAAACAACTTAACCAAAATGGGAAAAATTAAAAAAGAAAAGATTTGCATTGAAGAAGGAAATGAGCAGTGGCTTCTTTTCTTATTTATCAAAGAACGTGTAAAACTGAATTCTACTTCTCTAATTATCAAGCTAAATATCAATAGAGATATTGATGACAAATAGGCGCAAAATTACACTGAGTTAAACATGAAATCAACAATCTATTATTATTTATTATAAATCCAGTGAATAATTTCTATTAAATAAACCTTAACATGCACATTGTATAATAAAAATAAGTGAAAACGGAAATGTTTTCGCACCCTGAACATCATCAACGGGAATCTTGGACGGATGTTTCGTCCGTTATAGGACTCGTCAGGGTGCAAAAGCAAACCTTTGTGTACTATTTCCGTTTTCACTTGTTTTATTAGATTATACAACGTTCACGTTAAGGCTTTGATTTTGCTTTTTAATTATTCTTTAGCTTAATTCTTTTTGAGCTTTGTCAGGTCAAGGATTTAAACTATCTTTGATTGTTGTGATTTTTTTTTATGCTCGTTTGCTTTTCTGCGATCATTAGGTTTCCATCATCAGCAGAAAAGGATCTTTGTACAATAAATTTTAATTATATTTACAATTATTTAACGTGCGTTGATTAATTAAAAATGATTAAAATTTAGCCAAACGCACAAATATTTTAAAAATGTTTTTAAAAAATACAAAGGATAAAAGAACAACGTTTCGACTTGCCTCCAAGTCATCGACCAAGTGATCGATCCAGTGGAACAGTGGGTTTATATCCTTTGTATTTTTATCCTTTGTATTTTTTAAAAACTTTTTTAAAATATTTGTGCGTTTGGCTAAATTTTAATCATTTTTAAATTTTAATTACTTTTTAATTTCAGAATACTAGTATTTCACCCAAACATTTCAAAAATATACTTTAATAATCTGCATACGTTGACATGTTTTAATGATGAATGATTTATAAATACAGTTCAATGCCGTTTAAACTCTTAACCAAAAAACTGAATTGAATTAAATATTAAGATAGTCACTATTCCTTTTTTTCTAAAATTAATCTTTCTTAAATATATGTTATATTTTAAAAATTAATTTTTGAAAGTCATTACACGACAATTTTTTAAGGAAGAGATTATCTCTTAGAAATAATGATTTTCATTGGCGGATTAGTGAGATCTTGATCAGGATTGGTTAAATCCAACTCTTAAGAAAAACCAATGAAAAGTGAACAACACTGCTTATAGAACTTATGATTACTTTTTTTCTTTTGAAAGGAATTTGACACAGTATAAATACTTTATATTACATCATGCTTGCAGGAAGGAAGAACAACTCGAATCATCATGTTGTCGTTTATTGTCTTCATTGCGACGGGAGTCGTTTCGGTGGCGGCCCACGATTGTACCAGCGCTTTGGACTTTTGTCCTGAAGTTGATATCGATAAAGATTTTCAACTCAGTCAGGTAAGAAAACAAAAAAATACTAGATCATAATTATTCTCATCATCCTTTTACTTCAAACTGCTAATTATTATATGAAAATTCAGGATAATTTAATTTATTTTTTTAAATTTTGTTTTTGAATGCCACATCTTCTGCATTGTATGCGGCAAATAAGGGAAGATTCCTTTCTAACTGAACCACAAAGGGCGGGAATGGGGGAAAAAAATTAAGGGAAGACTGGACATCTCTTCAGAAAGAGAAACTGACACAAATTCAGAATTTAAACTTAAATTCTTGTGAGAATCATCGTAATACCGAGAAGATGGAAAACTAGAACTGTATTTAAAGATGGCGTCATGCAAAGAAAATCACGAGACATTAGTTTCTTCAGAATTGTATAATCAATTTATTTTAGTTACGATTTAAAGTCAAATCAATTTCTCAAAAGTTTGGGATCAATTTTTATAGTATTTTCTATTTAGTCCTATTTTTTATTGGGAAGAAAAAAATATTTAGAATATGTACGATTTACAACGCAATTTTAAATCGAATTTTAAATCGAAGATCAGTGTGTTGTCATTCGATAGCCGAGTGGTAAGGGCGCTTGGTAAAGGCTGGTTGAAGGTGGTTGGTTCGATTCCGGCCTCTGTAGAATGGGTACCGGGTTTCTTTCTCAGGGGTACAGGCGGATGCTGATCTGAGCATCCGACCTCATCTTAGTTCCGGTCACTCAAACGTTGGAGGCTGGATCCCAGTGGGGAATACCTCTGCTGTCATTACATACGGTGAAAATTCATCAATATGCTGAAGAGATTTTGGCTTTTGTAAATAATTTTAAGAAGTACTTTGCATAGGAATAGAATTAAATAGAACTGAAACTCTGCCCAATTTCAAATTTGAAAGTAGTTGTTGTTGTTGTTTGTTAACTTTTGCTTTGCCCTTTCTGTTCATTTGTAGCTCTTTTCCGCAAAAGTTAAACACATAAACTCAGGCTCCAGAGATACCAATCCAACTCGTCAAAATGAGAATTTCCCACTGACAGTTAAAAAAAAATGGAATTATTTTAAATGATTTCGTCTGCTCGTAATGAGTCGCTCTGTTTTTAGCCTTCTAAACATAATTTCTTGTCTTGTTTTGATTTTCCATTAACAAAATAAATAAAATATTGTAGCTTTTAAAAAGGAATTGATTTTTTTAGTAATGAATATTGCATTAGATTTCTATCCACACAACAAAGTTGTCAATTTTTTTTTCAAAAATCTGAATATTGCAAATGAGAATCTTCTCTTTCTTCTTCTTTATTTATTTATTTATTTATTTATAGTTGGCTGGAACAACGTATTTAGTTGCAAGAACCAACGCCCGTGATCATCGCGATGATCGTTGCGCAACTTTCAATTTAGAACTTAAAGGTGATAAACTGGTTGGCAGCAAAAGTTTCCGTTACGAAGCGTAAGTTCTGAAATGTATTGAGATATATGATTTTTCATTCATTTCTGTAGAATATTTAAAACCTTGAAATTTCGAATGTCATATATTTGTCGCTTTGCTTGACTCATATCTTTTAAAATGTAAATCTTGATTCGGTTGATAAACAAGAATTAATATCTTAAAGCGGCGTTTCTCAACCTGTGGGGCGCGACCCCCTAGGGGGGGGCGTGATAAAACTAAAGGGGGGGGGGGGGGGGGGATTTCGAGAAAAAAATTTTTTTAAAAAAAAGATTTTGGGGGTTTTTTTTTTTTTTTTTTTTGGTTGAACACATAGGATTGGAGATTTTTTTTTTGGGTGAACAGATTCAAAAAATTATTGTGGGGGAGGGGCGCAATGAGAATTGTGTTTGAAAATTAGGTCGCAAGTACTAAAAGGTTGAGAAACACTGTCTTAAAGGGTTTTAATGTTGAGTTTGAAAAGTTTTTTTATTGAATAATCATACTTCTACTATTTACAATTTAAAAATTTCTAAATAAAACACATTAAAACACATTAAACTGACTACGTTTCAAATTCTCATCTTGTGAGGACCCCTTGTCAAGAAAAAATGTTTTGGAATATGGAAAGCAATAAATAAAAAAATAGGTTAATATAAATTTGTTATTAACAAATATTGATGCAGAAATTCATCCTATATGATTAATGGAAGAGTATGCTGTAAGTTTTCGAAGCGATTATTGATGAAGCGTTCCAATAGCACCAACAATAGACAAGAATATAGATAAAATAATGATAATAAAGGAATTAAAAGATTTAAGTACGAATAAAGGGGCCATTTTTTGTCAAGTTAATAAAATAATGCAATTGAATCAAAAAAGTCCTTCTGCTATTGGAGGAAACCAGAAATGGAAAGGAGCTGCTCCTAATTTCAAAGCTAGAATAATAGAAATAATTAAAGAGTTAAAATCTTCAATGATTACAATAAATCAAAAATTAATAATGGCTCAAAATAGAAGCATAGAGGAAGCTAAAGATTGAACTAAAAAATATTTTAGAGTTGCCTCTCTAAGTTAGAAATTAGTGCAGCAAATAGATTCATTTCTAATCCTACTCAAACAGAAATTCAAGATTTGGATGAGACGGCAATAAGGGTTCCTACAAAAACTGAGAATCAGAAAATTATTTTTATATTTGTGTTAATATATAGGCTGGTGTATGAGCACATTACATCTTGAATTTAATGGGGGTAATTTAACTCGATCGCCTATAACACAATTGCAATTTTCTGGGGAGACTTAAGTGAAGCTTATAAATGTAATTTTTTTGTAATTTATTTTTTTCTTTTCTTAAAAAATATATTGTTATGTAAATATAATTATAATTAAAAATAAAATTTAAAAGTAATAAAGTAGTTAAAATGAATCTAATAAAGTCATATCATTTCAACTAAGCGTACATATAATTATTTAAAGTCAATACTTATTTTAATTTAGCATCATCTAGATCAAAATATTCTTTCAAATAATGTTTTTATTATATTGATGCATAAGTATATTTAAATGTATCAGATCTAAGAGCTTAGAATCACGATTATTTAAAATCTGATTTTTAGTATTAATAAATATAAATATTATAACAAATTTATATTTAGCAAGATATGGATTATTTTAGTATATGCAGTTGAATATAATACTTGATTAAGACTGAAAAAAAATTAACAAGAGTAGAAAAGTGCATGATTTATTTTATCGAAATAACCATTTAATCAGGCATCTTGTTTTTCATTAATTGTAAAATTAATTAGTTTGATTCTGACTAGAGATTTCTATTACATTGATTTCATATATGAGTTTTGTTTAGAAATATCATTAAGTTGTGTTGAATATTAAAATATTAAAGTAATTTAGGATTAGTTTAATGTAATAAGCTTGATTAAAGACGTGCCAGCAGTAGCGTTTAGACCTTGAAGTTAAATGAACTTTTTTAATTTTAGAATTAAATTGTGTTACGAATTGTGTTATAGTAGGATTAAATTAAGGTGGAATTTCTTTTAATTTTTTTAGTGTAATGATAATGAATTGAAGTTATGAATATATTATATAGACCAGGATTAGATACCCTGTTATTTTTATAGTACAGTTATTATTTGAATAGTAGTAGTTGAAACTTAAAGAATTTGGTGGTATATTAATCTATTTAGAGGAGCCTGTCCTGTAATCGATAATCCACGTAATTTTGACCTAGGCTTGAAATACAGCTTGTATATCGCTGTCATAAGATTATTTTATAACAAATTTTTATTAATGCCAAGTCAAGGTGCAGTAAATGTCTGAGGTTGAGATGGAAAAATAAACGAATGTACATTTGTAATTTCTATTGAAGTTGGATTTAACTGTAATATTGAATTACCAATTTTATATGAAAAAGTCCTAATATATGCACACATCGCCCGTCACACTCATTATATTGGGTGAGGGCGAAAGTTCTACTCGTTTCTGGATATGAAAATTTGCGATGGAATTGCCCTCACACATGACATTGTAATGACGCAAATCGTCTGCCAATCAAACGCGTGGATGCCTCACATATAAATGCATCGTGTCTCACAAAGTTAATCATCTCAAACAAAATATCAGAGAGTGTAACATGGAACGCGAGAAGGAGCATATAAGACATTGTTTGTTAGACGAGTTCGATAAAAAGAGTATGGCAGCCGCAGCATGTCGCAATGTTTGTCAAGTTTATGGGGAGGATGCAATAGACGAAAGCACATGTCGTCGATGGTTTCGTAAATTTAGGAAAGGAGACAGAAGCTGCCAAGATCAGGCTAGGATTGAACGGCCATCACACGTTGGAGAGGACGATATTGAGCAAGCCATAAAGAACAGCCCGAACCCAACCGTGCAAGAATTAGCGGAGACCTTCAACGTACACCGGACAATGGTCGAGAGACGGCTGGTTAAGTTAGGTTTCACGAGGAAGTTGGATCGTTGGGTTCCACGTAACCTGACAGCTAAGCAACGGGATGACCGAATCGCCACCTGTGTTTCCTTGCTTTCCCGGTACGAAAATGATCCATTCTTGACACGAATTGTGACAGGAGATGAGAAGTGGGTTACGTACCGTAACGTAAAGCGTCGTAGGACTGTGTGATCCGCCCTTCTGATCCGCCTACATCGACTTCGAAAGCTGAACTTCATCCCAAGAAGGTGTTATTGAGTGTGTGGTGGGATGTGCAGGGAATAATTCACTGGGAGGTCCTGCCTCTCAACCAAACCATCAATGCTGCTTTCTACTGTCTACAGTTAGACAGGCTGCATTCAAATTTGGTAGCAAAGCGGCCAGGTCTCATCAATCGTCGCGGTGTTATCCTTCATCACGATAATGCCAGGCCACATGCTGCTGTCATCACTCGCCAAAAGTTACAGGACTTTGGTTGGGAGGTTTTACCCCACCTTCCCTGTTCTCCTGACTTGGCATCAACTGACTATCACCTATTTCGTGCGGTGAACAATTCCTTCAGTCAGAAAATCTTTGATGCTGTGAAAACTGCCATCCAAGACTTTTTTGACTCGAAACCGCCGGAATTTTACCGCCATGGGATTCATCTCCTACCAGAAAGATGGCAAGAGGTCCTAGATAGCAATGGGGATTATGCACAATAATAGGTACTGTTCATTTTGCGTTTATTTGCTCTTCTTTATGGGTAATAAAAATGGGTAGAACTTTTGCACTCACCCAATAGTTGAGAAAAGTCGTAAAAAAGTAGGAGTATATTGGAAAATGTGCCTAGAAAAATGGAGTTGGGAATATTTTAATTACAATAATATAAAAAGACAAGACCTGTCTCTCTCAATTACTCACTCACTGACTGACTGACTGATCAACGCCCAGCCCATACCGTTAGACCTAGAAAGCTGAAATTTTAAACCTTCGTATGTGATACAAGTACTTTCCTCGTAACAATGGATAGAAAGACCAAACTTTTACAGAAGACATTGCTTTTACTCAATTGTGACAAACAATAGGACTTTTTTTATCACCTACAAACTACAAACAAAGTGAGAATCACCCAATAATCTACATTACTTAAAATCTTTTATTTGTCTGTCTGTCTGTCTGTCCGGCGCAATTGTGAATTTCCTGTGAAAAAAATTTCTACAATGAAACGTTCACGACGGGAATCGAACCTGCAACCTTTTGATCCGAAGTCAGACGTTTTATCCATTAAACCACGGGGACTACATTCTAATTATTGTTTCTTATCACTCCCTTTGTGTGTGAGTGGCGCAATGAGAGAAGAGCTAGAGAAAAAAGAAAATAACTCATTAGTTTTAGTCTACTAGATTAAAATTTAAATTTCAATGTTCATTTTTTTTTAGCTTCTCTCCGTCAACAATGGCGCTTGCTATCAAATAATGAGTTCATTCAAAAAGGAATAAAATAGCACTTTTTGCCCTAACCGCTTGGATTCTTCTTGGATTATTTCATACTTACCATGGGGAGACAGGGAGATGGCCTAGTAGTTCAAAAAATGAAAAAAAATTATGTTTAGAAAAACGAAAGGAAGAAATGGGGAGAAACTCATTTATTTTTTATTTTTTCGACATTTCATCGTTTCTATCACTTCAGTGCTATTTACATTAGGTCAAGCATTTTATGTATTGAAATTGATAATTAAGTAAAATAAATTAAATTGAGCATTTCAAATTCATAAATCACCTAAAATTACCCAACTATATTTTATAAGAGAACGTTATAGGATTTGCAATACTTAATAATACTATTAAAATAAAACAACAATGCTTCAAATGCACATAATTTGTGGATGATTTGTTAATTTTTTATATAAATAAATATTTTTATAATGAATAGACAAACATTGGAAAGTAAGAATGGAGAATAATTTCCTCCCGAGGATCCTTGTCGTTATCCTCATATTTGCTGGACCCTATGGAACATCTTTTTTGAAATTTATTACTATACAATAAAAGTAAGTTAGTATATCAAAACAAATTTTACGTGCGTGACATGATTATTACCTAAAAGAAAACAGAAAAGCACACAACTAAACAAAAATTCACTGAGCTAATTTTGGTTTTTGTTCTGGGAATCGGTGATGATACTGTTTGGAATTACTACACTCTCATCACTCCGATCCGCCCAGTATAATATAGCTCAGTGAAGAACAAAATACTAAGTAATAGTTTCAAGGTTCAGTTTGCCTAAGTATATGGTAACATTTTTTCTGATTATTATCAGCCTCAGTTTTCTGTATAAAAAGCATGCGTCATTGTGATTGTTAGCTGCGTTTTGACGTATGCTTTTTTTCTATTAGATCGGCGCAACAATAAACAGTTCTAATTAAAATCAGTTAGTTTGATTAATAGAAAGAAAATAAGCATCAATGGAGGATAATGGATCTGAGACAAACTATTAGTAAATTATAGTCGTAATGACCTTTTTTAATAAATGTGTGACGTCATGATGTAACTGAACATTATCCTGTAGTTGTTGTAAGAGAAAAAATAGACTTATAGATTCTGTAGAGGATATTTAATGTGTGAATTGGCTAGAATTAGGTATATTTAGAGATATTTGAACGGAATCTTGACAATTAACTGTTGTGATTACTTTTTTAATAATAATAATAAAAAAAGAAAGAAAGAAAAAATAAATACTGTATATATAAAAGGAAAGCTTATCCAATGTGAAGAAATAATTTAAAAAGTGGCTGATAGAATGTGAGGTTGTAAATTCTATATGTTACATCTTATTTCATTATTATTTGTTTATTTTTGTACATTTCCAAGGTCATTTTTCTTATCTTTATTGTTGTTAGTTCTTATTTTACACGATAAAAAATCAGCTAAAAATAGATCACTTTAATAAAAAAAAAATCAGAAAACAAGGGCAGCACAAGATATAAATAAATAAATTGCCTTTCAGATACAATTATCGGAGGGAAAACGGGAACGGTCGTTTCGTCCTGCATGGAACTCATCAGCCCGATACGCTGATGACGATAAAATAAAATATTACTATTATTATTAATTTAAGGTTTACAATATCAGCAAAAAATTAGGTAAAAACCTTTTCTGCATGTTTTAGGTTCTTCTATAGTTAACATTGTACAAAAGATGATTTAGTTACAGTACTTTTAATCTTCTATATTAATAAACAATAAGCTATTTGAGATACAAATGACAAAAATTATTTCAATAAAGCTTGAGGAGAAAATTTTAAATATTATTAAAAATCATAATATACACTCATATAACTATAAATCGTAGAAGTTATTTAAGAATAGAATTTTACTTTTTTATTGAATATCTTTGGTAAAAAAATATGGAGTAGGTTTTATTCTTAATTGAAGTCAATAAGATACTCTTATTCTTTTAATTCGTACTTATCTGTAATAAAGTAATATAATAATCTTTTAATTATTTCTTTCGAAAATTTCAGTTAATCCATTGTAAAATTTTCAGTGTGTTATTATTAAATGAGTTTTTAATATAATATACATAACAGTAATTAATAATTAATTTTAATAGTTAATTTAGAAAAAAACAGTCAATTCTTACGATTTTCGTATAACAAAGATATCATTTGATCAAATATAATTTTGTTGTAATAAAGAATATAACAATAAAATAACTTACATCTCAAAGCTATATAAAGCCGGACAGAAAATTGAAATTCAAACACTAATTCAAAAACAGTACTTCTGTTTTTGCAAGGATAATGTAAATTTATTCATCAACAGCATCAACTGTTTTAAATAATTTGATATTCCTACTAAAATGCAATATTAATAAATTTCACTTTATTTAATTTTGATTATACTGTACAGAACATATTTATTCAAAATACATTCACAAAATATAATCATGCAAATCTTAAAATTTTTTTTTTGAAAACTTTATCTTTTTTTACTTTTTTACTTTTTTTATTTTTTTTTATTTTTTTATAATTTTAAGTAAATCTTTACAAAATAAATTTGTGATAGGCTTCATATCAAATTCATAACTTGTTAAATGATAGGGATATAATCATCAATTCATATCTGTTTGATATTTAACACTAGATGCCGCTGATGATGCAAAAATTGACTTTAGCCTGAAGAACAGAAATACGAAATTTCTGAATACGAGTTTTACAACTTCCAAATTTCTGTCCGGATTTATTTACTATTTAATATTCATTAAACTATTATAATTATTTTACTATACTATTGCATTAAATCCCCTCGGTGCGGGTTCCTGTACGTGGTGAGGGGACCACCCATGAAGGGTTCTCTTTTCCATGGGATACCCCCCAACGGTCCTAAACGCCCGCCCATGTGTCTGCCGTGCATGGAGACCCTGTCCTAGGAAATGGGGTCCTGGCATACTGCTTTGGCTCCTGCTTCTGGTAAACAGGAGGTCTCAGGGTGGCCCCTCCCCCCTGAGATCAATCGGCTAGTCATCTTCTGTTACCTTTGTAAAAGGTTTTGGCGAGGGTCAACTGCGGGGTCTGGGAGGATTTCGTGTCTTCCTTTTCTGTTCGGGTATAGTTTTTGTGTATCCCTGGCGTAGCCTTGAAATTATTTTCGGCTGTTCAACGTCCTCTTGTTCCATGGTGGGAGCACAGACTGAATTTTTTCCCTTTTTTTTATGGATCCTTCTTTATTTCCCTCATTGGGAAGCACGTTGATGTCCACTCTATCCCTTGTCTAACCAGCCCGACCTTTGTAATCTTGCACTCATTAATCCCTAACACATCTTTGTCAAAACTGTCTCCTTTTCTTATTTAAAGGCACTTTTAGGAGTACCTTCCTGTATGCAGTCTATCAAGAAACTCCAGTCTGGGGATTTGTTGATCGAGCTGCCTGCCTCGAAAGCGATGGATCAACTTCTCAATTTGAAGACACCGGTATCTGTCAGTAAGCACAAGATATTGAACTCCAGTCACGACGTCATCCGTGAACCCGATCTCGACGGTTTGAGTAATGCTGACCTTCTAGAAGGCTTCTCTTCGCAGGGTGTGACCGCTATCCGATGGATTAACGTTCGTCGTAATAATAATGAGATACCTACTCGTACCATTATCCTGACTTTTACTCCTCAGCATTACTAACGAGTATTAAAGCTGAATATTTACGTTGCCCTGTACGAACCTACATCCCCAACCCCTTGCATTGTTTTAAAAGCCAGCGTTACGGCCATGGCTCTGCAGGTTGTCGTGGCAAATCAACCTGCCCTATGTGTGGTGAGCTTTCCCACAATCCGAACCGTGCACAATGCCACTTATGTATATCAATTGTTCGGGTGACCATCCTTCCTACTCTCGATCTTGTCTTCAATTGAAAGAGGAAAAGGAGATCCAGACTAACCGTGTGAAACACTCCCTTTCTTATTCCGAAGCCCGGAAGATACCTCCTGCTGCGAGAACCCAAAAGACTTTTTTCTTCTGCTGTGAAATCCAAACAGATATCTTCGATCTCTTGTCAACTGACATCACTTGTCCTCCTCACGAGTCTTTTTCTGCTATCTTTCAAACCATTGCTACTTCTATAACACAAGTTCCCTCGCAATCAATACAATCTACTTCACAATCCACCATGTTGTCTTTGCCGGTATCTTCAAGCCCTTCTATTATCCCATCAGGTCTAAACTTCACGCAGAAACGGCCCTCCGTTTCTCCACACAAACGTTTTTTTCGCACAAATTCACTTTGACGTTCACCTTCTCGTGGCATTTCTCTCCCAGACGGTTTTATGAAGACGATATGGAGGACCCCTCCACACTCCCTACTTTTAGGGCACCACCACCGCCTCCACTTTGATTTTTAGTTTTTTTGGTTTTTAACTTTTAAGTTGAATAGGAAGAGCAGTGGAACCTCCATGACTATAAACTAAAAACACATTAAAAATAAAGAAAAAGAAAATCCATGTGCTGGGCTCTGCCAGCCTCAAATGAATTTCTTACGGCATCAAAATAAAGAAAAAAATGCCTAAAAGATATGTAAACACATTAAAATTTGAGACCAATGTTCATCTGACACCTCAAGACAAGCCTGTTTCACGCTTATTAGGCGATCATCAGTTGAGGGTAGTCAGAATGAACTATTGCAGGTCTCATAACTGATGATCGCCTAATAAGCGTGAAACAGGCTTGTCTTGAGGTGTCAGTTGAACATTGATCTCAAATTTTAATGTGTTTACATATCTTTTAGGCATTTTTTCTTTATTTTGATGCCGTAAGAAATTCATTTGAGGCTGGCAGAGCCAGCACATGGATTTTCTTTTTCTTTATTTTTAATGTGTTTTTATGTTTTTAGTTTATAGTCATGGAGGTTCCACTGCTCTTCCTATTCAACTTCTAAGTCACCTCCGTTATGAGACCTGCAATAGTTCATTCTGACTACCCTCAACAGATTACATTTTTTCAACGAAGATGGAAATGAAATGGGTAATATCTGCGAACGAGCTTAAGCCCTTGGACGAGGTTTTGCGCCGAATTCCAGACCTGCTTTATTATATCCTACTTTTCAAAAGATTAAAGAACGTGCCAAGGCTATTCTATTAAAGTTTTCTTCTTCCAACAGAGAACCGTATAATCTCCCTTTCTGTTTACAGGAATTATTTTTTGCTCTAGACAACAGCGAAAATACCGCCTGAAACCCTGACGGAATTCATTACGTGATGTTAGGTCACTTATCCATTTCTTCGTTGAATATTCTTCGGTCTATCTTTAATAAAATCTGGTTAGAACATTTATTCCCTGATAGTTGGTACCGCCCTATCGTCATACCTTTTGCTAAACTTGGTAAAGACGTCAGTGAACCCAATAATTATCGCCCCATAGCCCTCACAACTATTTGTGTAAGATGATTGAATACATGGTAAATCGACGACTTCAATGGTATCTAGAAGCCAATAAACTTCTCGCCACCACACTGTATGGATTCCGGCAACATCGCTCTACGGTTGACCAACTTGTACGCTTGGAAGATACTATTCGCACTGCATTTGTTAACACCTTGTCTCCACTTTCTTTAACTTGGAGAAGGCATACGATCGCACATGGAAATTTGGCATTTTACAATATCTTCATCATTACGGACTTCGTGGTCACATGCCTATTTTCATTCAAAATTTTTTTTCGAATCGCACCTTTCAAGTCCATCTACGCTCTCTTCATGTCATCCTCAAGAACTCGGAGCACCTCAGGGCTGTGTTTTGAGCGTTACCCTTTTTTCCATAAAGATAAACGACATCATCTCTGTTTTGTCTTCGTCTGTCCACCACTCTTTATATGTTGACGATTTACAGATCTCCTGCCGTTCTGTTAATTTACGTCTGATGGAAAGACAACTGCAGTTAGCTCTGCATCAGTTGCCGATATGGAGTGTTTCTAATGTTTTTACTTTCTCCCAATCCAAGACTGTATGTGTCCATTTCACTCGACGTCAGGGAATTTTTCCTGATCCCAAGCTGACTCTTGCTAGCGTGACACTTCCATGTCTTTCTCAGCATAAATTTTTAGGCCTCATTTTTGATAGGGAATTGACTTTCAAGGATCACATACTTGACCTTCGGAAACGGTGTCTTTTAAAACTAAATTATATCAAAGTGCTTTCGCATTCCACATGGGGTGGTGACCGCTTGGCCTTGTAATGCATTTACCGAGCCCTTATTCGATCCAAAATGGATTATGGCGGCATTGTGTATGACTCTGCACGGCCGTCTGTCCTTCGGACACTTGATTCACCATCAGCCCCTCCGTTTCTGCCTCGGTGCTTTCAGTATTTCACCCATTCCCAGCCTGTACGCAGAGGCTCTGGAATCCTCACTGCAATTTCATAGACAAGCTTTGTCTCTCCAATATTTCGCCCATATTTCTTCACTTCTTTATAATCCTGCTCATCAATGTGTCTGTTGTCCCCATCAACGACAACTTTTCACCAATCGTCCTTCCATTATCCCACCGTATGGACATCAAGTGACTACTTTGCTCACTACACTAAACTCACTGACCTTAACATTGCCACTCTAACTACTTTGCCATCAGCACATATCACCTCCCAAACTGTGATTTCTCGCTTCGTAATTTTGCGAAAATCAATACGTCTTCAACAATACGTCTTTCAGTCTCTGCATCGGGATAATTTGTCCCGTCACTCCGATTTCAACATATTCTATACCTATGGATCTAAAGGTGCATATTATGTTGGAACAACCTATTATACTGAGACTTTCAGTAATGCTATTCCTTTCTTCTGAGGTTTCGGTGTTCTCTGCTGAGCTTTTCTAGCTTTACAGTAAGCATTGCAGGAGAAGTTTTCAAAAACACTTATCTATAGCGATTCTGAGAGTGCCCTGCGGGCACTGTGCAGTCACATCCTGAAGGTTCAAAAAATCTAAAATGGTTTTGTTTTATCCATTTTAGATTTTTTATAACGTTTTCACCGTTGCACTATCATTTTCTGCTCGATCCCAGGCCACATCGGCATTGTTGGCAATGACCACGCTGATTCTTTGGCCAAGTCTGCTGTTAGTTGACCACTGCAACGGATCTCCACTCCGCATTCTGACATTAACACTCTTATTCGTTCTCGTCTCCGAGCTGTCTGGCAATATGAATGGGATGATCTTCATGGCAATAAACTTCGTCTTGTCAGTCCTTTATTATCCTCCCCTACAAATCGGCTGTTTCCAACTCGACAGAAGGATATTCGTAAGGTACGTCTGAGATCGGGCATATGAGACTTACTCATCAACATTTATTGCTAAATCGTCCACCTCCTCTGTGTGCTACGTGCAACGTTGTTTTAACCATTCATCATATTTTAATTGAATGTTCTGCTTTTACCAACATCGTCGTCAGTGCTTTTATCCTCTTTTTAAATTTCACGTTCCCTTTCGTATTTCCTTGCTTTTATCTGACAATGATCTTTTATCCATTTCATTCGTTTTACGCTTCATTCATCAATGTGGCCTTGCCACCCTCTTGTAATTATCAGGTTCGTTTTTATTTTCTTCTATGCACTATAGATGATTTAGTATCATCTTACTTTGGACACTATCTACTCTTTTCTTGCTTTCTGTCCTTTCTCTATCCTTTCTTGTCTAGGCAGTTAGTTTTCATTTCCTTTTATTTTTCTTCTAATTTTTACCTTTCTTGGCGCAGCTTAGCCCGAGATGCTTTTACGCCATTACAATCTACTAACCAACCAACTATTGCATTAAATAATATAATATGTATCAATAATATAATTAATAAGAATGTATTAATATTACAATCATTGACAAATACTTTTGTCATTGGCAGTAATTATCAACTTGGAAATACTGCTGGTGAAGTAACTTTAGAAGCTCCAGGTGTCGTGGTTTTCAAGTTTGATGGTAAGTATTCACTTATTCCAAGTTTTAGTTTTTGTATTATTTTGAGTTTAGTGTTCTGGAAACTAAATTAAACTAAATATTATTAATATTAAAAGTTCTGAAATATGAAAGTATTTGCTTTCTCAATGCCATTCAGGTTCCTGTTGGAATGTTCGCACCCCGCCTAAAAGGGTAAAAAATGTTTTCAACCAAAGATTATATAATTCAATAATTAAAAAAAAAACAAAAAAACTAAGGGATAAAGTAAGAGGGATTTGGAGTTGCGGGGAGTGAAAGAGTTCTCTACCTAATTCAATCTTCAATCACGCAAACAATCATAGTAGCAAAATTGATAATTAACTCACTAAATAAATAAATGGCATACCTATGTCACGTAATATTCATAAGAAAAGGAAGCAGCCTTTAATTTTAAACAGACGATCACGGAAAAACGTTTAGATCTTCTAAATACATCAGGAAAATAAGACAATTTTTAAATTTCTTCTATTTTTCTTTTTCGAGACACGATGGTTTTTATCTACTCTCGCTAATTTTAACTATCAATAAATACTATCAAAGCAATAACATCGTTGGAAAATGAACAAAAACCCAAATGCTTAAGTCCTGACTCAAGCAGGCGACTTCATTTCTTTTATTTACAGTATATATTTCTTTTTCCAATGCATCTAAAATCCAGAAAATTTCAATATGAACTTGTGAAGCATCTGGGATTTATATTTTCTTGTTTTTAATTTTCAAGATAATCTGTTATTAATTAAATTAAAATTCGAAAAAACTCAGTTCTTTAGGTGTTTTTGATGTATTCCTCGGTATTTTCAAGTTCAAAAAACTTGATAAAAGCCTGAAAATCATAAAAAAAAATTAAAATAATGTTTTGCATTTAAAATATTTATTATTAGTGCAATAGTTAATTTAAAAAAAAAAAATTTAAATTGTGTGAAATTAAATTATTTTTTTAGAATTAAACTGTTTAATAAGAAATATTTTAAATACAAATCATTATTTTTACAAATTTTTTATCATTTCAGGTTTTCATCAAGTTCTGTTATGTTAAAAATACTGAATAATACCTCGAAATACCCCCCAAAGCTTGACTGTTTTTGAATTTTAATTTAATTAATTATAGAATATCTGGAAAATTAAAATAAAAAAATAGAAATCCCAGATGCTTTACATGTTCATTTTTAAATTTTCAGTATTTTAGATGCATTGGAAAAAGAAATATATAAAAGAAATGAAAGGTTTGCATTCGCCTGCATTTGCTTGAGTCAGGACTTAAGCATTGTTATTGGATAAAATCACAAAACTCCAATTCATAGGATTGATGCATTATTGCAGACAACGTTAATAAGGCTTGAAAAAGAAAATACGTGTAATCTTTTCGAAAATTTGCTTTTTCATATTAAATGTAGTTTTTACATTTAAATTTGGTGTGATGTTACAAACATTAATAAGATACTGTAAGATCGAATATCTTCTAATATTAAAATCAAATATTTATCAACCACTAATTTTAAAAAAATAATAACTTCGATGAAACAGGAAACATACATCACGGGAAAAAAATGTTGCTATCAACGTTTTGAAATGAATCTTCGCCTTCAACGAAAAGCAGACGAAAGTTGCCATTTTTTTATCGATCTTATTGCATTGAGATATATATATATAAACATACATAGGTATTAAACTGTGCTTGTGTACTCCTAACCTATTCTTTTTAAAATCCACAATTTTTAAAATGTTACTTAAGTTTTGGTTTATTTTTGTTTTTAAATACAATTTATTGTAGATGTGAAAAGGAGAGGTGTAGCAGAAAAACATGATATCCTTTTGCACCATGAAAACTTCACTGTTTTGTATGGATGTACAAAGGACTATCTCCACCTTCCCCATTCATGCTGGAGAGATGTCGATTGCCGTAAGTCAAACATATCTAAACAATAATTAAATGTTAAGAATTAAGTCTTGTTTTAGACTTTAAAGTTAAGCAAATGGATGTCTATTTATTTCACATATGTGGAATGTGGAAGATCAATTGGAATGAATAAAGACAATTTTTCTTTTCCTTCTTCATGGTTTAGAGATTAATGTTCTAAATTTCTGTCTTTCTTTTCATTAATATTTACAAAAATTAAATAGTGTATTTCTTATTTCATTTATTTTAAATAATTATCATAATATCCATCTTTTGCAATTTGAAGTAAATGTTTTCTTGGTATATAAAAGTTATAATAAGATCTATCGAGGATTGAAGAGGAGATTTATTGTAATGTCTTATCTTATTCTATTGTTAGTGAATATAGACCAATGATTCTTTCCTTAATTTGGATTCAATAAATCTTTATTAGATAATCAATTATAAATAGAATTTGAAGGAGGGTAATTTCGAAACCACATCCCTTCTTAAATTACTCCTGTTTAAAATATTGATTTGAGTTGCCATTAAAACTCTTCTCTATGTTAATTACTGAAACTTTTTGTTCACTAATAATCCCCGGGGACAGCTGTTTCGCGATTTCAAATTGTTTTTTTACTTTCTCTATTTACTATGTTCTCTCTGTCTCTCTTTATAATTCTCTGAGACGATTAAATATAATTCGAATTTTACATTTTGTATTGTAATTTATTTTATAAACAATTCTTTATTGTCTTCCAGTCGATATCCTGGTGTTATCAGATCAGAAGCAAGTGTCAGAAGAGTCACTCAACAGAATTACTGAGCAGTTGCACGGACACCGCGTTAACGCCACACACTTCTACACTGGTCATCAAAATGGTTGTGAGTGCAGCAATTAACACACATGATGATGATGATGACTTAAAACTTGTAGGCTACAAAGATTTGTAACAGTTTCCTTTCAACATCTGTGAACTACTCCAATTTCTTTAAATAAATAATATTGAATGAATCGATGCCAGAATTTCATTTCAGACTGATCTTAACAGAGGTTTTTTTTAATGAATTAAAAAAAAAAAAAATTCAATAAATTTAGTCGTAAATTCATGAAGGCCTTTTTAAAAATAAATTGATGCGATTTCAAATTCCCTATTGTTTTGTGGTTCCTTAATATATAAGCTACTGGGTGGAGAAGGAGGATCAAAGATAGGAGGAGAAGATTATAAGCAGTGCCATTAAATGTTATTAATTATTAAGACCTTTCGACCATCAATGGCATCCTGCCACAGTCCTGAATTTATTTTTTTATAGTATTCCGCGTCTTCCGTAGTCTTCCGTTGTTGTATTTTTTAATTTAGAATTTCTTTTTCAATTTCTCTATTTTCTTAGACTGTTATTCTTCTCTTTTTTGAATTCTCTGGAGACGATTAATTATCCATCAGTAGCAAAACTCTGATTGATGAAAAGGAGTAAGGCAAGGAAAATGCCACAAAAAATCAATTAAGTGAAAAAAAGTCGTAGATTTTTCATGTGGATTTAAAGAGCCTAATCTACGAAATTTGTAAACTAAGGCTATAATAATTAACTTCGAGGATTTTGGATACGAAAGTGATTTAGTGGAAACATTTTTTTCCGAGTAACAGGAGAATCTCTGTTGACCTTAAATGTTTATTATTGGAATTGTGAAAATTCGGACTGAATGAGAAGCTACTTGTAGACTCACAAGCTACTTGTGAGGTGTCTCCATATCGATTTTACTAAAGAAGTAGTTGTTTTTTTCTTTAATCGGATCGGTCCTCCTACAACGCATAAGCAGTGTAAGTAGCTAACTGTTGATTTTGGTGAAAAGGAGAAAACATTGATAACATTATGCAGAGTCGAGAAATATCGAAGGATCATTCAATCAAAGCTTCTCATGTAATATCGATTCCAATCAAAAGAAGCATATATCTCAGTGCATATTATCAATAGAATAGTCTTTTCCATCTTTAACTATTTCCTGTTAGTCAGTCCTCTTTTTTTTATCAAACATTAAATAATATCCGGCTCCGAAAATAGGTCGATCGGGTCCATTTGCAGTGGGCTTAAGGTGAGCGTTTGAGATCAAAATTATCGTATTGAAATGAAAAAAAGATAAGGTGAATGTGGGTGTTTGGAACACAATTTACGTAAAGGGTAAATCAGTCCAAAATTTACATATCCAAAACACTCTCATTCACCTTATCTTTTTTTATTTCAATATGATACTATTGGTCTCAAACGCTTCCATTAAGCCCATTGCATATGGATCCGACCGACCGATTTTCGGATCCATGTGCAATGGGTTTTAGATGATTCAATAATTTCCTTCTCTGAGGGAAGGTTTAAGGTGTGTTTTTGGCGCAATCGTAACTTGATTCTTAATCAGCTCGACATAAAATCATAATCAGAACCCTCTTAAGAAAACATTTTAATAATGTATAAATTACACTGAAAACCATTTTCTCTAGTCGTTATAATCGATTGAATAATCTTAAACATGAGAAGCAACGGATGAACGGAGGTCCCACTGCTCTAGCTTGATGTCATTCTATTAACTTGAATCTTGATTAACTTTATATTTTTGAATAAGACGTTTTTAAAGGAAAATGAAATGGTTTAAACATCAAATCAAACCAAAGTATATCAAATATCCTGAAGATTATCGTCAGTTATTTCATTGAATGCTATAATAATTCAGAAACCAAAGTTTTCGTTGAGAATTAATATACAGAAAAAAGATGAAGTTAATAATATTTTCAGAGTGCGTATTACTGCAGCTTACTGACTGAAAACGTTTCTGAAAAGATGAAACGGGAAAAGATAACAAAGAAATGAAGCGGGAAAAATTATAATTAAAATAGCATTTCTTTTCCTGTTTGTCAAACCCTGTTTGTAATTAAGCCTTAATTCTTATTTTGCTTTCTTTTCGAAATTTCAAAAGAGATGCAATTAAATATATTTACAAAAAAAATCTTCAAGTTTTCGCTAATTCTTTCGCAACAAATAATGAACAGATAAATCTATTGAATATACATTACTTTAATCCACAATAGTCACTTTCTAGAAAAAGCCATAGAATACAAAGAAAGAGGTTTCCCAAAACTAAGGTACCTGAGCCATATAACGCCATGTATAGCTTTAACGCCACCTATCTAATTCTTCATAAACATAAGAGATGGCGGTACTACACTAAAGTAGTTTGCATTGACATGCCATCTAGTGTTGAAGTGAGTTATTAGCAGACCGCCAACATTTTCGAGTGAAATTACATTTCGACTATTTCGTGTCGATAACTGGTTCTGAAAGGCTGCTACTATATCAAGGTAAGATAAAATATAGATTTTTTAATGTTCAGCAAAGATTAACTATATAAAACTTTATATTTTCTTGATTCTTGAAGATTCTTCTATGTAGATAAGATAAAGTTATTTTTAAAATTCGGAAATTGTAGACAAACAAGTGTATCATGTGATCCATGTGCTCAGTAGCGCTTTAACGCCACTTTAACGCCACTACTAAACTTTTTATTTTTTGTAAGCTTACTTCTCTAAAGCTTTTTGAGTTAACTGAAAAATATTGCTTTTCGTTTTATTTTATCTTAATGTCTCATTTCATTTAAAAGGAGGTGTTATTCAAATTAATTTTTACATTTCCTCTTTTGGTTTAGCTACTGATTAGAAAGACTGTGTTAATTTCAAGTGATTTTTTTATTATTTTTTACAGAAAGTCAAATTTAGTTGCTTTTTACTGTAATTTTGTACAAATAATGTTTACAATGATGAATAATTCTTAATTTTAAATAAGTTAAGTTACTAGAAAGTAGGTGGCGTTAATTGGAACATGTGTTCCTAATAACGCCAGTTTGCAAAGTTTTCTTATTTGAGTTCTCATACTTCTCCAGAAAAATTATCATATGTTTCATTATGGTATGCTTCAAACAGAAGATTAAACTTTCTTGGTCATAATTTTCGGGTTTCGATACACCTTATTTCCAGACTTACAATAATTTAAATGTTAAGGTGGCGTTATTTGGGCAGCGTACTTTATCACTTCTTACAACATTGTATAATATTCACCAAAGGAAAAAACAATTTGAAGCAGAAAAACATCGCATTTTTTCATAATAGTATGATTCAAATCATTACTTCAGTCTGATGTGAGAGTACTATGGAAGAAAGCCTGAAACGCAGACATCACTATTGTATCACGAATGCACTTTAGAATATAAGGGGATATTTATACTCCTGACATTTCAAAATTGTTGTAGTTTTCATTTTAAAATGTTAATGGTAATTTAAAGACACTCTTCGTAAAAACAACCTAAAAGGATAACTATTAAAAGATAACCAAGCATTATTAAAATATCAAATAACTCCTACGTAAAGACCATGATATTTCGTCTTTCTCAGCGAGATACTTCCTCAGGTGATGATAAAGGATAAGAAATTAACTCTTCTTCCTCATAAATTCATTTGGATACAAAAGAACTAAACAAGTATAAAAAACAACAATCCAGACATTTCATAACTTATCTAATACCAATAACAGTAAGTCCAAACCCATACTAAAAACAATCACTTCGAATAACAATTTCAACCATCTTTAACAACAATTACAATCCTCCAAAAACAAAATTATTTTTTCATGATCTCTCACATAACGAAAGAAATATTGCTTATTTTTAGAAGTCTTTCACATAACCGAAGTAAATAATAAGGAAATATTCATAAAGTAGGAGTTATTTGAAAATTTAGTAATGTTTGGTTATTTAGTATAATGAAGAAGAATTTTGACGAATATATAAAGATGTTTTAAGTTAAAAAAACAAGACTCATTAATGCAAAATATGTAAATAATAATATAAAATGATGTTATTCTGATTATGATGTGAAATCTATTTCAAAAATTAAAGAAGAAAAAAAAACACAGTTATTGTCCTCAAAATGAAAGATGACCGGCGGAAGTTTGAACTGCGCAGCCCTTCCGGTAGCTGATCAATTATGTTTTCCTGTCACAATGGACGCCCGTCGTCTGTTTTCACTGAGAAAGACATGTTGATAACGCCAAATTACAACTTTTCTCAACTATTTACCGTTATTTCAATACCAGTTGCTAACAATAAGTATTTATATAAATAAATAAATATATATTATTTATAAATACAATGCTCTTTTGCAAAGTAACAAGCCTTTACCGTAATGGCGACGTCCAGTGATAAACTCATACGGAAGTGCCTGACCAGAGTAATCGATGATACATGCGCAGATCTCACAAAAACAGGGCGGCCATCATTCACTGGGAGCACAATATAAGGATCTCCAAATGTTTGTAGATGTATGATACCTAAAGGTATTTTACATTCACACACAATCACAATCTCAATGTTTTCCAAATAACAAAACTTCTTTATATATATATAAAAAAAAAAAAATCAGTATTTAATTCACTTAAAATTAATGAAGTAGATGAAATCATATTTTAAATGGATTTAACTTAATGATGCCGCTTAATCTATAAGAACAGAAATTACTGATATGCCTGTGAATCCGTCTTTTCATAACGAAGCCACAAAATACAGCACCAGGATACCTGCACGACCAGGGGCGGATATAAGGCTTAGCAAAGGGGGGGGGGAGGCGGTGATCGCCATTCCAGGGTGTCTGGTGAGTATGGATGACACCCTGCACAGCGGGGTAATCCAGGGGTCCTCCCCCAGAAAATTCTAACATTAAAAGACGTATTTTTACGCCATGTTTTAATGTAAACAATAATCTTTTTTAACTGAAAAGCCGATATTAAACAAAGGCCTGTTGGGGTTGGGGTTTTTCGCAATTAATAATAATTGAAACATTATTCTTTTAAGGATTGCAGAAATAAAAAAAAAAAGAGAGAGAGAAATAACAGAGAACACATTTGTATTCGTAATACTAGCATATTAGAATTATTACTAAACTTTAATAGGTATACGAAAAAACTAGTATTGGAATTGACAATAGTACAGGGTGTATCTGAAATGTATTGCTAAACTTAAAGGTTGTATTCAATCGTGCAAAACAACGAATAAATGTCATATAAATATGGGTCTGGAAATGCTTTATTTCCAAGATAAGAACGATGCAACAACACGGAGGTTGGCCGTACAGTCGCTCAGTTTCATAGAAAGTGCTCGAAATATCCTCCACCGGTCGCAATGCACGCAACACAATGTCGTTCCATCGACTGCCGAACACGGTCGAAGATGCCAGGTGCACGTGGAATTGTGTTGCACCCATCCACTATACGATCATGCAGTGCGTGGGCGTCAGGAACCGGTTTGATGTACACTAATGCTTTAAGAATAACCCCATACGAAAAAGTCCAGAGGGTTTAAATCAGGGGAACGAGCACGCCATGCTGTTGGTCCCCCTCTTCCAATCCAACGGTCAGGATTAAAACCATGAATAAAATACTCCTAACTCTTCCAATGAGGGTAGCTGGGGTAGTGCGCTGATTTTCAATATATTTGCACTCAAGAAGTGGAGAAATACGCCTAAATGGACTTGCGATGAGTTACATTCAGCGGGACATTTCTGTAAACGATGAAAACTTGATTCATAAATTTGTTTTAAAAAAACAGCAAAAGAAAATCTAAGCTGATTTTATAATGTAAATATTCACGGCTATGGAAACATTTCAACTGGATTTTTTTCTTCTTTTTTTAAGTGTTGATAGAATTGTACAGTTTCTTGACTATAAGATATGATTCCCTGTATTCAAATGTTGCAAATTTTGTATTCTAGACAAATTGACTTCCTTTTGTTATCAGAATACCAATACCATATTCAAATAGCTTGAACCTCCATTTCACTTACGGAAGAGCAAAGTAGCTTTAGAGTAGCTGAAATTGCAGAGTAGCTTCATGACTGTATCAGGAAGCCTTTCCACAGTGACAGTGTCCATCCAGGAACACATTTAGTGCGATTCATCGTCTTCTGGCTGAGACAGGATCAATTTCGACCGCTACTGTCGATAGAGGCAGCGACCAACACATCAGAACAACACACTTTAAAGAACAGGTCCTGGATGAAGCTGCTGAAAATCTTGAAATGTCCAGTAGAAAGATTGCCGGAGATGCATATCCAAGCAAAGTGTGCACAAAATTCTCCAGGAACAGTTTCTCTACCCATACCACCTACAGAGAGTGCAAGGTCTGTCACTTACCAATTATCCTCCACGTGTGGTTTTTTTCAACACTCGCCATCATATGTGGTTCATGCATAATGGTACGCCAATCTCATTTCAGCCGTACGTTATCTTGACCGTTGGATTGGAAGAGGGGGACCAATAGCACGGCATGCTCGTTCCCCTGATTGAAACCCTCTGGACTTTTTCTTATGGGGTTATCTTAAAGCATTAGTGTACATCACACCGGTTTCTGACGCCCACGCACTGCATGATCGTACAGTGGATGGGTGCAACACAATTCGACGTGCACCTGGCATCTTCGACCGTGTTCGGCAGTCGATGGAACGACATTGTGTTGCGTGCATTGCGACCGGTGGAGGATATTTCGAGCACTTTCTATGAAACTAAGCGACTGTACGGCCAACCTCTGTGTTGTTGCATCGTTCATATAATGGAAATAAAGCATTTCCAGACCCATATTTATATGACATTTATTCGTTGTTTTGCACGATTGAATACAACCTTTAAGTTTGGCAATATATTTCAGATACACCGTGTACTATTGTCAATTCCAATACTAGTTTTTTCGTATATCTATTAGAGTTTTGTAATAATACTAATATGCTAGATTACAAATATAAATGTGTTCTGTGTTATTTCTACGTCTTTTAATGTTAAAATTTTCTGAGGGAGGACCCCCGGATTACCCCGCTGTGAAGGGGGTAATCCATACTCACCAGACACCTTAGAATGGTTTTGAAGGATTATAATTGTTATTAGAAGTGATAGTTTTTAGCATGATTTGGACTTATTGGTATTAGGTAAGTTATGAAATGTCTGGATTGTTGTTTTTTATACTTGTTTAGTTCTTTTGTATCCAAATGAATTTATGAGGAAGAAGAGTTAATTTCTTATCCTTTATCATCACCTGAAGAAGTATCTCGCTGAGAAAGACGAAATATCGTGGTCTTTACGTAGGAGTTATTTGATATTTTAATAATGCTTGGTTATCTTTTAATATTTATCCTTTTAGGTTGTTTTTACGAAGAGTGTCTTTAAATTACCATTAACATTTTAAAACGAAAAAAACTACAACAATTTTGATATGCCAGGAGTATAAATATCCCCTTATATTCTAAAGTGCATTCGTGATACAATAGTGATGTCTGCGTTTCAGGCTTTCTTCCGTAGTACTCTCACATCAGACTGAAGTAATGATTTGAATCATACTATTATGTAAGAATGCGATATTTTTCTGCTTAGAATTGTTTTTCCTTTGGTGAATATTACACAATGTTGTAAGAAAATTGATAGTTTTGGGAAACCTCTTTCTTTGTATTCTATGGCTTTTTCTAGAAAGTGACTATTGTGGATTAAAGTATTGTTCAATAGATTTATCTGTTCATTATTTGTTGCGGAAGAATTAGTGAAAACTTACATTTTTTTTTAAATATATTTAATTACATCTGTATTGAAATTTCGTAAAGAAAGCAAAATAAGAATAAAGGCTTAATTACAACGGGTTTGACAAACAGGAAACGAAATGCTATTTTAATTATAATTTTCCCCGCTTCATTTCTTTGTTATCTTTTCCCGTTTCATCTTTTCAGAAAAGTTTTCAGTCATTAAGCTGCAGTAATACGCACTCTAAAAATATTATTAGATTCACCTATTTTCTGTGTATTAATTCTCAACGAAAACTTTGGTTTCTGAATTATTATAGCATTCAATGAAATAACTGAGGAGTAATCATCAGGATATTTGATATACTTTGGTTTGATTCGATGTTTAAATCATTACATTTTTCTTTCAAAATGTCTTCTTCAGAATTTAAAGTTAATCAAGAATCAAGTTAATAGAATGACATCAAGATAGAACAGTGGTACCTCCGTTGATACAGAGGGGATAGTGAAATCTTCATCAGCCTAAACAAAGAATCAACTATTTGTTTGATATTTTTTAATCCACCATTGTTTTTAATTTAATGTTATTTATTCGTTAGAATAAAAAAAATATAGATTCTGAAGTATAATTTTTATTCAGTATAACTGTTTTCAATTGTCTAAGGAAACTACGTATATTTAAATAAAGTTTCATTTTTGCTTTCACATAAATAAGAAAAAGGAATTTTGTTTACATAATAAGGAATATCAAACAATGAACCCATTTAAAGCTGACGATTTATTAACCAATCATCCAATGTACTTTGCTTCCCCTGTTAAAGATTATTCAATCGATTATAAGGGCTACAGAAAATGGTTTTCAGTGTAACTTATACATTATTAAAATGTTTTCTTAAGAGGGTTCTGATTATGATTTTGTGTCGAGCTGATTAAGAATCAAGTTACAATTACGCCAAACCTTAAATCTTCCCTCAGAGAGGGAAATTATTGAACCATCTAAAGCCCATTGCACATGGATCCGAAAATCGATCGGTCGGATCCATACGCAATGGGCTTAAGGAAGTGTTTGAGACCAAAATTATCATATTGAAGTAAAAAAAGATAAGGTGAATGAGGGTGTTTTGGATATGTAAATTTTGGACTGATTTACCCTTTACGTAAATTGTGTTCCAAACACCCACATTCACCTTACCTTTTTTCATTTCAATGTGATAATTTTGGTCTCAAACGCTCCCCTTAAGCCCATTGCACATGGACCCGACCGACCAATTTTCGGATCCATGTGCAATGAGCTTTAAGCCGGATATCATTTAATGTTTGATAAAAAAAGAGGCCTGAGTAACAGGAAATAGTTAAAGATGGAAAAGACTAACCTGTTGATAACATGCACTGAGATATACGATTCTTTTGATTGGAATCGATATTACATGAGAAGCGTTGACTGAATGAAAGCAAAAAAGACAAGACACGGAAGCACAACATCTTAGAAAAACAGGGAATAATAACGACAGCCTAGTGATTAAAAGTTTTTTACAGAAACGAAGTTATTATTTTCTAAAAACGATAACAATTTTTTTTATCATATTTATTTAATCTATTCTTATTAGTTCGATGTAACATTAAAATACTCAACCAAATTTTAGAGATAGTTGAAGTTAAACTTGAAAGATTACTTTAAATAAAATCTATGTAAGTTAATTTGTGAAACTAAAATTTTTTATTTCTAATAGAATTTCGTTGAATTAAAATAAAGAAAAGGAACTTCTTCAAATTGAATTAAAAAAAGAAACCAAAACCAAAAAAAGTCCAGTGCAATTAGTCCAGTGCAATTATGTTTTGACCCGGACATTAATAATATCTAAACTTTCTTTGGAGGGGATATTTAGTGGGGTCCCTGAACCCAAAATTACGCCCTCCCCCATAAATCTGAGGTCGGCTTTGGGAGAAACCCGCCATTTTAGAAAATGGCCGCCAATGCGCGTAGTTGCAGTCGTTTTCAAGCTAAAGCGAACAAATGGCTAACTCAATAATCTAAAAATAAAAACAAACTGTAAAGGATAAAATTTGCTACAAAAAAGATTCTTATAACTTTTTACGTAACTCTAATGGTTAATCAGAGAAACTTAAGTAAAGTATGAATTCAGTTGAAATTTTGCATATTAACTTTTGTTTTTATCAAATAGTGGGTTAACGGTTAAGTTAAATGAAAAAACACCAAGATAGGAAAATGTAGAGAATTTAACTAGCTACAAAATACTTTATGTACCGTATTTTAATGTGTAACCAGATAAACTTTACTGAAGTAAGATTATACACCGTGCGCCCGTCGAATTGGCTCGCTGAGGAGCTGGATGTCGACACTGTCAACTCACAATTTTGTTATAGTTATAAGTAAACTTGTATGCATGTGTACTTTTGAGTAACTGTATTACAAATATTTTATTGTAAAAATTTATACTAGTGAAGATCTTAGAAGAACGTTTTGTTGATGACTGGGCTGGTAGTGGACACTCGTGACAACCAGAGGTATACTGTATAAATGGCTGATATTAAATTTATGGCTTATTATTTTATTAATTTTTAAAATTCATAAGCACATCCCCCTTCCCTCCACTTCTCTTCCCCATACCATACTGGTTTTCTTTAGAGTAGCCGATGTCGCTGTGCAGGTGAATCTACACAGTCCTCAACAATGTGGCATTCACTATCTTCAACATCTCGATATTCTTCTAATATTTCCACAGTCATCAGCATCATACTCATCGTCTTCTACCTGTATGGACGAGCGATTACTGTAACCATGACCAGCACAATAGCCATACATGTGCGTGCAAAGCAGTCCACTATTACGACAGTCACAGTTCACACCCAGATTTACAGTTGCATAAAATCAGGTGAAGAACGTGTTCAGGTGCTGGTTCCAAGAGTGTGGGTACTTCCATTCGCCATCCCCATTGTGTTGGTTCTAAATCTACACCTTGCCATTGTTGAAATTGGTGATAAGAGAATGTTGTCGTGCTGCCGCTGAAGTAGGAGGGAGAACTGCGATGTCAAATTTAGCATTGATTTGTTGTTTAGAGACATTTGATGTTATGGTGATATCTCAAATTGTCTAAATTGTCTCCAGACTTGCCACCATAGATAGCGAGCAGAATCTGTTCTCCAGCAATCGCTACTTTATCAGCAATCGATGGTCTGTTAAATGCTTCCATCGGAATATGCAACGAAACGTCATCTTTCAGCTTCTTAAAGGGCAATTTCTTACCCTTTCTGTAAGGTGCAGAGACGGTATCACAACCAGTCATTACATGCACAAGAAGGAAGTGGCTGGCCAAATTCCCCAATCCATTCTTCAAGCCATTAGATCGGAACATTTTTAAAATCTTGTTGTTTGTTCCGGGCGTGAGTAACTGTGCATCTCCTTCAGGAAGAGCAGCAACCAGGAATAGTAGGTCTGTGTCTTCTCCCACGATGACAGAAGAGCCTTCGCCCCGAGATATCTGCATTGCAGTCCTGACAATGAGAGTATCGGCGTCGGCATATGCCTGATGAACTTTGCATCCCTCTTTCTATAATTCTTTAGTTAGCAAAGCAATTAATCTCAGTTTGTTCGTGGTGTTGGCAAGAAAGCTTTGCTGTGATGTAGTTGCAACAGTTGTATTTGAGACCACTACATCAACTGAGGACATTTTAGTTCCAGCTTCTTCGATAATGTTCCTCGTCCTTGGTGCTGCGTACTGCATAACCATCGAAGACATAGTGGCTATTGACGTAATTAACGTACTGCTGACAAATTTCCCCATAAGTTGCCATACTACACGATGTAAAGGTATCCACCGTCTATTATGTAAGTAACATTGGAGTGCAATTAGTGGTGCTATGGTTTCTAAAACTGATATAAGTGACACTTCGCTTCCTTGCGCATAGAGATGTCATCGAAAAGAGAAGGAGGGCGTGCAGTAAGCTCGTACTTTAAGTAAACAGCCAAAACCATCACTTCTCACAACACAGACAAGACGATGAAAGAGTTGGTTTAGGTTTACCACGATGGCTTTGTCCTTAATCTTCACTGTCCTATTAACTGTTGCTAATGACCTTACAACTATTTTGCGCTGTAAGTGAAGTTGACTAAACACTATAGCTTCGATTTTCTTAATACAATTCTGTCCAACTTCTACCGCTTGGTCACAATTTACAGAATCATTTGCTTGAATACCAGTAGAAATTGAAGATAGTTCAGTGGAGTGACGCTCAAAGGGATTATGGAGATGCAACTATTCCAAAAAAAAAAGCTAAAATGAGCTGCGTCTTTAGCTATTCTCGTATCCCTTAGTTCACATGCTGCTCTGATGTACTGGAGTACACTCCACTGAACTCCTCTACAGCTTCAATCACTCTCAAATAATTTGGCATTGAATTCAACCAACGGGAGATAGTTGAATCTGAGATGCCACGACCGTGAGTGAGTCCTCCACGAGACTTGAAGGATCGCATTAAGACTTGCTCAATATTCATGTCAGTCCATTTACCTGACCAATATTTTGTAAATCTCCTTGTTCTAAAATACCCTTCTTGAGCAAACTTTTCAAACTCGTCTGGTGGGAGGAGACCTTCACTTTGTCATTTGTTGCAAGTGTCATTTGTTGGTTTGTCATTTGTTGCAAGTCAACATGCGCTGCTTTTGCATAATTGAGATGTCCTGCTGAGTGGAAGTATGGTAACATACACCAAACACTATACAGATAAAGAAGCCAGTCCTCACTGCGCTCCGCCCTGATAAAGAAACCTTCTAATCTCGACCATCTTGAAATATTGGACCCAGAATAAAGGAAAAATCGTAATTTAAGATAAATGAGAAAATAATTAATTTAAATAAGAAATAAACGCACTTCATGATAATGTTTTATTTAATTAATAATATACTAATTATTTAATTAGTGGCTTTAAATAATTAGTAGTTTTTACGGTAAAACCAGCTTCTCAGTGAGCCACTTCCATGAGCTAACGGTGTATAATATTACTTCAGTTATTATCTGCTTCCACATTAAAGATACGGAACATTTGATTATAAAGTATTTTGTGGCCAGTTAAATTTTCTACATTTTCATATCTTGGTGTGTTTTCATTTAAATTAACCGTTAAGCCACTATTTGATTAAAAATAAAAGTTAATACTTTTTCAACTGAAATTCATAATTTCAACTGAATTCATACTTAAGTTTATCTGCCTAACCATTAGAGTTATGTAAAACGTTACAAGAATCATTTTTGTAGCAAATTTCATCCTTTACATTTTGGTGTTTTTAGGATTTAAATTGAGTTAGCCGTTTGTTCGTTATAGCTTGAAAACGACTGCAACAACGCGCGTTGGCGGCCATTTTCTAAAATGGCGGGTTTCTCTCAAAGCCAACCTCAGATTTATGGGGGGGGGGGCGGAGTTTTGGGTTCAGGGACCCCCACTAAACAATCTCTCCAAAGGAAGTTTAATTATTAATGTCCAGGATTGACCCCAAAATTGCATAATTGCGCTGGACTAAATTGTCAATTCTCTTTTCAGTGATACATAATTCCCGAAAGAAAGTAAATCATATTTTCCTCTAAATGTTCTTTAAATTTTTTTATGATTTTTAATGTCGTAAAAAAAGTAGAAAGAGAGAAGCTCTTTATTTGTTGATTATCTATCGAATGTTTATCTCTTTTACTCTCAATTGCAAAATGGATTACAAATAGAATTACGACTCATTTTTAAGATATCGATAGGATTTCATTATTTCTGTAAATTTCTTTTTCTGTAAATTTTTCTATCGTGTGCAGATTTCACCACATATAATGACGAAAGTAAACATTTTTAAAAAGAAATGATAAATCTCATCCCTATCCATCAATATGCATGCTTAGTTTGAAGAAGATTCATTCCTGATTTAGGGGCTGTTCATAAACTACGAACCATATCATAGGGGTGAGTAAGTTGTGCCTAGGGTGACAAAGTGTGGCGAGGGAGACAGACAATATGTGACGTCACAATCCATTTCACTTAAGCACATCTTCTTGAAATAAAAAATTCCTACTAAGAAATTTATTAAAACACCCGCAATTATCTAAACAAGCATTTCCCAACATATTTTTTTTTTTTTTTTTTTGATATACCACTTCCCGTGTTCTAATTATACCACCAATACCTAAAATTTTAAAGACTGAATCGTATTGTGAAAAACAATATATACATTCTTAATGGCTAAGTTAGGGGCCATGGAACAGTTATTTATTATAAAAAGAACCCGTTTCCAGTATCATTTTTAATCATTATTCATGTTTTAATATTTTACCTGATCTCGTTGCGAACCACTGGACAACGCCTCAAGAACTACCATTTGAAAAACGCTGATCCAAACGAAAATATGCTTGAATGAGAGAAATAGGCAAATATAAAATTTCTAATACAAAAGAAAAAGATAATTTCAATTCCAGCTTTTGATTCTCTGTTAAGATCTAAATGTCGATTATTTATATATACCTATAATATAAAAAAAATACCTGTAATATCAAAAAGAAATCGTTTTCATTTTTTAGATTTTGATTCTATTTTTTAATATTGTATTTAGATTAGTTGATTTTTTAATATCTACCCAAAGATATAAAAAAGATTTAAATTTTATTTTTTATGTATAAATATCAATCATTAAGATGTAGGAAAAGAAAACTTTATAGGAAAAGTTACAAAATATTTAATGTATTTACTAATACAGTAAAACCCGGTTAACCGAACTCGGGTCAACCGAACCCCGGGTTATCCAAAACGCCTCCGGAAATTTAAATGATTAATTCATATGCTACAAACTATTAAGTACAGAAAACTGTATATTGATGTAGCTATTGTAATCCAAAATATGTAATTTGTAAAGACATAAGTGTAGCATACAAAGAGATTTTTGAATTCATTTGACCTTCAAAACCTTTTGACCGTCAAAAATACATACTGTAATTACAATGCAAAATAATGTAGCTGTATTAGATGTTCATGGCTTAACCGAAAAAAACTCTTATCCGAAACGGCTTCCCCCCCCCCGTTTAGTTCGGTTAACCGGGGCTGTACTGTAGTATATTAAACTATAGTGATAATTAAAGAACATTCATGGCCGAGTGCACCAATCCTCAATTAACTTTGATGGCAGCAGTGTGGACATAGCTAAAATTAGTGGAGGGTGCTGCTCCAGAAAAATTTTAGGCTTTGTTTTAAAATTGTATGAAAGAAACAAACATGTATAAAAAGAAATTTATCAAGTTTCTGAATAAATTTTCTTTTTATACATGTTTGTTTCCTTTCACACAATTTTAAAGCAAAGGGTAAAATTTTTCTCGAGCTGCACCCCCCACTAATTTTAGCTATATCCACACTGCAGCCATCAAAGTTAATTGAAGTTTGGTGCACTCGGCCATCAGACATTTATTTTTATTTTATTTTTAATTGCCCAAAGATCAACATATACAATTGATCTTCTATTGTTTTTAGGGCCTTTGCCAGTTAAAGGATAAAATTCTCTATTAGTTCTACGGCTGAGTAAATGACTTATAATCGTTGAACTGATTAATAGGTGTTGTGACCTGAATCTTACTTACAGTTAAAAATACCTTAGTTTTTAATGTAAATGCATGATAATGTGATGCATGATATTGCGACATAATATTGTGGAGGGGGTGACGTAGTTTATGGACAGCCCCTTAGATATTATTACGGACAATACAAACAGACGGAAAGTTGCTAATAAGGAAACTCTTTTACTTGAGTCTGATTTTTCTGTTTGCTAATGAACCTAACTACGCACAATCCGTATTTCTAACTGCGCATGTACTATAGTCCAAAAGATGAGATTAGATGTTGTTGTGACTTAAATGTAATTAAATTAAATTAATCACCGAATAATATAATAAGGGAGAAAACATTATTTATGATTTATTTATTAGGAGAAGGTTCATTGATAACTCAGAAAACAGACCATAAGTACGTAAAAGGACACATAATGAGTAGCAGGATAAAAATATTGAAAGTGAAAAAGATCACGAAATAAAGAAAGTATTTTAATAAAAAATATAAAGAAAGGAATTTAAACAAGAAAGGAAGGTTTCATATGAAAGAATTGTAATTTTAGCTAGGGATTTGGTCTCTGAATGTATTAAGTCTAACAAACCTGTCGAGTTTAGTGTTTTACATTATTAGGTTGTCACTGCATGAGTTGATGACTTGTATGGGTTTTAACAGAGTTAGTTTGTGTATTTCCCATTTGTCTTTGTTTATTTTAATTTGTAGTTTGATGAAGGAAAGACGTAGTTCCATCAGAAAATTTGCTGTATTTTAATAAATGGATTAAAAATATTAGCAAGATGATAGGGTGGTGTTATTTTAACTTAATGAGAAATGTTTTGTATTGTAGTTCTTTATTTATTTTTTATTATTGTAATTTGGGTTATTGATTTTTTTTCTTCATTTTTATTGACTTAAAAATAAGACAAAGAAATAGAAATCACTCAATCTAGAACAAGATGACGCAATTTGAATGACAATCTCTGATTGAATGATAAATGAAATTGATAAATTAACTGTGATTTCAGTTGGCACGCACATCATAATGATGATGCTGACAGTTGTGAATTGAAGACGCAGTGAAGGTTGTCTTCTGACTCACCCCCAATCTAATCGGTGCATTCCGTGCGTCACAGTGTCATGTGATCAGACGACCTTGATAGAGCAACTTACATTTAAGCACAGACTCTTTTCACATCACTTGTCTCTTTCACAGCAAAAAGAATACGTCGTTTTTTATTTAAAGTTACGATTGTTTAGCTTTTTTTAAACATGTTGGGTGTTGTTGTATTTTGTGCTTTAGCTTTGGCTGTTTTCGCCGACGAGAAATTCCCCGGTCCTTGCCCTAATGTCTCACCTCTGGCAGACTTCGACGTAGAAAAGGTTAGTGAAAAATAAGATAATCTATATTGTATCTAGATTTCAGTACTTACGAAAATTTAATTCGAAATTTAACTATACATTCTTACTACAAATATTTTCTTTTTAATAATTTGATTTTAATTTAATTGAGAAGTAAGTTTCTTTTTAGGAGATAATCTTGGTAAATATTCAGATAAGTTGCAATTTTATCGCAGTTAATCAAGCATTGTCTTGTTTTCTGCACTAAGGATTAAGAATGGAAAAATCCTAGGCCAAATTATCTTCAAATTATCGTTAATTTAGTGAGCTAATTCTGTATGAGAAATCTGATTCGTATTTAGGAGAAAAAGATATTTGTACTTAATAACGGGTTTCCATTTAATATACTTGAATATATTAAAATATTTAACTTGGGTTGCTGCAAATTTTTCAAATTACTATTGCAGCGTGTCAGTTTTACAAGAATGTCTTCTTGAGACTTTGTATAAATTTGATAAAATGAAACCCCATCTATTTTTGCTTTCAATATTTTCTGATAAGGTCCTTAACATTCTTAAGACACTTTAGGATTTTAGAATTTTTGATCCTACATATAATTCTTTTTCTACAGGAATTTTTGTCGTGTGAAGATATCGCCCTATTAAACCTCCAAAAAAACAAAATGGATTCTTTTGGTTTTAAAAAAAAAAAATATTATCAATCTGTTTCGTATGTTTTTCGACACCCTCCCCCTCCCAAGTATCTTAAATTCCATCCCAACCTCTTCCAAGTCTGGGAAATAGTCCTACTTCCTTTTCCACCGTATAGTAGCATAATTAATCAAACTGTTTTCATAAATGTAGCTGAAACAATTTTACAGTAAAATAAAAGTTAAAATTGTAAATTTTCCCTTTTTGTTTTTTAGTTTTCCGAGAAAAGTTGGTACCTGGTCGAGAGTTCTGATCACAAAAGCAAACGCTGCATCAAATACAAATTCGAGACTGAACCAACAAAAACCTGGACTGTGACTGGCATCAACAAAAAGGGAGTTGAATTCAACAAAACTCATTCCTTCACAGAAAATGAAGGAAACATTACAGCCATTGAATCGGGTTAGTATTCCACCTACAAATCTATTCTTTGGGGAAATTACTGTTAAAATATATAATATATATAATTTTTTAAAAATATTTATTAATTTCTTGATTTTTTTTTTTTTTTTTTTTTTTTTTAATAATAGATGGAGATACGGAATTCTTTTTGGTAATTGCTGGGGACTACGCAAATTATACAGTATTTTATCAATGCGAAGCAAAGAAAAATAACATGCATGAAGGTAAGTCTTTCAAGTAAAAATATATGACCATTGCTGAGTAAACTGAGATTTTTAATGTTTCCTCCATTGGTTCACTGTGTATATTTGCCACTATATCCATTGAGTATAGTTTTACTTTCATTTCTTTTCCTAAATGTTTTATTAATTCTGCAGTATTTTTTACAATTATATCTCTCTTGAATAATGGAAGTTTGGAAAATTCCATTCACAAACCTCCCTGAATTTTGAGGGGAGACATACGAATTAATTAAGGGTCTTAACGGAATATCTGGGTTCGAATTTTGGCATTTCAGAAATTCACTCAAAGGATATAGACAATATACACTAATATATCAGTAGACGAAACATTAAAATATAATAGACACTGTGTGAAAGAAGATAATAGAAAGACAAATCTCTGCTTATTACCAGTTTATTATCTCATTGTTAAATCACATAATGCATACTCATAAGTATGAATTCTACAAAAATTTCTGATTTTAAAAATACTACTGCTGTACAATGTAACTGTTGCTAATCTCCCAATGGTTTATAAAGATTTAAAACTTCAGTAAAACTGCCTTAAATGCAACAATTTCTGAAAACTTTACTAATTCTAAATTTTTTGTGCTTGGAATTTTAATTGCAACTTGTCATGAAGATACTTCGGCATTAATATTTAATAAAATATCCATTAACTTGACCTTTTTAAAATGAAGAAAAAAAAATCAATTGTAATTTAAATGTAAATTTTTATCCTTGAATTCTTTTTCAGAGGATATCCTTGTACTGGTCAGTGAAGAAGCTTTAATGGACTTGACCGCCTTACTTCCTCAAGTGCATGAGGTTCTCAAGAATACAACCGTAAGCCTTCAGATCTTCCACCCAATCAGCCATGACTGTACTCTCAACACCGCTGCTCCAACCCCTTCTGCCTAATTTATAATGTTGTTGTTGTTGTAAATAGTTAACATATTTTTACTAGTTATTTTTAATTTATTTTAACGTTTTTATACTGAATAAATTTAATTTCTTATACTTTTTTTCCTTCGTTCATTTCGGATGAGAATTTTCTAAAACTATAAATAAAACTGAAGTTTTTATTTCATAAAACTCACTTTTAAACTTCGTATCAGCAGTAAAGTAGTTATTCCTCTAGATTCTGAATAAATTTCAGTCTTTAACTTAATTATAAATTCATTACCAAATTTTAAATCTTGAATTTAATTTACAAAGTCTCAAATCTTTCGCAAACTCGTTAAACTGTTGCCTCCACGATAGTCTAGATTTAATCTGATATGGATGATCGTGTTAATTCCTTATGAAGGGGTTCATGAGCTAAAACAAGACATACATAGTTTGGGATATCTTACAGTAGTTTCTTAAAATTCCATTTAGATACACCAAAAAATATTGGTGTCCTTCATGTGACAAGTTCCGAACCTTTGAAAGTTTACTTTATAAAAAACTTCATAATAAACTTGTGAACTTTTCTTGGAAAGAGCCCAAAATAAACAAAGGCTTTAGAATGAACTTGCAGTTCTTTTGGACGTGCGTTTGCATTAATTATTGGGCGTTCAACGTTGATCTTTATCTCCATGACATTTCAGTTGACACAGAGGATCATTCTGATAGCTTAATTTGTCATCCGTTTAATTCTTATATTCTAATTCTAAATTTCCACTTTAAAGAATAAATCTTCAATGAAGATTTAATTATTCATTAAAAATACTCGTTCAAACACAAATGCGGCCAATGAACTTCATGAATTGATCTTTTAGATAACTTAATTTCATATCATTTGAAATTCTTTTCCAGTAATATCTCTAGCAAATGGAATAAAAAAAAAAAAAAAAAAAGTTAAACAGTAAAATTTTGAATCTTTAAGGCTCAATCTACTATTTAAATTTTCAGCTTTAAAATAAAAATGTGTACTATGAATAAAATAAAAAAAAAAATTTCAAATATGAAATTTCGAAGGTCAGTGATATTCTTCAACAAAAAAAAAAATACATAATTTAAAAACGTCGGCTAATTTTCGGGATCTATTTAATGCCAACTGTAACCCTTCAAGCTTCTCTTCCAAATGAAACAACTTCAATAAGAATAATGACCTTAAATACGAAAATTAGACATTATTCCTAAAAAAATAAATGATTATTTAGAATGTATCATATGACCAATATACAGCATATGCTGTTGATTCATAATTTTTGCTAAATGTTAAAATTATTATTTAAATAATCAATAGCTTGCAATGCGAATCCAATACACAAAGGATCCATTTTTTTTTTACCTTTTTATTCTTACTTATGCATTTCAAATTATTTATAAACTAAATTCTTTACTCTTACTGTTTTTCTAAGATAGTCTAGGAATTTTGTCATATTTTATCTCTTTAGATTTGGTCTAAGTTATTTTTATCTGTATTACATGAAGGTTACCACATCAAATTTAATTAATAATGCTGTAGTCGAGGTTTTAGTCCTTGATTTCATTACCACGCAGTTCTATTATAGTTGTTTGCCATCTACAGTCATTGGAATAACGGCAAATTAGTTCACGCAAAGTGATCTATAATTTTAATCTTAAGTTTCAAATTTGACTATCGATCTAAAATTTAAAAAAATAGATTCTTACGATACTAATTGTTAATCGATATCAAAGAATCACCCTTTGTGACATGTTTCTGAAGTTACAATATTTTATTAGATGTAAATTAGGACTAATAAAGAAAATAAAAAAAAGTATAAGGACGGAAAAGTCATAAATCATTACAAGTTTTGATCGTATACTGGTATTTCACTTTTAATATAGTATACATAAAAGCCAAAGACTTGTTATGCTATGTTTTAGACGTTCGAAATGACTGCGAATTCTTACTATTATCATTTGAACATTTCTCTTTTTAAGGCAATTTTCCATGTATTTTTAATTTTTTAGCAACATTAAAAATGAGCATAACAGAAGAATGAACATGCGTAAGACAATTAGTAAGATATGAAAAGGAATAAAAACGCAAACAAATAAGTCTTGGAATTTTTGATATCGGGAATCTAAGACAGCCTGTTGCAGCCATCTTCACTTGGATTTACCTAGTATCTGCAGCTCAGTGAGAAGTAAACAAAACAGCGGCCCTTCATATAAAAAGAACATTAACGGTAAATTACAAAAAGAGCAAAGTGTTAAACTCCCGCTAGCAACCAGCCACTAGCTGTTAAAGCATATTATCCTTTTTTCCTTAAATACTGTACTTTTGTACGAATATATATTATTTATTTAATATTAAAAAAAATATATATTTATAATTTTTTTTTTCTTGAGTTACATCTTATATACTTAAAATTTAAGAATTTATCTACGTAAAGACTTAAAGAATACAAAAAAAAACAAAACAAAAACAAGGTAGGGATAGTGATTAGTAAACCAATCACAGTGCTTCGCAACGGCCTTTACTTTAGAATAGACTGCGCCAGGGTGGTCTAGAAAATGCGCAAGCGTGTCGTCTCTTTGCGACCCCATGCTATCTTACCCACCCCTATTTATATGGAATAATCGTCATTCTTAACTCACACCTTCTTAATACACTAAATTCCTAATAATGATTTAAAAAAAAAAAAAAAAAAAAACTTAAGTTGGTTAGGGGATCGAACCCACGACCTTCGCGTTGTTAGCACGACGCTCTAACCAACTGAGCTAACAGGCCACTTACAACATTCAGCATTCAGGCCACCTACAACTGAGCTAACAGAAGCCGTTGCGAAGCATTGTGGGATGTGTGTGCACAGACAGACAAACCGGGGATATAAGACGTCTTTCAGAAGCCTAAAAAACGAGTTTTGAAAACCAGCTAAGAACCACTGACTTTGAGACAACTTTACCAAATACTTCATAATCATCATTTGATCTTTTATTACTGCTTGATTTATTCTTGTCTATAATTTTTTTTACCCTAAATGAATATCCATGTAGATGTAAATATTGGAAAATTAGTGAAAATGCACTTGCAGGGGGGGGGGGGATCTAAAAAAGATAATTTGTTAATTTCATACAGTAGTAAAAGGAAAGTACATTTTGTAAATGATTATTAAAAAGTACCTTTTTTCACAAATATGATCCCCTGTATGTATGTTTTCACAAATATCTCGAGACAAGCGTTTCAGTTTATTAGGGTTCATCACTAGTTACGTCCAATACAGATAGTTGATAGGATGACAGTTGTACTCAGAGACATTTGATTATAAAAGTAGATTATAATTATTTTTTTTATAAAGACATTATTTGTTAAAATTTGAGACCTATGTTCATTTCTGACATCTCAAGACAACCTGTTTCACGCTAACATGGCGATCATCGGTTGAGAGTAGTTAGAATAAACAAACATGTCTCAACGGAGGTGAATTGATGTGACGATGGCAAGACAAATGGAGCCTCCACAAATCTAAACTAATTTATTTTTAATTCTTTTTCAAACTAATTCTTTATCTTTAATGTGTATTATTATTTTTAACAAAACAAAATGAGAAATAAGAACAGCACAAGCTTAAAT
>JAFIDM010010028.1:37127136-37146142 GCA_023159025.1 Thereuonema tuberculata | reverse complement strand
ACGCTCTGCTAAAGTTATTTTCTAAATGTGAGCAAGTTTATTCCACAATTTTAATTTAAGAAATTCCGATTGCAATTGAAATTTTAGAACGTAGTTTTCTTTTAACTAACTTTAGCTGAACTTAAGTTCTGTCATATTTTAAACGCAATTTCTAAGGATATCGTGTAAAAGATAAGTATTGGATGATATCAAGTAGAAGATAGTCTGAAAATAATTAATTATCTTTGACTTAATTTTATCCGCTCAAAAGGAAACTTCAATAATATTGCTAATGTATTTAGACAACTTAAAAAATTTAATAGCAATTTATGATAAGTCATTATTTTCAAGTCTAATTGCAAAAATTCAATTAATATATTCCGTTGAAAAATAGCCTTCCTTTTCGTTAGTGTATTGTTCAAAGAAATTGAAACTTATGAAATCACCGTCTCTGTCTGTCTAACTTTTGAACCAGTCAATGGATCATCTTGAAACTTAGCTTGTACATTAACAGTCAGGAGATGAGCTAATTTTTTTTTGTACTTGAAACTTTTTCCTTGAAGTACCTATCGAGAAAGTTGTGCTTGAAGATTAAAATAAACCTAATAGAAAAGCACTAGAAATGAATTTTTATATTGTGATTATTAATCCACTTACAGTCCATCTCCTAATAGTTATGTCCATCATTGTTACCTGACACAGACGTTACTTTCTCTCTATTAGGTCAACGCAACAATAAATAATACGAATCAAAATTCATTGTTGTGCTTATCTAAAGAAAGTAACGTACATTAATATCATTGTTAACCAATGGGACTATTAAGTATTAATGAATTTAAAATAGTTTCGGAAATAAAAAACACGAAGATGCAATCTATATTCTACAAAAACTGATTTATAAAGAGCAGGATATTTTTCTCTTATGTTATTTTATGAGCTTTAAAAAATAAAGTAAATAAAAAAATAAAACAAAAAAACAACATTTTAATGAAAGTAGGCTTCAAGTTCTTAGTTCTTCTAGGATTTCGTTTCGTCCTTAGATCAAAATAATCATCATTAATTAAGAAAGTACAGTTGATGCAATCTTGCTAGAATATTATAGGTCTATATCAATTTGAATTAATTATTTCAAATATTATTTATTTATTTATTTATTTCTGACTGCTTATGCCTTAAAAAAAATAGATACTGTTTCTTCAAGCATTTTTAAACAATTTAAACTTCATATCCATAGTGAACTCCAAAACAATTTAACTCCATAAACTCCTTAAAATATTCTGTCTTCCATTTGTTTGTTGTCGAACGATAATAAACTACTCGACTTGTCCTTGACTTTACGAAAGGTTGAACAGTTTAAGTAAACCGTCGCTAGTAAACTTATTTTTATGTATTTGTGTGTGTGTGTGTGTGTGTTTTTTATCCATTCTTTTGTAATTCATCAACAAAATTACAGAAAAGGATGGTACATTTATTAGAACTTTTATTTATATTTTCAGTTAGGCCAGAGCCTTACTAACTTTAAATTAGTCAAATAACTTTGCACACAGTATTACGTAAAAATTTAATGATTTACATCAAAAAATTTGGGTTTTATTAAAACCAAAAAATACATAAAAATATTAAAATATAAAATTTTCCAGAAAATAGATAATAAATAACTTAAAATTCTGAAAAATTCTTAATACTAATAACAAATATAAATAAGTATTCGATAAGTAGTTAAAATATAATAAACTTAAAATCATATCATCTTTGTTTGATGTTACCATTCATTTAACTCAAAAAACAATTTCATTCAAATATTCAATTGTTTTTAGAATTTCATATCAGGTCTTATATGAGACTTAAAGAGAGAATTTCCAGACTTCAACTTCTCTTTATCTCTTTAAAATTTAAATATAAAATATATAAAAATAAAATAAGAAAGAGTTCACAGAAAGTACTCTTAGTCGATGGAGTAAATTAAATAACATAAAAGTTAGTTAAATTATTATTTACAAATCTTTTCAATCATTTTAATAAACTAAACTATAAAAATTGTCAATAATCGATCTTTTATTAATATCTGAACACTTTAAAAAATATAAAAAATGCGATAGAATATCATCATCGTTTTATTGATGATGAAGGTGACTTTCTTTACTTGGCTGATAAAATCTTTTAAGGATTAACAAGAATCGTTCAGATGGGTCTTCATTTAACTTGTCATTATCAGCGAAGGATAAAATAAGGCAGTACACTTTAAAAACATTTAAAATTAATATTAAAATAAGTTTTAACGTATGCTTAAAATAACATGCTTAGATTAAATAAAAATCACTAACACAAAATTTCCTTTAATAATATATATTAAAAATCTGAAAATGCATACAAAAGCTTTCGGAGACCTTTTGGGGCTCCCCTTTCAATTGATAAGTGAGCCGCATAAAGTCTCCGAAAGCTTTTGTATATATAAAAGATTTTGATATATATTTTTAAACAAAATTTTGTGTGCTGGTGATTTTCATTTAATCTAAGCATAAAAATTAATATTGAATTTTATTTTAATGTTACTAACATGTGTGATGCCTTATTTTATACTAAGAATTATTTAAAGGTCTTACTTTAAAAGGGATAGAGAAGCAATTAATACTCTTCCATGTTGTTTTGTTTTTCGAAGTAAAACTCAACCTTTAAGTCAAAAAACTGGTTTTTCAATGTGTTAAAAATTCATTGAATTAAACTTGAGTCATCTTTCGTTGTAGCAATTTATATTTTGCTCTGTAGTATCTCTTTTTTTATAGCAGAACTTAAAAAATATTTTTTTCGATCATTTGAAACATATTTATTTAAAAAAAAGTAGTATTAAGAAAAAAATCGCCCTCTCTTGAGCAATCAAAATTAGCACATTTCAAAAATAAAATTACTCCCTTCAAAAAATAGAAATAGGTCAGACAGTGTGAAAACCTTCCATCACCCAAAAAAACCCACACAGGTTGAGAAGTGTTTTAATTATAGAAATAAATACTGTACTTAGGTAATTTGTCATTGGCAGTGTTATTTAGGAGAAAATCCGTATTTCAGTTCTAGAATGTCTCAGGCTTTGAATGACTTTTGTCTGATATGTCATTGAATTATTATTTCTTTTGAAGGTGATTCTCGATGTTCTTTTGTCTCATTTCGGGCAGGTTTTGAAGATTCGTCTTCCGAGGATCTCAGGTACTTTGGACCCATATTTAGCTAGAGTTCCTTTGATAGCATTCAACATACGATCAAGATTATTCAGTTCTGCTTCCCTGACGAAAATAATAGCACCTGAAAGAAAATAATAATAATTTTAATTTTTGTTACATAACAGTTTCAATTCGTAACTGTATGGAATAAAATCACTTTTTAACATTACGTAGTTTCTATTTCAATGAAATTGTTTAAAGTGTCTTTTTCTTTTTCTTTTTTGAGATAAAGCAAGTTGAACAGTTAATAAATATTCTCCCCACCTTCATCACGGTATGCGACAACATACTGGGCGATTCACAATAGGCGATGGTCAACTGGGCGATAGTCAAGTGGGCGACAGAAACTTTAAAAATGTTGCACTCTTAGCAGGCGTACGGTTTGGCGGATATTCACATTTATAGGATATATTATAGATTTTATTTTTAGAAGGTTGTTTATGATCATGTTTATTTTATTTAAGAATCAGTAAAACACGCTGGAATTTTATTGTTGTTTTTATCACTGTATCTTATCTAAACAAAACCTTATCAACGTCGGCCATTGTCCGATAAAATGAAAAGATACGACAAACAGTGATAGTAGGTATATGTTTCTAGTGCAAACCTCCATCTTGCTTGAATTCAAATAGGATCTAAACAACAAATAATACAAATACTTACTTTCGAACACTGGTTTGTTAACTGGAGCGGAACAAGTGTAAAAGAACGCATAATGTTCATAATCAGTATTCATCAGTAATGGTCCACTTGGGTCACCTAGTTAAGAAAAGATGAAAAGATTGAAGCAACACGATTTATTAAACAGAAAATAAAACAGTCTAATAATTCTAATAGAATTTTAATGAAAAAATAATTGAAAGCCAATTTTCAAAAACAATGAAAAAATTTAATTAGTTACGAAATTTGATTAATTATACACACACAGTCTACTTTTGCAAAGATTTCTTGTAAAAGTATTATTAATTTATTATTAGCTTAAATATGAAATTTATGAAATAAGTACAATAGTTGGATAAATACAAATAATATAATCTTTATGGGGAATTTTTACGACTTCGGGTGAAATTAATTAGAGCCAAGATTTCGCCCGGAGTGGGAAAATAAATCCCTCCTATAAAATTATATTAGTTGAAATATCCAATTATCATGGCCTACTTCAGATCCAAATTATATACAGTTGTTATATTTATAGTTATATTATTGAGAGGTCAGCAACTTATATTGTTTGAAAAATAGATCTAAAAGGACAGTATCTTAAAATGCTTTAGTATGTTGTCACTATTAATGGATTCTGCATTAGAATCCATTAATAAGAATTATATTCTTGTCATTGCACTAATTACTTGTACAATATATTTTTATTTAAAAATGATTTTTTTTTTAAAGTTCAATTAAAACAAACAAATTTTTTTCCCGTGACTCACGTTGTAAAGTTTTACAAAGTTGCATATTTTGAATAAACTTTTGGTTTTAATTGCATAACTTTTTTTTTGTATTATTTATATGGTTATATATTATTATAACTGTTTCACGGTAATATGATAAAGGAATGTCGACTAAGCTTCAAAATGTTGTTTAAATTTTGTTTTATTCCATTTATTAGATTTAGATTTGAAGAGGATATGATAACGTTTTTATAAGATTGTTTTTAACAAAAATATTCTGAATACATACAATCGATAATAAAATTTTTCATTTTTTTATGGGAAGTAATATTTTATTATAAAGTTGACTACCTTTTTATTCTTCGTTAGCATTTTTAAGTATTTTGTACATTACTTGTCGTAATAGAATAGAATAGCCAATTATCCAACGAAAAATACCAATAAAGGAAATTTATAAAGTAAACACACTTAAAACTTCATTCTATGCTAGGGAAGCACTTGTCTCAGAACGAATTTAATGTACTGTTATTTATAATAATAATAATAATAATAATAATAATCATTCTTGCACACATCTTTACACTTAGCAATATGTGCTTTGGTCCTTGACCCGCCATATTGTTTTTGCTGGGGAAACCCAAGGTTCGAAACATAATAATAATAATAAATGGTATACATTTACTCCCAGGGCCGTCGCGTGGTTTGTTGGCATCCGTGGCAAGATTTCGTCAGGAGCCCCCTCAATCTCCAATTAAAAAAAAACCCAAAAAAACCGGATTCTCCTGTTGCCGTTGCCGCGGCGCCCAGGGCGATCCCCCCGGTCGTCCCGCCCACGCGACGGCCCTGTTTACTCCTTTATTTTACAGTACAAGTCCTTTTAGGAGTCATGATTAAAAATTAATATTCATTTTTACAATTCAATGATATTAATCTAATTTGGAATTTGAATAATAAGTTACATTATGAGTATTTAATAAAAATATTATTTATACTTATAGATTAGAAATTGTATAAATAAGTTTTAAGAGAATCAAAAATAGAATAATTTATCTTTCTGTATTATTATCATTCTGTAAATATAAAATTATCACGTGTATTTAGATTTTGAAGAAATGATAATATGATGAACAATTTGGAATTATATTCTAAAGTTATTTTTAATTTAATTTTATTTTTTTTGTCCTCTATTTATATAACTGAAGCCAATTATTAATTGAGGTTTCAAATTGAAATTTGATTTCGTTATCTACAGCTGTGGTGTACATCAGAATAGTTAAAAAATAACTCGGTTTTGTGTTCTTAAATTATAATTTAAGATATTGATATTATTTTATTGAAAATTAAGTTATAATAGATTTAATGATTAAACTATATGATTATTATTGTTTATTGTTATTATTATTATTTTGATAGGAAATTGAAAAACAATTAAGTATTTCTTTCTTTTCTTATTATCTGACCAAATTTATTTTAAATGTTAGTATAACAACGTTTTTAGTAGAATACACTGCCTGACACAGAAAATGCCACACCCTAAAGGAATTCTCAAAAACAGATCCAATTGATGGCATATATAGCCAAACAGGTGCAGAACAAATGATTTAATTTTCAGTTATAGACAAGACTCCAGTGGTCTAAAATACAGGATGGTCGATAAAAAGTGGGAGCTCCACTTTGGGCGATATATTGCTGAATCCGACGTGGCATCGATTCGATGAGTGTCCTGAGTTTTCTGAATAATGTCCTGGGGGTATCGTAGACCATGTGGTTTGATCCGAGTTCACAGGTCATCTTCATTTGTGGGAGTGGAAGGGTATTCAACCGATATCCAATCGTGTCCCACAGGTTCTCGATTGGCGAGAGATCAGAGGATAGGGCTGGCCAAGGAAGCATCCGTACACCTTGCAAAGCATGTAGGCCGATCCGAGTTGTATGTGGCCGGGCGTCATTCTGTTGAAACATTGGGTTTGGGATGCCCTGGAGATATGATAGTGCCATGGGCCTCAGCCCCTCATCAACATCTCGGCTTGCTGTTAATATGCCCATAATGCATACTAGAGGTGAGAGGCTGTTGGCGCTGATAGCACCCTAAACCATGACTCCACGTTAGCGGGCTGTGTGGCGCTCCACAACAGTAGAGGAATCCTCCCGATGGTCACATCACCTCCAGACTCTCACACGGTGATCATCATTGGTGAGACCGAAACGGGATTCGTCGCTGAACACTACACTGTTCCATTCTGCACTTCATGCAGCTCTGGTGCGACACCATTCTAAGCGATGACGACGATGGCTCGCTGTTAAGGGTAGCCTTCGCAACGGACGCAATTGGCCGTAAACAATCGTCGCGACATTGTCCGTACTGATATCGAAGCAGCCAAAACTCCCTGGACACTTTACAAAATGTCGTCAGTCGTGGATTGTGGGCGTGCTATGGCATGACGTCTGATGCGACGATCTGTGCGCTCTAACGTTCGTCTCCGAGCTCCGGTCCCACTACAACGGTTTCCTTTCTGGGACCACTGTATCTACGTCGATTGTGGCTTCGCGTTGCGTTTCTTCCACAATACGACTCAAGGACCAATAACTTGCACAATGGAATTTGCATGGCACTGCATTCACATCTTCATGGTGTGACATTTTCTCTATCAGGAAGTGTATTTTTTTTTTTTTTTTTTGTCAAACTGTCTTTGGTAGTAAAAATCGCAAAAAAATCAAACCGTGTATACCGGTTTAATATAATCACTACACGTAAATCTAATTTCGTTTTTATAGTCTTTGGTTGCACTTATCCAAATGTTTGTTGTTTAATTCAAGACAGAAGCACAAACAATAAGATAATGGTTTTGGGTGAAAGTATATTTTGTGTAGTAAAATATGTGATACGGTGTTTATTTTTTATAAATATCGTTTTTGTGTTATTTCTATACTTATAATTGCTATGTCTATACATTGTACCATATGGACTGATTTATTTTATGACAATTAGGATTCCTTAAGGATAAAAATGTGTGCATGATCAGAGAGATAACTGGTGCTGCATTACAGTAATTAATACATCCTACAATAGAAAATCTTATTATAATAATAAAGGGAATCGATTTATTACTGATATGAGCAGAAAATTATCTGTAAAGACCTGATATGACCTTAAACAAGACAATTTTTAACATAAATGTAATGCAGAGCCTAGAATTTGATGTTACTATTACTACTACTACTAATAATAAAGAACTTACTTGAAAAGAGGCTTTTACCGTTGGTTTTGGTACTTAATATATCCACAGGATGGTTTTGAGTGAAAGTTTGTTTTACGCCTCTAAAAGGAGATAAAAAAATAATAATAAAATTTCATTTTCAATATAATATTAAAATAGACAAAATAAATTTCACATCAATATTATAATCATGCTAATATAACATACAGATATTCTATAATATCTAAAAGAATAGATCAGCATTTAATTATGTCCAAACATCACATTTCTTACAAATGTAAAATTCAGTTCCAGAAACCCTATTTTAAAGTAAAAATATTAAAAAAAAAATAGGTAATGGATATGCTGAAAATAATTGATTTTTGGTCTAACAATATATATATTTCGGAAATGGTTGACAAAGCGAAGAGATACGGATTCCAAATGTCATTTTGAGTGGAAAATGTTCTATGACAATTTGTTGTGCGGGCCGTAGTTTTAGAGTTAGGAAATGAATGCTTTGGAAATGGTCCCTAATCAAAGAAAGCTCAGTGCTGGCCATTTTCAGCATTTTCTTTAATTATCGTGACTGTTTTCAGTCATGACCTTTGTTATCCGGATTGCTTTTCGTAATAAACCTTTACCTTATTTACTTACACTTCCTAATGTGAACTGAGCTTTCTTTGATTAGAGACCATTCCCAACGCATTCATTTCTTAACTCTAAAACTTCGGCCCGTACAACAAAATATCATAAAATATTTTCCACTCAAAATGATCTTTGGAACCTGTGTCTCTTTGCTTTGTCTACCATTTCCAAAACACCCGTATATATCTGTAAAAAATGTGGCTTCTGATTATTAATCCACCATCAGACATAATCTTTGTAAGACTTTGTCTCAAGCACTATCGGAACAAACATTAATGATAATACAGGATGTCCAGTAAGTCAATCCTTAAGTGATTGTAAGTTCTTTATTTGCTAAAGATTTTGTTGAAACTATTGTTGTTGTAAACTCCATTTCTTGAGGTTTATATGAATTCCATGAGTTTTCTGTATTTTTTAGAGATGAAGTATGACACCTGAGTTAAATATTGAAGAGAGAGCAAAAATAGCAGCCCATTAAGAGGTTTGGCCCGTTAAGAGGTATAAGTGCTAAAGCGATGTAGGGCTAAATACGGAATCCATTCGATATATGAACGCCAAAACGATACAAAAATTATCATCGTAAATTACAACTCACAGCATTAATTTTTGCATGATGGCCTACCTCCTCATTTTGCAATTGATATTGGTAAATGACTTCATCCTCGTTTCCTAGGTTCATGGATTGGCAGACGTGCCCATACGAATGGTCCGCCGGCCGTCCAGATCTGACATCCTACGATTTATTCCTCTGGAAGTGAGCCAAGGAGGAGGTGTATCGAAGAAACTTGGATGAATTGGAAGCAATATTCTCCAATGGGATCAAGAATGTCCCAGAAAGGTTTCTGCTTTCAGTATACGCGAACGTACCAGTTCGTTTAAAGAAACGTGAATACTGAAGGATATGTGGAGTTTAAAATTATGTAAAAAAAACTTCAAGGAGAGTATAACACCACTTGTTTCATTAAAATCGATAACCATATAGTGAAGTTGCAATCATTTAAAAATAGCGAGTGACATATCAGACACCCTGAAGATTGATATGTATATTATCTCTGAGGACAACTTTCAATTCATTTCATTCATTACATCTTTATTTCAATACACCTTGCAAAATGATTGTCATTCATACAAATATTTTTAAATTATTTGTAAATCATTTAATTTTTTCAGTATCCTTATGTAGATTAATAACAATTTACTAATGGGTACTTTTCTTGTTTCAGTTATTACTGTCGATTACTTTCTTATAGATGTTATGAATCGATGCGTTACAGTAAAAGAATAGTAGATATGAAAAAAGTAAATAAAAAACTAGTCATTTTGGCTAGGGATTCATTTGGGAGCTATTGTGATAGCGATAGCGATTGCATTTGTTCTGTCCGTCTGTCTGTCTATCCACCCCTAACAACTCCCCAACGGATCGATAAACGGATTTCACCATCGTGTTCAGAGGTCCAAACACCTTAGGAATGGGGTATTTTCAAGGCACCCCACCGCCAGGTTGGGGTTCGAGATACACTCATGGACAAAAAAATTAGCGCACCAAGAAGGAGTCGTCAAAATGAAACGAAAATTTACATACGCAATGACTACTTTGATATAAGTAAATGATAAGAAAATCAAAGAAAAAGGATAATTTATTTCAGAGAAAAAGGCAAAAGAACGAGGAGTTAATACTGGATAATACAATCATCAGAAAGTTTCTTCAGTATATTTTTATAGCCTACATTTCCTTAAAAAAAACTCCTAAGATAAATAAAATCACTCAGTCTGATATTTGTCTCTCCCTGATAAGTTTTAATCAGTCAACAAAATCTTCTTGAAACTCAACATGAATATTTAAATAGAAGAAACATTAAAAAGACAAATAAGGAAGACACATAGGAACAAGAAACGTTTTACACCCTGAGCCATCACCGATGGGAATGTGGGACAGCCGTTTCGTCCTTTTTAGGACTCGTCAGCCAGATGAACTCACGATGATGGCTCAAAGAGGTGCGGAAGGTTCGGGATCTCACTCACGCTCCCGAAAGTGGAACCCTCAAAAGAAAAATTGTCTGGCTAACACGTGGAATTTCTTATCCCCTTTAGGTTTATCTGGCTGACGAGTTCTAAAGAGGACGCTACGGCCGTCTCAGATTCCCATCGGTGATGGCTTCTTGTTCCTATGTACCTTTCATATGTTGTCTTTTTTTATGTTAATCTAGGCACGTTAAATCGTTTTTGAATACAACTTTATACCTGAAACAAATTTTGTGAACTCTTGTTCAGAAAATTGCACGAGAAATTTGTCAAATTTATTATAGAACAACAATTAAAAAAGGAAAACAAATAATTGCTATCCATGGCTATTGATGCGTGTTAATTAGTTAAACTCGTTAATTAATCCTCCTGTTCATTTAATCCGTAATTTAATCCTTTAAATTTCATTAGTCAGTCCAATTTAAATATGTTTTTTTTTCTTTTCCTCAAAAGGGAAAAATTTTAACTGTCATGGAAATGTAAATTTTAAATAGAATAATTTAAAGGCAAACGCTGGCATTTTGTCTATTTTGTTTGATAACTTAAAAAAACTAAAAAAAAAAAATCCTTAACATTATAAGAGACGTAGACTTCACGTTATTTCAGTATCTTGTCTATTTGTTTTTTTTCCCTACTTACAGATGCAGTGTTAACTGAATCTAAAAAAGAGAAAATAAGTTTCGTTGCGAATTATTATCACTTCATTTCAGTTTCATTTAAATATAAATATTATCTCGTATCCGTGTCCTCCTTTTCTCAAATTAAACTTTTCACCATTCCCTAATCTATTCTCTGTCCTAGAAAGGGAAAGGCAGTGCGTGATAGAAATATTCATTGATAAAATTAGAACAGGTTTTGGGAATTCCCCTTTTCAAATTGAAAATAGATCTTGTAGATTCAAAAGTAAAAAATAAAGTTACATATTTAAACTTATTAACTGTAATAACTTCGGTTTTGTTAAATATTCATTTCTAATCGTCAAACGAGTAGATGTTTATGTAGAACAAACTTTTATTGAAGCTTCTAGAAATACAAAAAGAAATGTAATAAAAAAATGTACAAGAAGAATCAAAAGAAAGCCTTAAAATACTTTTCACTAGTGATTGGCTCGTTTATCAGACAGGTATAGGATCCATAGATATATATATATACATATATTTGTTTTGATTTTAACATAGAAATGAGTTTTAAAAATGTGATTCGAAAATTAAACACAGTTTTTGAAAGATTATGTATCTTTAAGATTGTTTGATCGTTTCTTTATGTTTGCTTGATGCAAGACAAACAGCGATTATAGAAATTGGTAACCACCACGAAACATGGTAACCGATCAGGGGCGTACATAAGGGGGGGGGGCCGAGGGGGCCCGGGCCCCTCCCGAAATAATGAAGATATGTCCTCCCATCGTTTTTTTTTTTTTTGTTGAACAGATAGGTTTTCATTGTTTTTTTGTTTGGTTGAACAGATAGGTTTCCATGGGGTGTCTACTTAATTATATTAATCTTGGGCCCCCCCCCCGAAAATATATTCTGTATACGCCACTGTAACCGATCATTATGTTTTTCGAATCCTAGATAAAAATTCGAATCGCCTCTTATAAAAGAAAATTATTTTTCTAACATAATCTATCCTTAATAAATAGAAGACACTTTACCTTTCATCAAAGTAATTCTGAACGACAACAACTTCTTTGGTGGTGGTTATTAGCTGCCAAGTGCTGCAGTCATAGTCTGGTTCAGTTCCACTGTGAGCTACAGCAACTCTATACCATTTGCCTTGACTAAACTGTAATTCAAAATTAAACAAATGTCATTTTCCTGATATTTTAAAAAATATTACAAAGCTAATATTTTAGTTACTAAGCTTTTTATTTCTTAACCAGATTAATAATAATCTCACATTATTAACGCAAAAAAAAAACACTTCTTAATATTTAAAATACGTTAAAAATGAAACTAATTTTCTATTTACAAAAAAACAGGCAATAAATTTTATTATAATATACAATAATCAATGAATTAAATTCAGTATTACAAGGAAAGTGGTTGTCTTTTTGAATGTTATTCTATGAGCTACATTACTAAATAGGTTAAACTAAATATCTTGAAATGGGATCATTCGTATCACAAATACTTAACAGAGTTAGCTAGTAATTAAGGTATTTGTTTCACACTATTTCGTGTAGTTAATGATTCTTTCTAATGAATGCGAATGAAACAGTGTAAGAAATTATGGTCAGAAAAAACTATTAACTTACTTTCAAATTTACTTTTACTATAACTTTCTTGCGCATAAAATGACTGGGAGTCTATTATGTTTTGAGAATTCCTCTATTTTCTTATCAGAACTGAGAAGAAATCCATAAAAGAACTGTAAAAACGATTATTAATCTAGGTTATTCTTATGAATACAGCAGAAAACGGTCATCACCACAAATTGAGTTTTAGTCAAAACTAATTTTAAACATAAGTTTTTTATTTTTTTTTTCTATAAAATAATATTGCTATTTTTCTCAGGTAGAATGCGAAGAAAAAATAAATAAATGAAATTTCAATTTTTTTTTTACAAATTTAGAGAACTCAAATTATTGGGTGTAATCAAGTGTAAACTAATAAAAGAAAATTCCAAAAACGCTCCAAAATTATTTTGGATTTTGAAACTGATACTTAAAATAGATAAAAGGGAAACATCCAAATGAATTAGGAACTTACTTATGGAATAACAAATGTGAAATGAGACAGAAAATTTTGCGTAATTGTAATTTTTAATGTAAGTAATAATCTTGTAATAATTTAATATCTTTAATATCAGAAATTACTTTTTTCTTCGTATTCTTAATTAGGATTTCAACTTATAGTCCATCTCATGTTTCTGTGGATTATTTTAATTGAGTAACAATGGCATTAATGTAGGTTTTCTTTCTATTAAATTATCGTAACAATGAGCAGGTAATTCAAAACTTTGTTAATCATGTATCTTTTAAAGAAAACAAACATCAAATTGTCATAGAAGCTTTCAAATCTGAACAAGGTAGGCCTATTGCTTCATTAAAGTTACGATCATAAACTTTTATACAATTTTATTCTTATTTACTTTTTAACAATTATTAACAATTCTAAGTGCACTTATTACATTTTTATTTTATTACTTATTGGAATATAATGGGTTGCTGAAATTAACAATAGGTCATGATATATCACAGTATAAGTGGTTATAGTTACGATGTAGTTACAACTAAAATACTTCAATATTATGATCTTTCTTTTGATAATGTATATCATCAAACTATTGTTAACTTTAGAAATAATTTCATTTTAACAAGAATAGAGTGAGATTATAGTTATGATAACTCGTATTAAGTCAGTGACACATAATATTGGGTAATAATTACTCGATTTTAAATATATTGTTGCGAAATTTGAAATGATCAGTTGCAGACAAAGCAGAACAAACTTCCTAAATAAGAATATCAAGAATAAACAAGTATTTAAACTAGAAATGAATAATTATAATCAGATTAAAGGATAAAGTTAAAAATACTATCAAATAAGAAGACAACTGCAGTTAACTGATTTTTTTCTTTAAACTTTCTCCTTACTATTGTCATAGAAAAAAATAGTAATTTTTTTCTAATCATAAATACAACTTTTTATTGCCACTTTTTTCAATTCAATTTCTCAAAATTGTTTTAAAAAAGAAAATATAATATTCCAGACATAAATAGGCGTTTCGTTATCTGTAGTTTACTAGAAATTGCCATTTTCCATTCAAAAAATGTATTTATTCTGCTTTTGATGTGGTGTGTGGATGGATGGATGTCATTTATTTAGACTCTAGGAAACAAGATAAGTGCAAAAATTATGTACCGGTTTCCTTAAATGTCTTGTTGACTAGCCCTGATTTAATTTTAAGGTTCGAGTCGTCTTTATGAGTCACTGTACAAAGTAAGTTGAAAATACTTTACAAATAGTAATTCAAATTTACATTTTGGGGCTCAATGTTTAAACGCTGATTCAATTTGTAGCTCCAATTTATAATTCACTTGATAGCAGTTTATGGTCAGAACATTCTATTCTAAAATAACTCAAGGCAAAAATGCCCTGATTAGTGCTAAACTTAAAACAATTTGACATTTACCAGGATCTTAAACCCTTTGAGTGATTAAACTATCTCAATTTTAATAATAAAAAATTTGAGCAAAAACGCTCAAAAAAAACTAGGCTCAATGCATAAGCTTAAATCTGGTTTACATTATAAATCAAATCACAGCTTTAAAATAATTCACTTGAATGTTATACTAATCAGACTTCATGGTTAGCAGTTGAAGGTTAATGTCTAAATCATACTAGAGAAATTTGGTGTTTCTCTTTTTTATCAGAGTGACCAACAACAGTGCATTAATATATAGTAAATTTTGAGAATATAAAATTTAATATATGGTTATATTGGAATTTTTTAAAATTCCTGTATTATTTCTCTTAAAACAACTGTATAGCAATTTTTTTCATATTAAATTAGCGTTTTAGAAAAAACAGGATTTTAATCTTCATAAATCTTCTCATTAATAGTAATAAACCATACGGGTTAATTTCGTAATTAATATGGTAGTATTTAGTGTTAATCTTTCTTTTAATTGTATGTCAATATTGCTTTAAATGAAATTAATAATTTTAATCATAAATAAAAAAGATAAGGTAGTATTTAGTGTTAATCTTTCTTTTAATTGTATGTCAATATTGCTTTAAATGAAATTAATAATTTTAATACTAAAACCAATTCCTATTTTGAATTGACATAATAGTAATTTTAATAGTATTTTGTCTAACTATAATATATATATATAAGATCAAATTCTAATAATAATTTTCGAGTTTTTATGTAGTTTTTTATTTACTTATCAATATTAAGAAGAACGTTTTTTTTTCGGTAAAATACTTCTCAGTTGGAATACATTGTTTTTTTATGCATAATTTTATTTCCTTTAGTTTCAACTATTTTTAGTTTAACTATAGTTTTGGCGTCAGGCGCCAGTTGCCCAACCCCGTGTCATCAGTTAAACCAAACGTAGCAATGGAAAAACTTGAATGAGGCTACCAAGAGATCAGTGTACTCTCTCTGTAGTTAAAGATAATAGGTCATCATTTCTCTGAAATTACGTTAAAATCGTAATGATTGCAATAAGAAACAATAAAAATGACCGGAAAAGATTTCATGAGTTTATTATAAATTGATTTGAAATTTCTCCAAATCATTGCATTGAAACTTAATGAATATCAGAAAAAGAAAGGAAAATATTTAAAATTTTAAGAGTTTTGTTGGATCTTTTGTGGATATTCAATAGGAAGCTAATCTGATGAAGAAAGACGAATGCTTCTTTCAAAGCACTTTAAATTTTTTGTAAATATTTTTTAAAGTTATAATATAGTGGCCAAATTCATCAGGATTACAAAATTGCCGTATTTATATGAGCTATATTCAAGTTATTTGTGAACATAGGAAATTTCACAAAAAATTACAGAAAAATTATTGCGAAGGAGAATTTTAGTAAATATTAAACTTACCTTTGTTAAGTCCAAATTCTTTAAAGATGGTATTTGGGGGCATTTATTAGTAATGAGACGCGCTGATCTCGCGGATACAAGAGTAGATGTGAAGGCGAAAGATAAGACAACTTTCCACAGAGACGACGTCATCTTCGTGCAACGGCAGCAGGAACCCAAACAAGCGCTCTTCCAACCAACAGAACAATTTATGAAGCACACAAAGCGGATTTTACTTTTTCTAGCGGATCCTGGATCACTTTGCTTTCATTCTCATCAAAAGTAAATGCGGTCAGTGAGAGAGAAACCAGTCAATGACCCATTTGTATGACGTCATCCTTCTCACGCTAACGTCCGTAGCGGAACACAAACCCACACATAGCCCTTAAATTTACCTCAGTTGGTTTGTGCTCCATTTAGTCAGACAATACGTAACGGACATGGTTGTTTTTTATTTGACCTTTATGAGTATTAACTTTTGTAGTAGGAGAATTCGACACAAAGGAAAATCGCCCTCTGAAACACATCAGAAAAAATAAATTATATAGAATAAAATCCGTTACATTGAACTCCCTGGAAAATATAGCATTATAATCTCTAATTTTAATTTTATCTAATAAAGTTTTCTAGAAATAAACAACAACAACAACAAAATAATAATAATAATCTTTGCTGGGGAAACCCATGGTTTGAAACTTTTACTTAATAATAATAATAATAATAATATTTTTTTTTTATTATTATTAACATAGATAGATAAACTCAGTACAGTCCCGTTAGGGAGGTGTCCCTATCAACGGGTTCTGATACTTAGATAATTTTTTTTCTTCTTACAATACATATTTACATAGTATACATTTGAAAAATCTATAATTTATAAGTCTACAAGATTGTTAAGAAAGAATAAAAAAAGTAAATAACAATAATTGAGTATGGATGGGTTGACATATACAAATAAATGATTAATTATTAGTATTGAAGGTATTCTTCGAATTAATTTAACATGCTTGAAATGTCTTGATACTTATATTATTTATATAATAGTTAAGTTAAAGTTAAAGACTCAATCAGGCCCAGAGGACCCACGAAGCCACAACCAGCCTGTGCAGGCCGAGGAGACCGCTGGAAGGTAGGCTCCAGTGTTTATATAATAGTACCGATTATAAAAGCATCTGAAATTTTAGTCTTTTGTTTTACTTTGATGTTTTTCTTTTTTTTTTTTTCTTTTCATTTCTCCATTTTGAAATTTAAATTCTTCTAAAGAGAGAGATATAGAGGAAAGAAAAATAAATAAAATAATTAATAAGATATTTACTTCACCCTTTTTTATTTTTTTCAAGTATTTTCAATAAGCCATTTTTTAAGTTTTTTTTTTGACAACAGATATTTTTTGATGTTCTGAGAATATATTTATATTCATATCATTTATGATTCTTTCTATATTGAAGTTTATATTTCTTTGCCCGTAACTATTAAAAATTGGAGGGTATGATAGTTTTATTTTATGGTTTTGTCTTAGATGATAATTTTGATTACTGTTAGACTTTATTTGTAGTATGTTGTAGTTGTTTTGCATTATTATGTTATATATAAATTTTTGTTTTGGGAATAAAATTTCATACTTATTTAGATTATAATTTCTTTTGTATGAATTTTTCCAGACGTTTTTTGAAAAAATTAACTTAAACACTTTGATTTGTATGTTTTTTAAGTGATCCAGATCTATATTGTTAGTATTGGCCCAGATATTTGCCCCGTAGTTTATCAAGGAATCAAATAATGCATAGTAAATAAGTATCTTAATTTTTGTTGGTATAATATTTTTTATATGATAGTAAAATATATATTATAGAATTTAGTCTCTTGTGAAGCATATCTATATGAGTGTGCCAAGTGAAGAGGTTGTTTATTGTAATACCTAAGTATTTAAAATTTGTTACTGTATCAACCTCAAAGCAAGAATTGCAATTTACATTTTGTGCGTGTAAACATGAATGAGGATGAAAATACACCTTTGGTTGAAAGTTTACCATTTGTTTTTTCTGTCTTATAAAAATAGCTTTTGTTTTGTCTTTATTTATGATGAGTTTGTTATCGTGCATCCAATTTTGAATGTTTATGAAGTCTTTTTGAATAGCCTGTCTTCTATTGACAGGATTCTTGTTTATTGCATAGATTATAATATCATCAGCATAAATTTTATCACAGATTCTATCTAGTTGAAGTTGATAAATGCAGATAGAAAGGTTAACTCATAAAACATTTTTCTTATATAGATTTTACTATTAAAAAGTTGAAGTATTAAAAATTAGAAGGTTTGTTTAGATGTTAAGATGAAAGATTTGCGATAATTTATGAAACATATAAATATATGTAATGGGAATCATACAATTTTATAAATTAATTCTATAAATAATACAATATGATGAGCAATAACATCAATAAGTCGCTAAATCATAAATTCGGAAGCATAGACTATCTAAGGTTTAGGATCTTCCTAGATGTTATGTTCAGTAATTAACATCGAAGCATTTAAATGATTAATTATAAGATACGACGATATAAAGGATATTTCAAAATCTCGCTATTACTTTTCCAATAGTTCCTCAGTTCTTTGCTATTTTGATACACGATATATATAAATAGATATTTGATCTTCGCTTGTATATAACATCAAATATATTATACCAAAGATATTTTCTTATTTCGTTTTAAAAAATATTGGACTGTGAAAGTAGTCACATAATGTTTATTTCAACTTGAAAAATCCTAATTAAATATCAAATGTACTTTAGAAAATTATATATCGACAAATATTAAATATAAATTAAAAATAATTTATTATTATTTTTTTTCTTTGGACTCTGCTCTATTGTTAAAATTTATTACAGTAAAAAATAAAATAAAATACATGTATGCGTGTTGATGCTTTATCATTACACAGACATTTCGATATATATATATATATATATATATAAATGGAGGGAAATCGCCAACCGGACAATAAATATGCCTTCGCC
>JAFIDM010010028.1:37094566-37127036 GCA_023159025.1 Thereuonema tuberculata | reverse complement strand
AATTGGAAGAAATACAAAAGCAGACTGAATTTACTGTTTACGAAGAAATTCAGCTGAAATTAAAATAAAGAATTATAACGATTTTTGTTTTCACAGTTTCATTCGACCATTTGAAGATTTTTATCCATAAATTCAAGGAATTCTGAAATACACTGTTTTACCCGTAAAGTTTAGGCCCTAATTAGAGTAGCCCTAAATGAATATTCTTCAAATCATATCTAAACTTCATGATTTAAGTTTTAAAAAAAGGCTAAATCTGTACCTCAGCAGGCCATGGAGGCCCATGGGTGCGCGAGAGATTGGGGCTCCCAGAGTTTCTCAAACAACGAGAATAGTTAGGTTGGATGGTCAGCGTCAAGCTCGCCCGCCTTTAACTCCCAAGTAAGAAACTCGGCTGGGGGAACCTTAGGGTCCGATAGGAGGAGAAGTAACCGCGGAAAAATCTCGAGCACTGCCGGGAATAGAACCCCTGATCCTCCAGTTCGGAGTCCAGTGCCTAAACCATTGGACTACCGGACCCACCAAAGTTTACAATATTATATTAGTATACAACAAATTTTACGTGCCTAATAATTTAACAAAATCGTAAAAACGGAATGCAAACCGAGCATCCTCTGCAAAAAGAGGCCGACCGTCAGTTGTGTCTGCAGGCACCACTAAAACCCTTCAGAAAACTTTAAGAGCCGCTCCCAGGAAAGCACCAATGATTGCTGGGAAAAGAGGTGCTTCCTCAAAGAAACCAAAAAGATTTCGCACTGTCACCGGCGAGACAGTTCTTTAGGGCTTAGTCAGACAAAGTCAACGGATGACAGGATCAGAAGGTGCGAACATATAAGAATCCTACTCTCGCTCCCGTAAGCGGTATCCCACAAAAGAAAAACACAATCAAAAATACACAATAATAGAAACAATGTCAAATCCTTGGCCTGCGTTCCGTTAGGCTCAAAAGGAATTTGTGTAAAGCATAAAACAAAGGTTTTAAACAGTTTACGTGTCTAATAATTCAACAAAATGGTAACTACGGAAGGCACAAAGTAGCCAAAATCCTAAAATCCTGATTAGGCCTAAACAGGGTGAAAAGACCCTGACCCTGTTGACAGCTCGAGGTGCGAAATCTTTTTTTTGGTTCCTTTGTGCGTTCCGTAGTTAGCATTTAACTAATTATTAACAACTAATATAATAATATTAATAGTTTTCTAGAAATGGCTAATTGTGAAGTTTGTGAATTTTGTAGTATTGATTAAGTACAAAAAAATGAAAAAAAGCACTCAAAATATATATACGTTCAGCTAAGTATGAGGTCTGAGTAAGCAGCAATGAATAAATGAATATCTGCAATGATTGTAATAAACTAGAATATTTGCTTATCATATATTACGACGGATAGAAAATTAAAATGACTGCATTGCGAGGAAGATAAATGAATTTGTTTATTGGAATGCAGGCATTTCTGCGAAGTGACGGTGCTTCAACGTGAATGGCAAATTGACATCACTCAATTGAAAATCGATCTTGGGAATAGTGACGATATCACCTCTCCAAAAGAACTCCTGCTGTGATTTAATTGTACAGTCAGACCTCGATATAAGGTCACCCGCATAAAAGGTCACCCCGCATATAAGGTCACTTTTCTAAAGTCCCGGCTCATTGAATTGAATTGCGTTTGAGTCGGTTATAAGGTCAACCCGCTTATAAGGTCATTTTCGCGAGGTCCCAAGGGGTGACCTTATATCGAGGTCTGACTGTATTTAATTGACACTCCTTGCAGAGTGTCGAATTGCAGAGTCCTTTCTTGGATTTGAGATTTGCGAAGGAGCATCACAATTGATTCTTTCTTCAGGTTCAGCCGGAAAATGTGAGAGTGTGGAGAAACCCTGCAGGATAGTTTCGTTCATCACTTGGATCATCCGACATTACTAAATCTGCACTGTAGTAGATGTGAGACTTGCCGGGCAGCTTTCTCAATTGCTGCGTTACACACAGAGGGATATATATATATACACATACACACACACACAGAATTGGAAAACTACGTATACGAATAAATTATTTTGTAAAAAAAAAAATAAAATAAAATAAGAATTGTTCAAAATAGAAATATTGAAGAAGTCAAAGTAATCGTGTTCGTATTTTTAAGTTTGATCATAAATAAACATTGTATCAAATTTTAAGGAAATCAATTCCAGCCGCTTTAATGTGATGCGCAAACAAACAGTCAAACAGATACGAAAAGAGGACAATGAATTTTTAAGATGGTTAAGAATGCATATGAATATCGAATAATATCGAATGAATACCATCTGTTCCCAGTAATGCCTGCATTCCAATAAACAAATTCATTTATGTTCCTAGCAATGCAGTCATTTTAATTTTCTATCCGTCGTAATATATAATGAGCAAATATTCTAGTTTATTCCATATTATCTCTACTGTAATCCTCCTGGGCGTCCTTTGCTGTGATTAAAACTAATTGTGTTTAGCCAAATTACGCAAGTGTTTACGAATTGAATTATATTTTTTCCAGATAACGGTAACTTCTTACTGATTATATTCGGAGACATTAGTAAACATTAATAAACATTTGTATATTGTTTTTACGAATTAAAAAACGAAAACCAAGAACATAATATTTTTTTAATTTTTTATTCACTTAAATACATAATTCAATCCCGTTAGGGATCAAAACAAATCTCTATCAACGGGTGCTGTGAATTTTACTACAAATTCTTTTTAACAATTATATTAATCATTCAAACTTAAAATAAAGAAAAATTAGTCACCCCATTCAATTCAAACAATTTCAATTTCCTTTCAATTTTTTTTTTCCAGAATAAATGTTCACTTAATACAACAAAATCCTTCGAAATAGAACACGAAAATTTAATCAAACCTGTCAATCAAACAATTTCAAACATTCTTTATATTTTTCACTCTCTTATTTTTTTATTTTTTTTCCCTCTTTTTTTTTTTTTAAACAAAAATCTATTATTAATCAACATTGTCCACAATCCATCTTTTTATCTCTTTTTTTATAAGTGATATTTTTTTATAATCTTTAGTAAAAATCCCATTCATATCATTTAGAGTTTTTTCTATTATATATTTTACATTTCTTTCACCATATTCATTGTTAATACAAGGATAGTCAAGTTTGATTCTATTAGAAAACCTCATATTATATAATCTTTTGTTCTTAACTTTTTTATTAATTATATCATAGAAATTTTCTATTATTATATTATATACAAATTTTTGTTTTGGATAAAGTATATTATATTTTAGTAAAATTGTTTTCTCTTATTTATTTTGTTCCATATCTTTTTAGAAAAGATCAACTTTAAGACTTTATTTTGTAAATTTATTAAATTTTCGAAATGGCTATACCCTACATTAGCCCATATATTCACTCTATAGTTTAATAAAGAATCAAAAAGTGTAAAATAAATTAAAATTTTTGGTTTTAGTGGAAGAATATTTTTAATGTAATATAAAATATATGTGGTTACATATAGCTTTTTATAAAAAATATTTAAATGGTTATTCCATGTAAAAAAATCATTTATAATTATACCTAAATATTAAAAAAAAATTATTATATCAATCCTGTCACAAAATTTACAATTTATATTATATCCATGTAAGCAATCACGCGTATGAATGATGATACTTATATTCTTATCTATTTGTTTTTTTTTTGGGGGGGTTTGATAAGTATTCCTTTAGTTTTATTTAGAACAAGTTTGTTATCATGTAACCATTTATGTAAAATATAAAAATTTTCTTGAAGAGTTTTATTTGCAGTTTCTAAATCAGGACCTATTGTAAATGTTATTATGTCATCTGCATAAATATAAATATTGCAATCCTTTATTAGAGGAAAAATATAGTATAGAAAGATTATAAACAATATTGATCCTAAATTTTATCCTTGGGGCACTCCAATATTTGTTTTTTTCCGTTTAATTGAAATATTATCTATTTGTACAAAGATTTTTCTGTTTTCTAAATAACTTTCTATAATATTTAACATTTTTCCCCTTATAACAATTTTTTTTCATTTAGACAAAAGTAACTTATGGTTAATCAAATCAAATGCCTTACACATGTCAATGGTAATTAATAAAACAAAGTAATTTTTATTTAGGTTTTTATTAATATCTTCACAAAAATCTTCTAAAAGTTTTGTTGTATTTTTTTTGTTGGTAAGCATACTGATTTTTATGTGTAATGTCATATACCTTTAAATATTCTTGTAATTTTTTATTAAAAATTTTTTTCAATTATTTTACCTATGGTAGAAGAAATAGCAATAGGTCTGTAGTTTTTACAAACATTGTAAGCATTATTTTTGTATATTGGAATAATTTTGGAAACCTTAAAACTATTTGGATATATTTCTTTATTTATAATTATTTTTGTCATTATTGTAATTAATATAGAAAAAAATTCCTTATTTATTTTAACATTAGAAATGGATATCAAATCATGTCCTCCAGAGTTTTTAACATCCATAGCATTTATTATGTTTATAATATCATTTTCATTTGGTTCATCAATTACAATAGTATTCATTAAATTTATATCTTTTATAATTTTTTCATTGCAATTTAAATTATAATTTTTTGCCATTTTTCGGTAATAATTACAGAATTTCTCCGCAAGTGTTTTCTTTGTATTTACATTGTCCATCTCTTGTGCAAATTTATGTATTTCATTAATTTTTTTATTTTTATTTGTTCTTTCCAATAAAGTATTTATTTTTTCCCAACAATTTTTTGGATTATTAGTATCATTTATAAATTTATTGTAATAGTAATTGTTTTTTGCTTTTGTCATTTTAGATGTCAGAATATTTCTTAATTTTTTATAATTATTTTAAAATTGTTCATTTGTCTTATTATTTTTATGCTTTTTATATAGTTTGTCTCTTTTATTTCATCAATTAATTCTTTAGTTATCCATTCTTTATGTATTCTTTCTCCTTTATTCAGTCTTTCTTTATATTTTTTATTATCTGATAATTCTGAGAACTATTCTGAGATTTCTAGACTTTTTTTTACGAAAAGTTATATTTCTTTTGGATTTATTATATTCTCTTAATATGTTATTATATTACTTAAAAGCGTTATTCTGTCTGTCATTGTCATAAGACTTTGTTTTTCCAATTTTTTGACCAAACTATGACAGATAGAGTGGTCATGTAAATGGATAAAATGTAGAGCTTTTTAAGACAAACAAAATGCTACAAAAATCTTTCGAAGAAAGTTTTTGGTTTCCAAGATGGCGCCTTTTAAGGGTCAAATTTTGACTTTTTCTCAATTTAAGCGAAAAGTATAAAAGTTGGAAGAGAACATTATATTCAGAAAATGTTGGTATTTGAAAGTTCTATCGAACGATATATCAGTCATTAACAAACGTTTCTGCATTTGGAAGATACATGCAAAAATGAAGTGTTTCTGCGGCAACCCCCCGTGTGAGTGCCAACGCGCAATACACCTGTAGTTAAGCGGAGAAGCCCACAACGAGCTGGGAAGTCGTGTATTCTCCGATCTCCATATTAATTTGCTAAATAAATAAAGGTTTTTTTTTTTTTTTTTTTTGTTTCTTTTAATGCCATGCATGCAAGGTTTCGGAGCGAAGCGACGGTACTCGTCTAGTATATTATAAAAGCGTCATTCTATCTGTCATTGTCATAAGACTTTACGTTTTTCCAATTTTGAGACTTAACTATAAGAGATAGATTGGTCATGTAAATGGATAAAATGTAGAACTTTTTAAGACAAACAAAATGCTACAAAAATCTTTCGAAGAAAGTTTTTGGTTTCCAAGATGGCGCCTTTTAAAGGGTCAAATTTTGACTTTTTCTCAATTTAAAATTTTAGTATAAAACTTGGAAGAGAACATTATATTGAGAAAATGTTGGATTTTGAAAGTTCTATCGAACGATATATCACTCATTCACAAATGTTTCTGCGTTTGCAAGATACATGCAAAAATGTGTGTGGCACCAACCCGCAATACACCTGAGTTAAGCGGAGAAGGCTACAACGGGTTGGGAAGTCGGATATTCTCCGATCTCAATTAATTTGCTAAATAAATAAAGTTTTTTTTTAATGCTACATATGCAAGGGTTCCAGAGCGAAGCGACGGTACCCGGCTAGTTATTACATAACGTATTAGGATCATCAATTTCCTTACTTTCTATTCTTTCCAATAAGTTATTTAAATTGTTTTCTAAACGATGATGATCAATCTTTTTAAATTTTTTTCTATTTTTATATTTATACTTTTTATTTTTAGTGTTTTTTTTTTTTCTACATTTGTACTTAAAGATGTTATGTAGTGGTCTGACACATTTTCTTTAATAATAAAACTTTTGTAATCTTTATCTGTTAGCCTATATTTGTGAAGATATGATCGATGCTAATTTTTGTACTTTTCTTACAAGTTTTTGCATGACTTATAGTGCCATTCAAGCAATTTCTAAATCCCCGACAACCCAAAGTTTCTAAGTATAATTTTATATTATGATTTTCATTTAACTTATATAAATCTGATTTATATCTCCAATTATAACACAATTATTTTCAAAGAAATTATTATTTTTTATTAAAATTTTTTCCAATTCATTTATAAATAACCTAATTTTTTGTTTTATAGATGGCTAGGATATTTAGGTTGTTTTTCCTCATTTCATGTTTTAAATTTAAACTTAAGCATTCAAAACAATTTGAAGATATAAAAACTTTATCAACAGTAATATTAAATTTTGTATAGATAATTATTCCTCCGCCTCTTTGATTTTGTCTTAGATTGAAAAACATGTTCCAATAATTTATCTTATACAATTCTACTTCATTTTCTGTTAAAGTTACCTCTGTCAAAACATCAATCAATTCTAACAACAGATTTATTCTATAAAATAATAAGTCCCAATTTTTTCTAATAGATCTTACGTTAAGATGTATAATATTTAGATTAATATTATTCAAAACATTCCCTTCAATGTTATTTTTCCATTCTTCAAGATTTTCTAGTTCAAGAGTTTCTTCGTGTATAAGATAATTTTCAATATCTTAATGCAATACATCCTCAGCCATGTCGTTTTATTGCTCTCCCTTTTTTTTCTATCTCTCTTCCCTTAACATTTTATACCATTTTTTCTAAGTCTTCTATCTCGTGAATTTTTATAATGTTTGAACTTTCTTCTCTTCTTACCAAAATTGTTCCATTCTTTAACCACACATACTTTTACAACTTTTCCTTTGCTGTTAATTTGGTCTTCCACAGAAGGTATTTTTTATTTTTGGTTAAATTGTCATTTATGAAGATCAAACTGTCGTCACTTATTATTTTTTTCTTCTTTCTTTTCTCCATCCTCATTTGATTTTTTTTGAAGGTCTTTGAACTTGATGATTATTGGTTTGGTTTTTCCTTTGTTGTAAGTTGGTATTCTGTGAATTGCTTCAAAGTCTTGTTCATCAATTGACACATTTATTGATGTAGCTACTTTTTTCACTAATTCATAAAGGTCTTCCTCATTGTTCTCTTTGACGTTTAAGATTTCAATATTGTTTCTTCTTGAGTATCTCTAAAATTTCTGTTTGTTTTTCAAGATTTTTTACTCTTTTATTGCTTTACGTAAGCTCATGTTTCAAATCAGAGATTATTTAATTTTGTGTTTTATTTATTTCTACAACATTTTTAATTTTTTTTAATAAGCTTATGTCATCATAATTTTTCGATATAAAATTCAGTGATTCTTTTATTTCTGATATGTATGTCATCAGTTTGTCAAGGTTTTCTAATTTATCCAAGCACTTAAATTATCCAAGCCCTCTAATTTTTTGTAAAGATCTTCTAATGTTAGATTTGAGATTGAATCAGATATTTTGCTTACTTTTTGTGCTTTCCCAGTCTGTTGTAAGTTGTTTTCATTCTTTGATGTTCCATTCCTACACAGATTGCACTTCCATTTTTTTTTTCTTTTTAAGGCCATGGATCTGTACGTTGATTCTGCCAATGAGCAATCACGATGAAAATTCGAACCACATGAGTAACATTTTAATTCCTGCTCATTTATCGTAGTTGAACAAGATGCAGAAATAATTGTTGAAGGCATTTTGTGAAGACTATTCACCACGTCGGATAATCCAACCAAGCAAGCACTTATATAAATTATATTTTAATATCTTATTCTTTCCTCCTATTTTTGTAGAAAGGTTTATCCCAAAAATTTATTAGCTCTCATCAGTAATGATTTCGTCTAAATTTTATATATGGTTTAAAGTTCCTGCTTTTTATACACTTCCGTGCAACTAAATCGACTCACCCCTTCAGAGCGCATAAAAAGTCGTATGTTTTTTAAATGGCTTAACCGATTTTCAAAAAACATTTTCTTATTGAAAGCCTAATGTTTTTACTTTACAATGACACTATTATCATTAAAATCTGTACAATATTTTCCAAATGAATGTGATCTGAACGGTAAGCGTAGCAAAATGCAGTCTGAACGGAAACCATGAGTTGCGCGCCGCACTCCCCTATAAAATCCCACGTGGACTGATATTTCTTATCAGTCGCTTATCAGACGTTCATCTGTACACATCTCTGCAAGTTTAATCCATTGTTTTCACAAACCCATGGATACTACGCCAGAAGACGCCGCACAAGTTGTTGCTTTGTTGCAAGCAGGCCACAAGAAGTCGCTCGTCAACTAACCTTGAGCCAATCTGCTGTCTCAAGAGTATTCAGAAGGTTTCAGGAAGCTGGTACCTTCACTCGGAGACCACATACTGGGCGGCGCCGATGCACATCTGAGTTTCAACTTCACTGCGAAATCGTCATCTCACGGGCGTCGATCTGCAACAGGAGCTGAGACAAATTCGTGGAGTAGCTGTTAGTCAATGGACAGTCAGAAGACGCTTGAAGGAAGCCAACCTCACCCCAAGACGGCCCTCTAGAGGCCCAAAATTGACCGTAAGTCACCGCACAGCACGACTCGAATTTGCTCGGGAACACGTCAATTGGAGCATCGAGCAATGGCGGTCCGTCCTATTCACTGATGAGAGCAGAATGTGTCTCCATGGTAATGATAAGAGAGGCCGGGTCTACCGGCATCCAGGAGAGCGATTTTCACAGTGCTGTTTTGCTGAAACAGTCTCGTACAGTGGCGATTCCTGCATGATGTGGGCTGGCATATCCCTTGAAGGAAAAACAGATCTTGTTTTCATACCTGCTGGAGGCCGGAGGGGGTGGGGGGGTCTGACTGCTCGACGATACATTGAGGACATTCTCCTGGATCATGTTGTGCCCTACGCAGGATATATCGGGGAAGACTTCATATTGGTGCATGACAATGCCCAGTGTCATTCAGCACATACCACTCGGCAATTCATGGAGGAGGTTGGTCTCGAGACGATGGAGCGACCAGTCCTCAGTACCGACATGAATCCGATTGAGCATTTGTGGGACGAGCTCAAATGGATGTCCGAGCCAGAAATCCGGCACCGTCTAATATCAACGAGCTCAAGATTGCACTGGAGGAGGAGTGGAATGGGATCCCCAAGACTTTGCCAAAAACTTAATAGGGTCTATGAGGAACCGCATGCAAGCCGTCGTACATGCAAGGGGAGGCAATACCAAGTATTGATTAATAAAAGTTTCCTTGTTTTGCTTGAATTTTTTGTTGTAATTTAATTTTTAGTATCCACAATTTTTTTTCCTAAGCATGCATTTTGCTTGCGTTTTCATTCAAACTGCACTTAAAAAACAAAATATTGTACAGATTTTAATGATAATGGTGTCATTGTAAAGTAAAAACATTAGGCTTTAAACGTTTGGCTGAGAAGTGAATGATAAAAGTTAGAGCAACAGGAAGATTAAAAACAAAGAATTAATGACCATCAGTAGATGTACGACATCTTATTCCTTTTTATTCAGGAAGTTACGAGGAAATGAGCCCTTGAAGATCTTTTGCTTTTGGTTTCATTGATGAATTAAGTTTATATAAGTGATGAAAAAAATCGAAGATATGTTCTTATAGGTTAATGAATTTAATAAAGCCATAATATTTTCTTTTAAGTTTTAAAGGAAGCTTTTTGTTTATGAGTTAAAGTTTATAAAAAATAGTTTGAAAAATCTTAATGTTTTTAATTTAACAGCAAATGTAGTTGAAATAAGAGAAATAACAAAATAGGAAGAAAGCAATAGTCGATGATTAGGTCACTGTATTCAAGCTGTAAGACTGCTTTTCCTAAGAACTAAATACATAAAAAAAGATTAAAGGTTTATGAAGCAAAGTCTCATCTATTGGATGAGTGCAAAAGTATTACCCGTTTTTATTACCCATAAAGAAGAGCAAATAAACGCAAAATGAACAGTACCTATTATTGTGCATAATCCCCATTGCTATCCCTCTTGCCATCTTTCTAGTAGGAGATGAATCCCACGGCGGTAAAATTCCGGCGGTTTCGAGTCAAAAAGTCTTGGATGGCAGTTTTCACAGCATCAAGATCATCAAAGATTTTTTGAGTAAAGGAGTTGTTCAAAGCACGAAATAGGTGATAGTCAGTTGGTGCCAAGTCAGGAGAATAGGGAGGGTGGGGTAAAACCGCCCAACCAAAGCCCAGTAACTTTTGGCGAGTGATGATAGCAGCATGTGGCCTGGCGTTATCGTGATGAAGGATAACACCGCTTTGAAGGATGAGACCTGGCCGCTTTGCTACCAAATTAAAATGCAGCCTGTCTAACTGTAGACAGTAGAAGGCAGCATTGATGGTTTGGTTGAGTATCAGGACCTCCCAGTGAATTATTCCCTGCACATCCCACCACACACTCAATAACACCATCTTGGGATGAAGTTCAGCTTTCAAAGTCGATGCAGGCGGATCAGAAGGGCGACACACAGTCCTACGACGCTTTACGTTACGGTACATAACCCACTTCTCAGCTCCTATCAAAATTTGTGTCAAGAATGAGTCATTTCTGTACCGGGAAAGCAAGGAAACACAGGTGGCGATTCGGTCATCCCGTTGCTTACCTATCAGGTTATGTGGAACCCAACAATCCAACTTTCTCGTAAAACCCAACTTCACTAGCCGTCTCTCGACCGTTGTCCGGTGTACGTTGAAGGTCTCCGCTAATTCTTGCACGGTTGGGTTCGGGCTGTTCCTTATGGCTTGGTCAATATCGTCCTCTCCAACGTGTGATGGCCGTTCACTCCTAGCCTTATCTTGACAGCTTCTGTCTGCTTCCCTAATTTTACGAAACCATCGACGATGTGCTTTCGTCTATTGCATCCTCCCCATAAACTTGACAAACATTGCGACATCCTGCGGCTGCCATACTCTTTTTATCGAATTCGTATAACAAACAGTGTCTTATATGCTGCTTCTCGCGTTCCATGTTACACCCTCTGATATTTTTTTTGAGATGATTAACTTTGTGAGACACGATGCATTTATATGTGAGGCATCCACACGTTTGATTGGCAGACGATTTGCGTCATTACAATGCCCTGTGTGAGGGCAATTCCATTGCAAATTTTCATATCCAAAAACGGGTAGAACTTTCGCACTCACCCAATATGTTTCAGCAACTCCTGCTGTTTAAAGTTGAAAGATTCATAAAGAAAATATAGGTGTCATAAAATAGAAGAAAATTAGGCAAATTAGCATTCAAGAAAATAAAATGTAGATACACAGTATAATAACCTTAGGGAAAAAGACTTCAAGAAATAAAACCCACAATAAATATCCAAAATAAAAGCTTAACATTCACATTCCGAAATTAGAGTTTTTAAAAATTATGATATAGGTATTTTTTGAAGATAAAAATTGGTATATACTTTTCCGACTAGTAATAACATATGACCTGTCAAAATTAAACAGGTTTGTGCTATTAGCTTATTTATGAAAACAATTGTCTACTTGATATCTCCAAAGTTGAAATAAAACAGCAGAAATTTATTTGTTATTTCTATAAATGTACGGTGAGGTTACTTAAAAGAAATGTGAATTTGTATGGCCAAGACAGCTTTTTAAGCTGTTCGATGTTTAACATGTAGCAACAAACTCTTGGGCTTGTTTTTTTTTACTCTCTTTTCTGTTTACTAAATGCGATGTATTTTAGTAATGACTAGGCCATCTTCCGTGTACAGATTTATTGATATAGATATTTGAAGAAGAGATATGTTTAGATGGATGTTGATTGATTTAGATGATAAATGGAGATCAAAGGGTGTATACGATATTCTTGGCGACGAATTGATTGTGACTATTTTTTCGAGTGAAGATAACCAAATTCTGATGACTTGTGACTCTAGACATACAGTAGTCCGAGAATGAAGACATCGTTCTCCAAATAGATGGCAACTTTATTTAGAGTCTGTCCTTAAGCTTTATTGATAGACATCGCATAAGAAGGTCTGATCGGAAATTGCCTTCTTGTGAAAGTGAATGAATATTCTACCTAATAGAAATAGTGCTTCTTTCGTTCTTCACTCTTTTTTTTTATTCCAATTGATACTTTTCAGTGGTTTTTGAGTTACAAATAGTGATTTTTCAGTATTTTATCTAATAAAAGTTGTGCTTCTTTCTTTCTTCACTCTTTTTTTATTCCAACATCTCCCGTATACACGCGCTTGTTTTTCAATATCACATAGAATTTGGTTAAGTAAGAATATTAAATTTAAAATATTGCAACGTTTCGGCAATTATCGTTCTAATTGTCATTTTCGAATTACAAATAAACATACGGATCGGTAATAAATAAACAATCTTGAGATTCAAAAAAACGGTTGAATACATTCTTTATTGATGGGGGGAAGGAATAGGATACACAAGTAAAAAAAAACAATATAAAAGGAGTTGAAGTCCCCATGGCCTAATGGATAAGACGTCTGACTTCGGATCAGAAAATTGCAGGCTCGATTCCTGTCGCGGACGTTTCATTGTAAAAATTATTTCTATTTTCCATTCGCAAAGCAAATTGCACCAGACTGACAGACAGAGGAATAAAAGATTGTAGTAATATAGATTGTGGTTTAAGTTAAGAGAAGGAATTTAAGATTTCTTCTTAAAATTTTACAATTCTCTTAATTTCTACAACTGTTTTACAACATTAATAGATAAAAATATTTTAAGAGTTCGCACTAAAATTAAAATGTACATATTCATTTATAAAATACTGTTTTATACCAGCAAATATTGAGTTTCATTTAGAATTTATTATTTAGAACAATTTTTAACATAATTAAGAACATTTTTAACATAATTATTTAGGACAATTTTTAACATAATCAGATGAACAAAGAATCATTTATTGCAAAGTTATTGTTCCAAACATTCTTTTACAACAAACAATATCCTGTTGAAGTATTTTGTCTATTTTTGTGTTCTACGCATTTCACTCCATGGTCTCATGGTCTGGTGTGAACTGACCATTGCATTACAAGAAATCTCCAAATAGAGATTGCACACCATTAAAAATACCCTAAGTGCAAAACGATTAATCTTTTTTAAATCAATTTTCAAGAGATATATTTTGTTCAATTATAATTTTGTAGTAATATTTTTTTTATAGATTTTCGATGTTTTGTGTAATCTCCAAAGATGTCAGATTCTGTGGATATCATGAAAAGATAAATCCCACGGAAATCAGACATTAGCGGCTATGTTAGTAAATGATTTATTTGTAAAATGATAAAGAACAATTAATTAGTAATTAATCTTAAAGAAACTTCCTTGTTTCAAGAAGATGAGTTAGTGTTTAACTATTTCATATATTCTAAAGTAATTTAATCAGCTCTTCACTTTCAAGCGAAATATGCTGAAATTTGAAATATTTTTCTTGTATGAATTAAAACAGCTTCTAATCTATCAGAAGATCGTGAGACAGAATTGAAGTAGATTCAATCAATAATTCATTGTGAACACAAATAAAAAAAAAGTCTATAGTAAAAGTCTACTTTCAGAACATCCATCATCATTAATCATTCTGAATAAAACTAATTCATATTACAATAAGGTTCAGATTTTTTTTTTTTTTTTTTTATGGAGATGAATAGAATACAGAATTGATAAAATCAAATTTCGTTTCTTACATTGTCAACATATCCTCTTGAACAGTGATTTATTATATCTTCCCTTTATTTTTTGTAAGTTTTTTTTTATTGATGGCTGTGTGCCAAACTGTAACATGAATATATTTATGACTTTCAATCCGGATCTCAATCGTAAATGGATGTAGAGTTATCACACAATGGTCTCCACCAATCACAGCATCAGCAAAGAAAAAAATTAAATACTAAAAAAAAAAAAAAAATGGGTTTTTTTTTTGCCGCACTCTATATAAAAAACAAGATTTTATTTTGCTTTTTCAATCTTCGAAATGTTGTTCCAAGCCATAATTTTATGTTTGACTGTGTTTTCTGTTTCTTCCACAACTGAATCACCAAAAAGATGCCCTACGGACATTCCTAAAACAACTAACATGGACTTAGAAAAGGTATTACAATCAATAACATTTTATTTAAGATTCTAATTTGGATAAGAATTAAATTTAAGTACAATAATTAGAAGAATTTTGCTCATTAAATTATGTAATAGTATCGTTTTTTTAATTACTGAAAAAACTGTCTTTTTACATATTTTCCTTAATCATATAAGTTAGTATTTAAAACAGATGTGGTATTTTAGTAATATCCGATATATTCTCATATTATTAGATTACAAGAAATCTTTGAATATAAATTTAGTAATAATTTGTCTAGGTATTTATCTCTAATATTTAGATAACAGTTTTCGGTTGCTTTTGAGAGGTAGCAATTGTTCTTTAAGATATTGAAACTTGTAATATTAGAAATGTACGAAATGATAATTTATGTTATCCCAAGTATTTCTAATATTATAGAATAAAGTCTTATAATGATTTTCATATAAAACTTCATATTTTTGTATTCACTCTGTTGCAAAAAGCAAAAAAAAAAAAAAAAAACATGCATCCCGGAAAAAGTATTTTATCGCAATGAAATGTGGGACACCTAATGAGTCGTAATATTAAAGAAATGATTACATTTTTACTGCAAATGGACTTTTAATACTGCGCAGTGGCAACGTAGTGGTCACATATTAATGCAAAGTATATCCTTGTTGGCACAAGCCGATATGCAGTGCGGCATAGAGTCAATTCATAGTCCAATGTTGTCCTGTTGCGGCTTCTGTCAGATGTTCTACAATTAAGATATGAACGGAGGCATTGTTGAGAGAGTCTGGCGCACCGTGTTTCGCGGGTCTCGCTTTATTTTTTTGGGGATGAGTTGTTTCTTAGTAATAGAGCTTACTTTGTAGATAATGATCTACATTAGTAGTTACATACAACGATATCCTAAGAATTAGTTGCTTTGATGGTTTTTCTTTGCTTACTTATCTGAATGTAGAATATATTTTTGATTTTTTTTGCTAGTGGTCTGGTAACTGGTATGTTATAGCAAGTTCAGTCGCTATGTCTTGGCTGAATTGTACTTATCTTAACATCAAGGTACAACCCACAACCCTGATAACCGAAGATAACTATAATGAAAGGTTAGTAACCAAGGAAAGAAAATATTTTATTTAATCATCTGTTCAAAAATAAGAACATTCATAACGGAACTTTATTATTTTACCTTCTGTTTATAATACTTGTTAAAAATCACCAAGTTTTTAAAGAAAGTTTATTATTTAAAGATACAGATATTGAATTTTTTTAATTGCTACTAATTTTTAACTAAATAATGTAATACTCTGTTATGGTAATACATAATTGACATTAGTTTTAATAAATATTTTATGGACTTATACTTTTTATTTACTTATTTTTTTTATTTTTTGAGTTTTGTTGCTTGTTACTATATTCAAACAGCGTTGTGTTTAAAAATCGGAATTGCCGTTAACTCATACTGATGATAGCCATCCTAACTTGTACTTCAACATAACACTGAATCTGAACAATTGCAGTTTTGCTATGATGAAGTACAAGACGTATGCATAGAAATAACATTTTTGTTTTTTTGCTGTCAAGAATTAGAAATTGTATCCATGTTAATTTCCATCATACACCCAAATAACTTTTCGTTACATGATTTGTTTACTTCCAATTTTTTTTTCTTAGTCTATTTAAAAGAAATTAATTCATGTGCCATTTAAATATCTCAAACATTTTGAGTAGTTTTTAAATTAAAAAATAAAATCAATTTTCAACTGTAAAGAAAATATAAATTCGCTAAGAATATTTTGATTTTGACACCTGCAAAGTGATTGGAATATCCCAAATTTACATAAAGATTACTAAAAGTGGCTAAATTATGTAATCCATTCATTTTCTTAGCAACATATGCCACTACTTTATCATGCCTCGTGAAAATTCATTAATTGACAAAGAATTACGAAAAATTCATTTTCTACTTGGTCAAAAAAAAGTCAACAAGGCAAATAGCCTCACAATGAAATCGTTCACAGACTATTATTCAAAATGTCATCTAGAAAGGTGATAGTTATGGAACCACAAAAAGACCAGGTAGACCTCTAAAACTCGCACCTCGGGACTACCGGAGAATTCAAGATCTTGCTCCGTCTTATGAGATGTCCACCCGTGACATTGCTCGTGTGTTGAAGACTGTATCTCACCAAACTGTATGGAAAAGCTTAACGTCAAATATTCACATGAAGTTTGTAAAACTGAAAGCTAAACCCAAGCTCACTGCCACTCATCGTTCCAGCCGACTTAACTGGGCTAAGAAAACAGTGAAATGGCATCAAAGGTGGAACGAAATAGTTTTTTTCTGATGAGAAACCGTTTCTGTCTTGACGGCCTTGACAAATATTCCGCATACTGGCATGATGTACGCACTCCGTCGAAGATAAGATTAAGCAGACAACAAGGTGGGGGTGGAGTGATGGTGTGGACAGCATTTGGAGTAGGAGGTAAGACAGATATAGTGTTTGTGGAAGGCAAGATGGACTGTATAAAATATCAAAACCTTATGTACGACTATTTAATACCATTTGGACCTCTTCTAGGAGGGCCAGATTGGCAATATCAACAAGACATGCGTCCAAATCCACCAAAGCGTGGCATAAAAAAGAGAAAATTGATGTCGTTCCATGGCCCTCTCGTTCACCTGATCTAAACCCAATTGAAAACGTGTGGGGTTGGATGGCAAACATTGTATATGGCCGAAACAAACAATATAATCACTTGAATGATCTGAAGCTTGCAATTTGGAATACTTGGGACCAGATAAATATGTCCTATTTGAAAAAAATTAATTGGGACAATGCCTGACAGAATGATAGAAATTATGGAGAAGAAAAAAGGACCAACACGTTATTAATTTCAATATTTTTCGAAATATTATGTTTTGAGTTTATATTTTCTTTACAGTTGAAAAGTGATTTTTTGTTTTTTAATTTAAAAAGTACTCAAAATGTTTGAGATGTTTAAATGGTACATGAATTTATTGCTTTTAAATAGACTAAGAAAAAAAAGGGAAGTAAACAAATCCTCTAATAAAAAGTTATTTGAAAAACTTGGGTGAGTTTATACTTTCTTTACAGGGTGTATAACTTTCTTTGTAGGATAATTTTCATATATGCTGAACTTCCCTATATGCTGAACTTATCACTTGATGAAACCTTATGTACATTGATCCAAATACACATATTCAGTTGTGATTAAACTACACTAAATTTATATTGAAAAACTGTGTTGTTCTCTGAAAAATCAACTTGAAGACTCTTCAAGATGATGCAATTTTTTTCTCTTGAACTTTGCACATAGTATGGAGTATTTAAAAAAACATGACTACGAATAGTAAAACCACTATTTCTAAAAATTTTCCTCAGTTTCCAATATTCGTTGGTAGTTCTATGTCTTGCCAGTGTTTACAAACCATATTAAAATGTCATCTCAATTAGTTTCAAGTGCGTTTTCTCAGTTGCTTTAAGGGCAAGTACTTCAATATAACTTATATTCTATTTTTCAAAATGAATACAAATCTTGCTTAATCATTAATAACAAACATTTTCTTCAATTTTCATAATTGGTGTTCTGTATTTTCATACATTCAGTTCCTATTTTATCAATAAATAGCAAAATAACATAACTAGACACAAAAAATGTGCATATTTTCTAAAGATTGAAGGTTCTATATCCGTTTTCAATAAGTTTGAAGATGTTACAGGTTTGAACAGGAATTTGATTGAGGCACCATATCATTTAAACACAATCATAATTCCATATATAAACAAAAAAAATAATTAATACGAAACAAAAAGAAGAATTCTTAAATAAAACAATAAAATTAAAAAGTTTTAACGTGCATAATACACTATTGCCCTAAAAAACTACTGCATACACAACAGTAAATGAGAAAGAAGAGAAAAAGGAAAAAAGGAAAAAAAAATATTTTTTTTCCCTTCAGCGTCACCACAGTATAAAAAAAAATTTGGATAGAATCGAGTTTCACTTTCACCACACAACATGATTGATCATTATGATCTCTTCTCTTAAGATCTAATTTAACTTCTTCGAACTTGACAATGATTCAGTGAATCGAATCTAGTAGTCTCCGTTTTTTAATTAATTGTGTTTTAAAAATTTTTAAATTTGTACGTCGGCGTACTTAATTCATAAAACAATAAAATACTGTTAAGGAATTTGAAAAAGTAAACATAAATTATTTATTTTGATTAACTTAAAGTTTTTCCAATATTGCATAAAACAGCTGTAACATAAAAATTAAAAAATATTTATTAAAATTTTTAAAAATTACGATAATAAGCAGATATTTTTTCTATTTTTTTTTTTATATACAGAAATGATAAACATTCTACGGATTTCTTCTTCAACATTAATGTGACCACAGCATATTTGGTGTTTCCTTATCATAGAAGTAGTAAGTAAACCAAAAGTTTTAGGCTATTTTCCTTTTGAAATTTGTAGATAAATGAGAAGTGATTTGTTTCTATTTGATCATCTTAGACAAAAGTGATTTAAAAAGAATGCATTTTTATTTGTATCCGTACAATTCTCTATAACAGCTCAGGTGGATTCGATATCGTTCTTGTTCAATTAATAACATATTTAGTCTTAATCTGGTAAATGTTTAGACCAAATTTCATACATTCATAAATGCTTCTGTGAGGTTATTTCTTGTTCTGACAAGCAAGATTAAGTCATCAATGTACGATACAATTTGCAGATTTTCCAAAAATTTGGTCATCAGTTTGTGGCCTGAATTTGGGACAGCCTCCTCTAAAGCTAGATTGAAACAGGCAAGAGTTTCTCTTGAGACAAATAGATGCTCATCACATTCATAATCTCCAGCGGCCATCAAAGTGAGTCCTGAATGTATGTCTTGGAGACTGATCTTGTCATTGTGACTGCCATGGTTTTGACATTTTTTTGTAAATGTGTTTTTGAATATCTCTTAAGAAATCGCTTTACCGGAGTCTTCGGTTGAATTTGTGCGTATACAATGATATTCTTAAGAACCTTTCTGCTATTCCTTGGATGTAATTCCTATGACTTAGTGGATCAAAAATAACAATTTTGATAAATTCCATTGTCCGTTGTTTCATGCCAGGAAACGTCTATTACCCATTCCGAAACTCTTTCATAACAGTGATATATTTTACTGCTTAGACTGTTAACTTTACGACAAACGCTACTAGAAGACCCGTCCACAGAATTTACAACCTGGTAATGATGATCTGATAATATTTCTACATTTTTTTTCAGTTATTTCTTAATCTTTTTTTGTGCTGTGGATCCTTTTGGCAGTCAGGTTAAGCCTAGCGATTTATTTTCAGAATAATGCATAAAATAAAATACATAGGGAATAAGGTGCAAAGGAAACAGCCAAAATAAGCCAGCCGAGCTTCTTTTCCACGGAAAACTCTTGGAATTGTAGGATCGCCTTCCTCTGTAAAGATTGTTTTTCCAACCCGAATTATCGAGACCATCTTAATGTCAGTAATCCTGACTTACTGCCTTTGGCCGACCCTGAAGGCTACAGAAAATAAGAGTATTCTTTTTTCCCATCCAAGTTTACGAATCCTCTGAAATCTAACTAGGACACCAGGTGAAGAACCCCTGTCTTAGACACTGGGTAGTTCAGATTTGCCACGTCCCTTACATATTTGAGTAAATGTCTAAACATTTCTCACTGTTTGCGCAATGACAGGTGTAAACAGTGTTTCATTTATTAGAATTAGTTCATCTCATAATAAACGAAAAGCAGTGATGATCGCTAGCACATAATCATTGATGGTGTTAATATCCAAATCCATTGTATCTAAATTACCGAATGACTTGTCGAGCTTTCAAAGGGATGACTATGTATTCAAATAAAAGAGACTGTTTTTGTGATTAAATTAAAAACCCTTGGTTGTATTTTGATTAACCAATTTATCTTATTTTTATGCTAATATGCTATGGTCGTTAGCACTATTCTAATCTCTTTTACCAATGTCAGATCTTATGCTTTCATCCAGAATTTTTACATGAAACGAAAGTTCATATGAAATACTGTCAATTTGATAACAGAATGCTTATTTGACCTCGAATAACGTCGATGTAACAAATATAGTATCTTCAGATTCTAACTGTTTCTTCAGTTTGTTCTTTTATTGTTCTTAGGAGAGGCACATAACAATAACCCATCTCTACATTTTTTCGATTTCAGTTTTAAATCCAACTCTCGATAGTAATTTAACCTTTCAAAATCTCAATAAAATCTTTCGCTGATCATATGGTTTTATTTATTTTGTGCTAAAGATACATCATTCTTTTTATAAAACGCGCTTCTTAATTTTTATTTCTATTTTTGAAAGCAATGGATTCCCGGCTAATGTGTTAAACAAGCTGATAAGCAGGAGTTTGAATATGGTAAATAAGCGTCGGAATTGTGACACCAACCAAACCCAGACCACGGGAGGAGGCCGGGGGTCGAGGGATAACACGAGATATGTGTCGCTTGTGTTTCAGGAGGATTTGTTTAGAAAACTTAAACCTGTCTTGTCTAAGGCCAATATTACGATGGCCTGTAAACCTGGCAATACATTGGAAAGAGCCCTTAATCGAAAAAAACAAAATTATAGTCAAACGCGTTTACTTAGCACACAAGGAGCTATTTACGGCATATATTGCGATTCCAGTAATACTCGGGATAACGCATGTCTCTATGTGGGCCAATCAAAGAGGGAGCTGGGGATCCGCGTTAATGAGCATATAAATGCGGTTAAAGCAGGGAACACGGCTTATCACACTACATTACATTGCCAAAAAAAAGGACATAGTATTACTAATAAAAACGTGGTTGTTCTTGGTGAATATAGGGACAATTATTTAAGAAAATTTTTTGAGTCGGGCATGATAAGAACCCTAGGGGGCTATAACAAGGATTTATCTACCCAAAATATCTTGGAGTACGGCCTCTGATCCCGATACCAACCATTGGCGTACAACTCATCAAAAAAAAAATTGATGCCGTAAGAAATTCATTTGAGGCTGGCAGAGCCCAGCACATGGATTTTCTTTTTCTTTATTTTTAAAGTGTTTTTATGTTTTTAGTTTTTATTTTTGGAGGTTCCACTGCTTTTCCTATTCAAAAAAAAAAATCTAGGTAGCGCCATTCCATCATCATACGAGGAGCGCTTTACTCTTGTTCACTGTTTCGTGTGTTTAACGGTAGGGTATGCTAATGTGCAACTTCCTGATTCTCGTGTCTTTTTGGCCATTTACACGACGACTCCCGAAGGGAGAAAAGCTACAACGGCAGGGGGGTAAATTTTTGTTTTTTATTTTTATGCATTTGAAGAAGATACCTATAAAATGGAAGTATCGAAACGTACGTCGTGCCATAACATGTTTTAAAGATGTTTTGAAGTATTTTTAGTGTTTTTTAAATATTTTAAGACGTTTTAACATTGTATATGCGACCAGGTGTCGAATCGTTGGCTCACACAAAAAGTTTTAACGACACGTAAATATTTTAATTATCAATAATAATCGTTATATTGATTTGTGTGATTTCGGAGTCATGAGGTTATTTAGTTTTTATTCAAGTAATTCTTTTTCGTTTGTTCTAATAACTTAGCAAAAACTTACTGATAGTGAAGCAAATGTAAGATAAAATTCAGCTTCATTATTGTCCTCAAAATGAAAGTTGACCGGCGGAAGTTTGAACTGCGCAGCCCTTCCGGTAGCTGATCAATTATGTTTTCCTGTCACAATGGACGCCGTCGTCTGTTTTCACTGAGAAAGACATGTTGATAACGCCAAATTAAAACTTCTCTTGACTATTTAGCGTTATTTCAATACCAGTTGCTAACAATAAGTATTTATATAAATAAATAAATATATATTATTTATAAATACAATGCTCTTTTGCAAAGTAACAAGCCTTTACCGTAATGGCGGCGTCCTGTCATAAAATCAGACGGAAGTGCCTGACCAGACTAATCGATGATACATGCGCAGATCTCACAAAAACAGGGCGGCCATCTCTCATTGGGAGGACAGTAGCCATGGGATCTCTAAGCATTTTTCTTTTAAATGCTACATGTCTGAGCATTTCGAGCAATTTGGTTTCAAAACTGCAATTCTGATAAGCATTCCAATTTGAATTAGGATTTCGGTTATTAATATTTTATGGATAATCAAAAAACAGTAATCTACAAAATGGAACCAATTGGAAGGGGAACATTTTGAAGATATACAGTACGTCACTCGTTATTCAATGAGGTAATCATTTAGAATAAGAGTTATCTGTAGTTAAGACTGAGTTGTGAAAGTAAAAAAGGGCTGGAAACAAATCTATGATTTCATTTTCGAAAGAGAGACAACAGAGCCCCAAATCTGAGCACCTTATAAAGAAAGGATGAAATCTTGACTTCGAAGATTTCATTTTTAGTAAAGAAAGATCGCTTAGGATCTTTCTATTTATTAAATATGTTAAACAGATTTAATTATGCACATCTCTCTAATATCTATTTTTATATGGTCTCATCCTAGCCCTCAGTTGCCTGACGATATCACCGAATCGATGCTGAAGAAAGTTTTAAATTAACTGTCACAATGAAAATGGCTTTGTTACGGATATTAAAAAATAATTTTTGAAGAATTGTGAAAAAAAAATCCAAACTATTAAATGTAATAGCTATATTATTATCATTCGGAATAGTAGGATAATTCAGTACTCAATAATGAGATCTAACACAGAATCTCAGAATGAAGTTTGTAGTATTACAATCAACTAAAGTTGTGCATCATATCAAGAATAAGGTGAGAAAACTTAAAATTGATTCGATATTCCTCAATTTATGAGAGTAAACATCATAAGAACTCGGAATTTTCAGAGGAGATTAATTATAACCAAATCCAAATTAAATTTATTTAAATTTTTAGAGTTCCTTTTGACTTTCTATAATGTTATTTGTTTTATTTAGATGGTGTTCCACACAGTGAATACATTTACACAGACTACGACACCATGGCGTTTAGTTACAGCTGTAAAGAACTTCCCGAAGGATCAGTAAAGGAATGTAAGAAAATATTTTTTTAGTTTTAATGGAAGCATTATTATTCAAATTAAATAAATAAACACGGTTTCACTTGCCATTTTACCCATTTATAATTTCTTTATTTCCTTTTCTTAGTTCTCTTTATTGATGAAAATCTCATTTAAAATTATCTGAAATCTTAATAAAGGATGTTGACATATCAAACTCATGGAAGTTGACGATCCCGTATTTTCGTGATTTCACGTAATTTACGCGAGAATAGTCTCTATCCATGTCTTCTCACAAAATATTGAAATATTTAAATGAATTATAATACGGGGAAATGCATGAGACTTTTACTATATTTTAATATAGTTTTAATAAATTGAAAACAGTCAATAAACAAACAAAAAATTCATAATGTAGCATTTTCCTAGTGACAGACATTAAAAATACTAAATTTCTTGAGACCTGCTGAAGAGGCTAATGGCGAGATCTCGAGAATTTCGTAATTCTCGCGCAAACGTGATCGTCAAAATAAATGTGTTAGACAAGTTTAGTTTAGCCTTCTCAAGTACTGGTAAAATCGCGGGCATCAATGTGGAGCCTTTAACCGAATTGTAAACAGCGAGGTTTCGGTACAGAGGATAACGGAAGAGTCGTAGGAATCAATGCGAAGTCTCCGAAACCAAAGAGGCAACAATAAATTCACCAAAAAAGACAGTTGAAAACATTTCATTGGCTGGTATTTCGCCAGCCTGAAATGAATCCTCGGAGCGCATTAAAAGAATAAAAAAGCGCTTAAAATATTCATAAATATCAACGGGGGAGACCAACTTTTTACTAATGGGTGACTCCAAGTGGTACCCTAGAACGGCTGTTTCACGTTCAGAGCCAGCACTTTAACTTTTTTCATCTTCTTTTTTTTTGGTTCATTTATGGTTGCTTATTATGGTTTCGTAGCTTCAGATTGATTCCACAATTGTTCCTATTTGTACCGAGATCTCGTTGTTTACTGGTGATTACTCCTAGCTGACGATCACCAAACAGAGAAAAACAGCTGTTCTAGGATGTTTACTTAATAAACACTCGGTCTTATCTATTGATGTTTCTCAAATGTAATGCATATAAGCTTATTTTTATTGCACGCTTTAAGTTGTGTTTATACTATCTGTTGATTAGTGTTTGTTGTTAATAACTTTGAACAGTTGGATGAATATTCGAGGACAAGTACGAACCTTTTATAAAGTACGCTGCCCAAATAACGCCACCATAACATTTAAATTATTGTAAGTCTGGAAATAAGGTGTATCGAAACACGAAAATTATGACCAAGAAAGTTTAATCTTCTGTTTGAAGCATACTATAATGAAACATATGATAATTTTTACTGCAGAAGTATGAGAACTCAAATAAGAAAACTTTGCAAACTGGCGTTATTAGGAACACCTGATCCAATTAACGCCACCTAATTTCTAGTAACTTAACTTATTTAAAATTAAGAATTATTCCATCATTGTAAACATTATTTGTACGAAATTACAGTAAAAAGCAACTAAATTTGACTTTCTGTAAAAAATAATAAAAAATCACTTGAAATTAACATAATCTTTCTAATCTGTAGCTAAACCAAAAGAGGAAATGTAAAAATTAATTTGAATATCCCCTCCTTTTAAATGAAATGAGACATTAAGACAAAATACCACAAAAAGCAATATTTTTCAGTTAACTCAAAAAGCTTTAGAGAAGTAAGCTTACAAAAATAAAAAGTTTAGTAGTGGCGTTAAAGTGGCGTTAAAGCGCTACTGAGCACATGAATCACATGATACACTTGTTTGTCTATAATTTCCGAATTTTAAAAATAACTTTATCTTATCTACATAGAAGAATCTTCAAGAATCAAGAAAATATATAGTTTTGTATAGTTAATCTTTGCTGAACATTAAAAAATCTATATTTTATCTGACCTTCATAGAGTAGAGCCTTTCAGAACCAGTCCTCGACGCGAAATAGTCGAAAGTAATTTCACTCGAAATTGTTGGCGGTCTGCTAATAACTCACTTCAGCACTTAATGGTATGTCAATGCAAACTACTTTAGTGCAGTACCACCATCTCTTATGTTTATGAAGAATTAGATAGGTGGCCTTAAAGATATACATGGCGTTATATGGCTCGGGTACCTTATTTGAAATCGTTTCAAACGGATGCTTGTCAAGAAATCAGCATCAGAAGGCGAAAAGAATTCCCATAGAAAAATACTGGAATTGAAATAAATGATTTTTGTCCTATTCCTATTAATATTTTACTAGGAATACCCGTGAAATATTCACGGAAGTAAAACAAATTCCACATTTTTGAAATACCATGAAATTTTTGAAAAACACAAAATTGAAAAGGATGTTTTAAGCTCATTTTTTAAAAGCCATGACTTTCATAACAGCCCACATATAGTTTGAATGATTAAGCCAAATTTTGTTAAAAAAACAAAAAAACAAAATAAAAAATTGATTTATCAGTTTCAACAATAACAATAACGAATGTCCAACAGCCAATACCAATCATCCTACCTGGGCAACAATGACAGTATGTGTTCCCCTACTGTTGATAGTGAGCAAGCGGCTATCCCCGAGTTCAATGGGGTAACAGCCAAAGCTGTGGAAGTATGTAAAAACCGAGGTTTTACGAACTCTCTGATAAATTTTGACGCATGAACTTCATGCATTTCAGGGTAAACTTCATTTATGTGTGGAAGAAAATCTCAATACGCGGATAATAATTGTGTAATCGCGCTCCGTCGTGCTGAAGTGGGGCGAATAATAGAGCGCCATGTTTCACATGGGCGTGAAGTCACGACTGACGTGTTCTGATGCTACACTGTGATTGGTTTTTTCTCTGACTCTGCTTACAAATTTACAAATATCCGTACAATTTTTGCCTATTAATAGTACGATTTAATTTTTTTTTTCAGCAATGGGAAATGTGTACCTTTTTTTGTATTTATTAGATTTTCTAATTATAAATGTAGGCTCTTAGTAATGTCGTTTTCACCTTAAGAAATAATGTTCTAAGGAAAGTCACCTTTAAACTTCTTACGTTTTAATATACGTTACGTTTAATATTAACAAATAATGATGAACAATAACGCACTCTTTAAACATGAAAAAATTAAAAAATTAAAAAGTCAATACTTTTTTAATTTCTTCATGTTTAAAGAATGTGTTATTGGTCATCATTATTTGTTAATATGTTTAGCCGCACGTTAAATTGTTTTAATAAGTTTAATAGTTTTAAAAATAACCTTACTTTTAAAATTTTACTATAGTAAGATGTAAAAAAAAAAAAGACTTTTAAAAATTTTTTACATTAAATTAGGAATAATAGTCAATGAATTTGTTAAAGAACTTTTCATGTAGATCTAATGAATTCTTGGAAAGTAAAGAAAAACAATGAACTAGTTCAAGTTCCAGTTCCTTAGTCAAATTGTAAACTCTTTCAATTTACTTAAAAGAAATAGCAATTTTCAAAGTCATCAATTAATTACAAAAGCAATTATAGAACTCTTTTAAAAAACTTTGCAATAAAAGAAAACCAAACAATTGTTCTACTAGCATCCTTACGTAAAAAAATGACTTGAGCAGATGCAATATTAAACTAAATAAAAACTAAAAGCATGTGAGTAATTACAAATATAACTGCACTTTCTAATAGGCTTCTACAATGTTTGAATTTTTATTACTTATGGGTTTAGAAATTGAGATATAAATTCCCCGATATATCGAAATTCTTACAAAATTATAAAACTTTTTGATTCATATTTAATAAGAAAAATTCATTTTATTTTAATTGTAACTGAAATTTCTCTTGAAATATAACTGCCCTCTTATTAGTATTCTTTAAATTCATTTTTACAGGAGAAATATTTCGAGTAGAAGAATAAAACACCAAATGATATTTCAATCTGTTATCAATTGAAATTACTTATTCTCTTCTCTTTCAGTTTCTTGGATTATCGCCAGGGATCTTACCAATAAAACAGAGATCTATGAACGAGTTAAAAATATCTTTGCCGAAAAAGGATCTGAATTAGGAACTCACGAATTTCAGTTGATAAATCAAGAGAAATGTGTATCTCGTGGTTAAGTAATGGCTTTTTAAATTCTATCCTCAAAACTTACTTGTTTCTTAATGCATGTAGTGCTTTTACCTTCTATGAACCTAATGTGTATTTATAAATTTATTTTACGTTATGTAAAACATATCTTTGTACGTCTTATCTTTTAGAAACTAGATAAATTTGAATTTAATCATACAATGCTAAGTAGAAACGATTTCAGTCTGATTCAGTTTGATTCATCTACGACAAATGTTCTAGACAGGACAAAAAGAAACTCCAAAGGGATTAAAGACATCTTAAGGAAAGTAGGCAGCAAGTTCTTTCAGGAAATTCTTGTTCAAATATTAACATGTTATTGAAACACACTTGAAATTAATTACTAGTCAGAAAAAAAGACAAACAAAATTCCATAAAATATTTGGAGAAAGATAAAAATATAACTGATAACATTTTATTGATTGATAGATTATTAAATGTTTATTGTTTTTATTTTTTCCTGTACTTATAAAAACAAAAACAAAATAGCGAACTTTTTTAAAACTGTGATAAAAAGTTCAGTAATAATAAAAATAAACACAGGTAAGTAAACTATTAAAAAATACTTAATATTTTTTAATAAATCGACAATATTAATACAGTGACAGAAAAGTTGCGGTTCGTTCATCAGTTCAAATTGCTGAATTTGAAACAAACAATTTGAACTGACGAAGGCTAACGAACCCCAACGTTTTCTGTCACTGTATAAATATTGTCGACGTATTAAAAATATTAAGTATCTTTTAATTAGTTTACATATCTGTGTTTATTTTTATTATTACTGAAATAATAATGAAGTTAATTAAAATTAATTTATTTTAAAACGAAATTATTTAAAAAAAAAACTAAACTAATTTTCTCCCCTTCCCTTATAATAAATATAATTGGGCAATATACATTTATTTACATATTGGCTTGTGAATAACAGTAGGCATGCATTTATTAACATTCTTTGTCCAATTTAAGACAAATGAAACAAACCAGCACAAATCTAAATAAAAATTGAAATTGCATCTCTGTTTTAGTTATGGGGAAGGAGTTGGGAACGGCCGTTCAGTCCTTCTGCGGACTCATCAGCCCAACCCCGTCTTCCCCTGATAACCCTCATGCAATTATTTTATGAGAGATCGAAACTCGTGATCTTTACTTTTATTTTTATTTTGCTTATTATTAATATAGAGAATCAATTTATTAGTAGTTTTCCTGTAGTGTAAATGCATGTAATAAGTCTTTTTGATATTGTTTGATTATGTGGAAGAGGTCCGAAATAAGAATTAAGATAGTATTTATAATTTATCTGATTGACATGTCTAAGGATTTTCGTCTTATTCGTTGATCAGAATATTTTGGAACTGGATTCAAAAACAACTTCAAAGTATTCTTTGCATAGAGCGGACTTTTCCCGCCGTTATTTTCAAATAATTGCAGATGTTGTGCTCTTTTTTTGTAATGATTTGGAGTAGTGTGTATCGCATTATGAGAATTTGAAATAAGGAACTTTTTGTTCCTTAAATCAAAATAAGAGTCAAAATATTTATGTAATCGAAAGAAATAAAAAGTAACTTGATTGAATGGATATTTTGAATATATGTGATGTTGGGTTTATTATTTTATTTTTGTGCTGATGATATTGGTATTGTAGTCCTTGTATTTTTAATAGTACTGTTTAGTTAAAATAAAAATTTTTAGATTTTAATAATCATAATTTCCGTTGTGAAAAGAGCAACGGAAATTTTGAAATCTATTTTAATATCTGTGTTCATTAATGGGCTCATTCTTAACATAGACTCATAGGACACATTGAGAACACATAGGAAACATTGAATCAGTGAATGCTAAGACTTGCGAATCAACTTGCAGGTTTTCAGTGATATTAATAAATACAGATAAAATTGTTAAAAAGATAAAAATATACAAGAGAACGTTCAAAATAATTAAATCAAGTTTCAAAATTATCGTTTATTTATTAGAAAGTACAGAATTTAGTAAAACCATTTTACAAGTATTTCGAAATAAAATTCTAAAGTAGTTGGAATGCTGACTTAGCTTCAACGTAGATGAAGAAGAGAAATCAGATGTAAGTGTTTTCTTACAGAGGACAATTGTCTAAATCAAAGGAAATTAATTTTTCAAGCCTGGAACCAGCATCACACATGATCTTCTTCACATCATTTATAACTACGTCTTTATTGGGCAGATCTGATGCTCTCACTGTTACAAAGAGAGCTGTAAGAAAGATACAGAATTACATGAAATATTAAAGGGATATATACATAATTAGAATGAGATCGTAAATTATAATCAAAATACTCACTGAACTTTTATACACTTATTTGATTTGTGACTTTTTCAGAATTACTGTAATTAACTAATTATTTTACTGACAAGGGAAGCCTTTCAACTTAAATCAAGTTTCTACTTGATAAAACTTAACCGTTCTAAAGGCGATCAGAACCAATGTTCCCCTAATACAAGCCTTGTATGAGGGGAAAAAATAATGGGGAAACTAATGTACAGTGTGAAAATATGGATTATTTTCACCAATAAAATGGTCAAGGCAAAGTGTTTTATCACAATGGGAACACAATAAAAAAGCAATTTCTTGACAATTTGGAACATTGCAGTCAGCCGTTTTCGTATTGAATGCTATCCCCAACACGTTTTCAAATGATTCGAAATCATCACCAATATAATAGCCGGCCTGTTTCCATGAGTAGAGCATCATGTTTTGAAATTATCAGAACAAAATTCCATCATAAACGACTGTGTATTAGTTACACTGGCTCTGATCGTCTTTGTTACTTTTAAGTTTTGTTATAAAACATAAAACACCCTACCTGCCAAAGTTATTTACGAAATATTGCATTTTCTGATTCTCAGGCTTTTCAATCCTCCTTAGCGGTTGTCACGTCCATTTGCGTAAATTCTCACTACGCTTATTATTTTTCTGATCCATGCAATAGATAAAATTTCAAGGTGGAAGGCTTCCCTGGTGAGTTGTTGTGAAACAGCAAAGGAGTTTTGTATTATGAAATTAATATGGTTGTTCACTCCATTTTTTTCATTTAGTGTAGCCCATGAGACATGTTATCTCTTACATGAACACAGTTGTCTCATGGGATTTTATCCCACTCATCTCCAAAAAGTGCAAACAGTTAACGCTTTTTGGTTGACTTTCGCGCTCTTTTCTACGAAGAAAGTTGCATAAATACAGGTAGATCCCGTTAATAAGCGTTTTCTTTATCCGCGTTTTCGGATATACGCGATTCATGTTTAAAGCTCAGTGATGCCATCTGTTAACACTCAGCGGAAACAATAATTGTTTGCTCATCTTGACGCGGACCTTTCGATATTTTTGTCAAGATGAGATGAGATGAGATCAGTAGAGCTGTAAAGCTACGTGTAAGAGGATCTATATTAAAATGCCAGGCAAAAGGAAAGAAAGTGTATCTATCGAGGGGAAGATGCGTCTATGAAGGTCGTATTCGTTAGAAACAAAGGACAATATGGAAGGTGAGCGTATTGTTGACATTCATCGTCGTTGAAACTTAGTGAATCCACTGTGAGAACTACTCATGACAATGCTGAATCAATTCGAAAAACTGTTCAATCTTCAACGAACTTGAGTGTAACTAGGCTGACCAAATCTTGCTCGGAGGCGGTGGAAAGAATGGAGAAGATGCTAAGCCATTGGATTGAGCACCATAACCACATGCCTCTTGCTGGAGCTGCTATTCAAGCTAAAACTAAGAGTTTGTTGATGCAGACCTGACGAAAGAAGAGGACGATCCAGCGTCTTTCTCGGCTAGTTCATGTTGGTTTGATCGTTTCAAGCATCATTATGGCTTCCACAATATTAAACTGATGGGGGAGGCAAAGTGAAGAGGAAGTTGAACATGTTTTGAAATGTTACAAAGAGCTGTATAGTCAGATGGTGAAAAAAACTACACAGTCGACAATTAAGCATTTTTTTGCAAAATAGCTAAACACTTCAAACGAATGTCAAGCGTCCAGTGAAACTGTAACTGATCTGTCTCTTCAGAAATCCATCAGAGGAAGTGGCTGCTGCAACATTATCAGAATCTTCTGGTGTAGATGAGCTAGAAGATGTGAAACTGGACTTTCTAAAATACATTTTTTGGTGTATTGTTTTGAGTTTCAGTACTAAAATATATTTTGAGGGTATTATTTTGATTTTCTGAATTAAAATTAATATTAATATTCAAAAAGATAATTAATATTATTGGTTACTTGTAATCTAAATACTACAAGACCCGATTATTTTAAACTGAATTTGTGAATCAATGAGAACATAACTCTATATTGTTCATATAAAATGATTCCCGTTTACGCGAATTAGGTATACACGGCGATTTCGTGGAACGTATCGCTTATACCGAAATCTATCTCTAGGTGTAAAATTGTGTCATGAATAAATTATTCAAGAAAGTTGCTATCTAGTATTAATTAGTATATTCTCAAAACATTTATAAATACTTAAAAGTTTTTAAACACTTTAAAAAAAAAGATAATAGGAACTGACTGTTCGTAATACGACTTAATTGTAATTTTTAATGAATTACAATGAAATATTAAAAGTTAAAGAGAATCTTAAAGAACTTGAATTTCTTAAAATTAACCTTTTTTAAAATGTAAAATTATTCTTTATATTATTATATATTATATTATTATATTATTATATATTGATATTATTATTTAAAAGTATTTAAGTAATTAGCATAAAAAATAAAAATGTTGATTAAATTTTTTCAT
>JAFIDM010010028.1:37065009-37094466 GCA_023159025.1 Thereuonema tuberculata | reverse complement strand
TATTAACCAAAGTTTGGGGTACAAGTTTTAAAACTTATTTAACAGTAATAACATTAATTAAATGTCAACTGAAAAATAATTTTGTATCTTTCAGTAGCTTATCATAATAATAATTGAAAATATCTGAAAAATTCTTTAAATTATCAATGAGTTTCTTTGAAAAATACTAACCTTCTCTAATGGAACCTTCTGGTAATTGTTTGCAATTGTAAGAGAAAGAATAGTGATCATAGTCTGTGTTCACGAAGTGAGTTATGGGTTCATCATCTAAAAAGAAATTCAAGAAGGATTTGAGGAAGTCTAGTAATAAATAAAAAGCAAGATTTCCACAATACTTCAAAACATTTCATGTAAACAAAAATAAGGAATATTATTTTCAGTAGAATCAGTGATAATATTCGAAATCAATCAGTAAAAAACAAACATCCATCGTTTCGAATATTTCTCAGCTAGGAAATCGTTTTAATGGATTATTTGTGTCCTGTTAATATAATTTTGAACTGCTGATGGATCTCCTTGAAGCTCCATATACATATTGAATATGATCTAACTTTTTTGTGTAAAGTCTTAAAGTTGGGACTTGTAGAGAAATTACCTTAAGAAGGCAAACAAAAAAAAAATATCCCTAGAAAAGTATTGGAAGCATTGTTAGTTAAGCCTAACAATGAGTTTTTACATCCGTTTACATCATAACGATAGATTTTTATTGATATTTTAAATAATTAAGCCGCTTATTAATACTCCTAATTTACAAGGTGTGCAGAATTAAAGTTCACATTTGGAAACCAATCAGTGCGACGACTTTATATTTCACATGAATATGTCCGTGACGATAGAATTTTGTTTGGCTAAAAAAAAAAAAAAAAAAAAAAAAAAAACAAAAGACGTCTGAAGGTCGCCGCTTGGGCGATATAGGGCGCTGCAATACTGTAATCGATACACATGATTCGTTGTGTGTTACGTAAGACATGTTCGATTTGGTTTTCTCCGGTATCGGCAACGTACTGAAACCGCAACATCGCATGCTTAACTACAGCACATAGAGTGAATATGGCATGTAATGCTGGCCTTCAGGTCTCCTAAGTTGACTAGGTGTCACGATAGACAAGATGTTTGAGATGACCTCAAGCCAAAAGTTGCAGGAGTTGAGATCCGGCGAACGTGCTGACCACGTTGTACGAAAATGGTGGCTGATGATTGTGCTGTTTGTAAAATTAGCCCGAAGCAATCGCTTCACAGCGGTGGCGATCTGAGGTGGGGCACCATCCTGCATGGAAACCGTTGCATCAAGACATTGATGATGTGGAATTGGGGGAAATCACCTGGTTGGATCACAGAGATGGATATTACAGATGCCACGAATATTCGGCTACGAGATACCACGAATAGTGATTTGGCCGAATATTCGGAATTCGGTATTCGGCCAAGTCACTATTCGTGGCATCTCGTAGCCGAATATTCGTGGCATCTCTAATGCATATCACTGACCAGTAACTGTGCAGGTGACGGTCCCAAAGGACCGAGCTCTTCAAAAAAGAAGGTCTGGCGATGAATGTGGATTTAAAACCACATCAAAAATAGGCATTTGTCATTTGCATTCCTCTTCCTCTTTAGAATTCGTGTAGATTAACGAATTTAATTTAGATTTTCCTGTCCTCACTTAACCGGAAGAAATTTCCTGTATAAGGAGATGAAGTATCGTATTACAGAAGATATAAATTGAAGTAGTGCCGACTGAGAATGTCAATATATTATTTAAAGAATATTTAAGAATATTTAAGTATCTTAATCTTCATCCTTTCAATATTTAATTTTACACGCACGTAAAAAGCTTTTTAATTAACCCTACGTTTATTTTCAAATTCTAATATCTGTTAAATGCATACAGTACTACAATACAATACTACCACTATATAGTTTCATATCTGAATCCACGTGCCCTTCTTGAAATTCAAAGCACCTAAAAATTCCTTTCCTTAGAATTTGACCTCATTTACTTTGTTTGATCCATATCCAAAAGTCAAAAATCACAAATATTAATTCCACGTAGAATATCGTGATATCTCAAATACTAAAGTTACAAAATTATAATTTTAATAAAAGATTGATGTTAGTTTTAAGTTTACTTCAAAATAGTCCAATTAGTTTATACACATACCAAAATAAATTGATGTTTAAAATTCAATGTAAGTGATCTTACATTGAGTTTCTTTTTCAAAATATAAATAAATTTTCTTACCAATGCGGAATGTTGGATAAACAGCTTTGGCCTGTGCAGAATCAATAGTAACTGGATATTCAGATGTATGTTCATTTCCCCTAAAGGTACAAGAAGAAAAAAATAATAAAATCAACAGATTATGAAGGTGAATTAATATAAACTAGCAAAAAGTCAGACTTTGAGTAGACTGGCGCACTGTTAAAAATCACTTCCGAAAATTTGCATAATAAATATATATATACATGTTAAGATTGAAGTTACTTAAAAATGACTAATGCTACGACACTGTAGGATTATTAGAAATTACAAATTATTGTTTCGGTTTCAGAAGTAATTGCGCTTTTGTTATGGCCTTTCTTGGCTTTTTCCAGGTTTTTTTTTTGTGTAAATAAAAAAAGTAATTCTTATAAAATTTACAGTTTTAAGTGCTGAATGATTGAGCACTTCAACGTAGGTATGATTGTGCACTTCAACATGGATTTCTACGTGGATATGCAAAATTTCGTATTTCTGGCTACTGTAGATTTTGAATAAAACGACTCAGAAAATCTGATCTAGTTGTAAATGGAGAGACTGCTCGTCTAATTAGTAAAAGGCAATTTAACAAGTTCATTGTTTGATTTTGAACAAGTTCTTTTGTTCAAAAGATTACTCATATATCTACATTTAAGTTTTCATTTGCAATAAAATTTTCAACTACTATAATGCTTTTCATCCTAATTATTCCACAAATTATGAGTGGTAATACTGAACAAACAAAACGACAAACAATCTAAATGATATGAGATGAACATAGCTAGAAGTTGTAAGAACTAAAAGTGCAAACGAACGCTCATGGAACAAGCGAAAGATCTAAAGAACAAAATAAAAATTATTAGTACAAAATGCAGAAACATGTAGCGTACTTTTTTTTACGGCTTTTTTATGTAAACATTTGTTGATTTTATTTTCAAAAACAATGTTCATTCTGACATTAAAAAAAGTAGCGCTGAGTTTATTATTGAGACATATTTTTACTGACTATTCTTTGTTAATAAACTTGTTAAGGTATATGGTCTAGATAAATAATTTTCTCTCTTTTTTTGATAAATAACTCGGTAACATACACATTCGTTTTTCTAACTCTAGTTACGAAACAATAATTATACTTGAATGATAGGGACTCCAATGAGCCGTCACGTGGGACGTTGATACTCTCTGGAATTTTTGAGTATCGGCATTATGGATTTAGTAGCAGCAGAACTATGAAAGAAAAAGTGAAAGAGGAATAAAGCCTTGCAGAACTGGACTACGTTATGGATAACAAAATAAGTATGCCATAGAGAATTGCTGTATGCTTAATAAATACTGTTCTATTAGTAAGGTGCAAGTTACACCTCAACGTTAAGCTGTAAAGACAGAAACTAATAAGAAATCTGAAGAAATCTATTAATTTAGTGGAATAAGGATAAAGTTACAGTTGAAAATCGCTCACTGAATTGCAGAACATTGCCGAAAAAGAAAACATTTTGAATAAATAAAATGGTAAGTTAAGTGAAATCATTATCGAAACAGCTGTAAGCATTGGATCATCTGAAAAACAAAAATCTGAGAAGAAAATATGTAATAATACTAAACAACTAATTATGAAAAGAAGAGAAATGAAGATGGACTAGAATGATGCTTTTTTTGATTTTGTAAAACAGTTAATAAACTCATTATTGAGCATATCATTAAGTATAATTGTCAATTGGTAAGATAAACAATAGAGGACAAAACCTTAAAAGCTGCTTATCGTTCTTTATGCACCGGTAAGAAGTTCATGACGGCTCTAAGAAATGAATCTGGCATTAGAAATCTATTAGAAATCTTGAGGAACTTATGAAATGGCTGAAAATTTTTATAGGAGATTATATGGAAATAGTGAATGCTTAAGTGAAATGGCAGGTAAGACTGTAACTTAAGTATTGAAAGAGGAAGTCAAGCATGCCATTAAATGCAAGAAGAAAGGAAAAGTACTAGGATATGAAGGAATGAAAACAGATTGTTCTCAAAGAAGCAGAAGAAGAAATGAAAGGAATATTGGCTACTCTTTTTACTAAATTTTTCAAAAAGGAGAAAGAGAAAATATTTGGAATTATAAGCCTATCAGCTTGCTAGTTTTGTATATTTATGGAAGTTATTATCAATTGCTTGCATAAAAATTTAGATTCTGATTAAACAAGAAAGTCAGCAATATTTGGGAGACGGGACATAAAATTTACATATATGCACGACAGATATCGTCCATCTTTAATACAGGACTTTGATGAGTCCTGTCAGAAGTTTGCTTCGAGGTACACAATTCCTTTTCCGGTTAGAAGATTTCCCATAATTTCGAAGGTGATGCTGATGTCCATGACGTAAAAAATCCGTATTTCCTGGAACCCTTGCATTTCATTTCAATGAATAAAAGATTCATTTCTGACAAAAAAAAAAAAAGATTCTGATTATCTTGATTAAATGTTTCCCCAAAACAAGTAGATGAGTGAAACTGTTTACTATATATCTTTAAAAGACTTCAGTCTCATTAACAAATAACTTTGTGTTTTATGTATTAAGCAACCATCGTGGTTTTATTTTGCAAATCAGAGTTATTTTCTTATTAAAGGATTAGTTGGTTCATAGCAGTAAATGAGCAAAATCATAAAAATTAATGAAAATAACAAACTATTCTTACTCTGCATCATAATGGGAATTACGCACAGTCAGTTGAGTATGGTTTAATTCGAATCTGGTGCAGTTTTCGATTTCCATGGAAGCAGCCACCAAATACCATTTACCGGTAGCCCACTAAGAAAACAAGAATTAATACTTTAAGAATACGTTTAGGAATGAAACAAAAGAATGAAAGTTAAGTAGAATTATTAACAGCATGTTTAACATGCGGAAATAATATTAACATCACAAGAAAAAAACATACACGCACAAGAATAAGGAATCGCTGAATTGATTTTAGATTTTTCGACACCGGGAATCCAGATTCAGGTTTACAAAGCTCCATCAGCTGGATTCGCTCAGTATCTAACAGCTCAGTGATCCCAAGAAACGTGTAACTGCTAGACTGGGCAAATCCAGCTGATGAAGGTTAGGAAACCTGAAACAGCTGTTCTGGATTCCCGGTATCGAAAAATCTAAAAACAGATCAGTAATTCCTTATTCACGTGCGTGTATTTTTTTTTGTTTTTTTGTCATGTTAAGTAGAATTAATTCGACACTGTAGATTATTATATTAAAGTTTATTCAGAGTATTTTTTTTTAAGTTAAATCAGAATTTGGTACATATATAAACATAAAATGATTAGACATAAACATATAGCAACTGCATTAATACTTTAAACAACTTGCAAAACTAAATTCATATAGCTTTAATAAATTATGGCTTTCACCTGTGCGATCGGCTTTCACTTGTGTGAATTATCAAAATTCAGTAGCGCTCTTTTATCATACTACAATTTAACACTTGCATGTTCGAAATCACTTTCGTATTAATACTGTCTCTTCTTTTAACACTATCCTTAAGATATTGATTAATTGTACATTCAAGGGTGAAACGAACTCTTCTATCTATGTGTATCGTTACTTGATTCTTAGACTTGGTTGCACACACCAGATAAACAGGGTTAGTTCGGCTGCGACCTTGATATACATATGATTTACCATGCTTGCTTCCTTGCATAATTCAAAATGGCGGCGTCTGTTCCAAATAGAATGTTTCTCAAACTCTGGATACTAAAGGTGATTCATTTCGCACTGAAACTTGAAGAATAACTCCTTTGATTCTTCCATCTTTAGGAGAGTCTGCTTTACTTCATATCTAAGTAGAAAACATGGATCCTTCTTTATCCTTGATCCATATAAATTCATGAAAAAAATATTTTGCGTCTGTCTTTTACGCCATTTCTTTTTCACTGCGTTCTTTTTCCAATTATCACGCGCAACGCATAATCCTGTCTTTTTGTTGCGCGCGCTGTGATCGAACGTGCTGTTTATTGTTGTCATAAACACAATTAAGGCCTGGCATGTTTTCAATTAAATTCTTGGCTGAATAATATTTTTTCACAATTGGAATTTGCCATTTTTCAAAACGAACTAAATTATTAAATATAAGCTTTGAAAATCTACAGATACATTTACATTTTCGCAACTGGTCTGATTTTGAAGAACTTTTATATGCATATGTACACAATAAATAATATTTCTGAAATAAAATTCAAGAAATACAAATCTTGGTTTTAAAGATGAATTAAAAAAGTTCACATACTTTTATTTAATGTAAAAGTATGTAAAGTATGTGACATACTTACAGTAAAATATGTGGACTTTTTTTAATACATCTTTTAAACCAAAATGTGTTTTTGAATTTTATTAGCGACCCATTTAGGAGCTATTGTGATAGAAACCACAATTGTTAGCTATTGCGTTTGTCCTGTCCGTCTATCCGTGTCTGTCCTCCCATAATAACTCCCGAACAGAAGATCGGATCGACAACCTGATTTCACCATCGTGTTCAGAGGCCTAAAGACTGTAGGAATAGGGTATTTCAGGGGCCAACGCCCCCCCCCCCCACGTTAGAGATATATGGCATTGTTGTCATTGTTCCCCCTCCCCCCCACCTAAAAACTCCCAAACGAAAGGTCGGTTTGACAAACTACTTCGTGTTCAGAGGTCCAAACAACGTAGGAATAGGGTAATTTCAGAGGCCAACTCCTCTTCCCACCACGATGAGATATTTGGCATTGTTTCGTTAGATTTCGTTTAAAATGCAGCCATCCATTTCAGTTGTCAGCTATAATTTGATGGTTAAGGTTTCGGACTCATATACTAAAGATTGTCAGTTCGAATTCATATAATAGATTTTTTTTTTTAAATCTTTTATTCTGAATGTTCGCGTGTTTTTTTTTTTTTGTTTTTTTTTTTGTTTTTCTTATTTTCCTAATTATTTTTAATAGTTTTTTATTTTTTTCCTAACTTTTTTTTATTTTTCCTTACGTTACTGTATTTTCTTTTCTTATTATTATTTTTAATTTTTTTTTATTATTATGGGTCGCCCTTAATTTTATGCTTTCGCACAAAATTGTATTCACTTGTTTCAATATATTATTAATTATCATTGATACACGTAAAATATTTTTTATATTAATTGTACACAAAAAATTGTATGTAATTTACATAAATTTATATGTAGATATTTACAAAATTTATAAAAACTTAAATTTAGATTCTGCAAAATTGATCAAATCTATATAAAATTAAAAAGAATATTCCAAAAAAAAAACCCCTATTAAGTTAAGAAAAGCTTCCTGCATTTTAATTTTTATCCAAATTTAGAAACCTTAAGAAAAAATAAATCTTTAATTTGATAAAGAGATAAAGTGATTTCATACAGAGTCTCGAAACTTTCTACGTAATTCTAATATTTATTTTTTTAAGTATTTGTCATCAAATATTATTTTAATCTCTATTTAATTAAATAAACCTTTTAACATTCTTCTTTATCATATTATCATTATGGTCGCAAGAAAATTTTTACAATTTTGAAAATGATCTACCAAAAACTTAATATTAATAAACTCCAATTTTATATTTTAAGAATTACATACTTGTATTTAAAATAGTAAACTTTTACACATAAATAAATAAACAATTTTAAGTAAATAAATAAATAAATTTAAGTAAATAAATAAATAAATATAAGCATTTACCTTTTCAATATCGAGATTAGTGGTGAAATTCACTTCAGGACATTTAACAGGACACAAACAACTTTCTGTTGCTACAATGAATGAGATGCCGATGGTTAAAACAACGATCGACCACATTTTGAATTAAGTGATTTGATGTATTCACAGAATGAATTTAAAAAGCGAGTTTCTAAGTGTTATATGTTTAACTGTTTGAAACAATAAGTACTTCGGATGCTTAGAGACTGTATTAATGTATTCTACACTTCATTCGTAACTTCGCAGTAACTGTTACGCAAGTGCTGTTTTTTGGACAAGAGTTTAAAGTCAAAAATGATTAAATCTCTCTTGGGACGTATCAAGTGAAAAAGAAATTAACTCAAAAATCAGTTATTTTAAAAAAAGAAAAAAAAAAAGAAAAAAATAGCTTCAGAATAATCTTCTGTACATTAAGCGATTATTAGCTCAAAAATTATAATAATAATAATAATAATAACAATAATAAGTTGTATATATTCTTATCATATGTAATAACAGACTGATTTTCGTTTGTTTAAGTATATTATGTTATTTTAAAACATCCTCTTTATTATTTTGGCAATATTTCTCAGAATTTGATCATTCTGCTTTCTCAATTCTTTCTGAGAAATACAGTCGGACCTCTATTTAACGAAATCGCTAAATCCCGAAAAAAAGTTCGTTAAATGGAAAATTCTTTAAATAGAGATTCACCTTTTTAAAATTAGTTTAAATTACATAAAACAGATTTAAAATACATAAACAATAAATATTTTTTAAAAAAGTAATAATTTTAATGACATACAGCATACATTTCCACATGCTTACTTCAATTTTACTAATAAAATCTGTTAATTTTGTCTTGAGTTTTTTTTTTTTGAAAAAGTGTTTTCGCTCATAATACGTCTCGCATGTCTGTAATTCACCAAAAACCCCTTCAATATTCTCTTCAAATCGTAATCCGCGTCGGATTGTTTCAAATGATTTTAGCATTTCATCAAAGGGCCATTCCATACCAAGTCATCCAGGGCTGACACCCACATGCCACAGATTTCTTTGAAAATTTGTATGTTCAATGTAGGGGAGACCGAGGCAGAGCGGTCCACTTTTTTTTGTTGAATTTTTTTTTTTTTTTTTTTGTTAAGAGATTTTCCATTGCATTTATTTTTGTCAGAATCGGGAATTATTCAAGAATGTAAATACTTGATTTCATTTTATTATATTCATAAAATAAAATAGGTATTAACACTCCGTCGGGTGCAATACGGCGTGGCACAAGGTCGGGCGCAACGAGCCTGAGAGGCATTACTTTATTAAACTTTTTTTCGACAGATAAAAACATTTTTTCTTACTAAAAACAATTGTTAACTATTCTTTGGGAACCTCTAAACATTATAAAAAAATACAGGAGTAATAAAATAGTTTTATATAGTCTTTGAAGGAAACGGAAATTTAGCTACCAAAAATTACCGAAATTTGTACACCTTTTGATTTAATAATCTTTTCTACAGATATAATCGTTTTTTCTTACAAAAAACAATTGTTAACACTTCGTAGTAAACACCCACACTGTATAAAAATACCGAAAGGAGCAGTAAAACAGGTTTAATTAGTCTTTAAAAAAACGTTTATTTACATATATTTAAGCAAATAGACTTCTGACTGCGTTGAGCAAGTTGACCAAACACAAGGGTTGTGAGAGAGTTGTTTTATAGATAATTACGAAATATTATATAATATGACATTATTAACGACACAATCTGATACAGTATTAAAAATAACTGGGAAATTTTGAAAAATTGTTATTTGTCAAACTGCAACGTAATCGGGCGCAATGAGCCTGTGCGATCATTTCGTCTGTCAACCGGAAATGAAGAACGAAAATCACGAACTGACCTTGCCATTGTTATTAGCACTGGAAAAGCGAAAGCTACTAGGATGGACACCTCGCGAAAAAATTTAGCGGGGGAGGGGCAAACAAAAGAATTCGAGGTGTGCCTAGGAGATCGGTTGCGCCCGACGGAATGTTAATTCTCAAAGCAAAAATGGTAGAGTGGTCCAACCTGCCCCGACTACGGGGCATTGAATATAAAATAATATGCCATTTAGGATATCATGAAATAAAGTTTAACTTAACATAGACTACCTAAGGTATTACATATTCAAGTGAAAATTTAAAATAATCATTATGCAGTTGAATGAATAATATCAAATAGGTTGACATTGAATTAATTAATCACTTTCACTAGAGAAATCTTCTTTGCAGTTGAGGCATTCGTAAAATAACCCCGAATTTCACTGGCTTTGCAGGATCTATGGGCCCATCTCTTGCACTGCGTACATTGAATCCACTCCTGCCATGGTTTGCTTTTTTTAAAGTTCTTCAAACAGGAGAGGCGCACAGCATCTTCATCATCTTCATCACCACTAATCATCTGTAATTGTTTGCTCTTTATCCCTTTTCCTTTGCTTCTATTTGTTTGTTTTTTTGTTTATGTTGCTTTTAGAGACTTTTGGCCGAGTCATGTTTTTCGTTGCTACTCTTTCTTTTCTTTCTTTAGATTTTCTTGCAGAGCTATTTTTACTGGCGTATCCGTCAGTATTGTCGTTGACCTTTTTTTGTTCTCTATTAAGATTATTAAGATTATATTGTTATTTATGCCATTTTTTAATGCTTTCTAATGTAACAAAGTGTGTATAGAATTTATATTTAATTTAGAGTTTCACTTACTGAAAATTGTGTTAGTTCACTTAGGGATGTAATTGTGTGTGTTTTAGAATACGCTCCCTCTCCTTAAATGTTTAGACTGATTAAGTGTACTTTTTGCCCGTGTGTTTCAGATTCATCAACTGATCTTGATTTTTCCCGCCAGAGTGTACTTAGCTTTTTTCTTTTTGTTCCCATGGGAAAACGAAACAGATATAACCACGTGATCACTCAATCAATGCACAACTGTTTTTTTCGAAGTTTTTCTTTTTCTTTCGCACAAATTGTTTTCTAAATAAGCTCAAACCATTAAAATAATATTTAACCATGAAATATCACAATAATAATATACAAGACTTTACCAAATACAAAAATTCAAATACATAATTACAACAATACAATTATTAAAAATCAAAATATATTCCCTCAGAGACCAAGATTTTAATCGTGTCATGTTGCCAATTCCATAACGTGACAGTTTGCATAGTTTTTAATTAGAATTTAATAACAATTAAATGTGTAAATTGGCTATTTTCGAAGATTAAGATGCCTTCCCACGAAGTCTTCCCCTATTACGGTATTTGCTGAGAGGAATTACTAAAGGGGTAATATCTTTTAATAATATAGGCTACACACAATATATAATAGTCTAAATAAAAAAATATTAAAAAAAAATACAATATATAATAATATAATACAATATAATATAATAGGCTAATAAATATATAATATAGAAAAAAATAAAATGTATAGTGGCAAAATATTTTATTGTAAAAACAGCGGGGCAGAGTGGACCACTGATCCAATGTGCCCCGTGTCGTTCGGTCCACTCTGCCCCATCGCCATTTTGGCGTTTCCTTCAATTGTAACTATCGACTACTTTAAGTATTCAATTCATACTATAGCTTAAAATGATCTTTAGATTGCCGCCTTTAATATGCATATTACGGTTGTGTTATTCAATGCATCACTGAACGGCAATATTAAAATAAAAACAACACTAAACATTTACTTACCTGAACAAAAACAAAACAATCGATCACCTCACTGTCACCAATAAGCCGAATTCACTGATGCTTTTGTGGTAGCAGCGCCACAATGGCACCAACCTCCTATTAGATTTTTGGCACATTCTAGCGTCTACACGAATTACTAAAGTCAACGGTCCACTCTACCCCTAGGTCCACTTGGCCCCGGTCTCCCCTATACACTAAGTTAAGAAAAAAGACAAAATTTTATCTAATTCTAACAATCAGTTCAGAGTTATAGCCTTTTAAAGTTTTAGTTGATTTGAACTTCCGAGGACAATTTGAGCACCTAACGAGCTTGTATGTATTTGCGTTTTCCTGGATAAAATCAAAGTTTATAAAGCTAGAGGTTTGAAACTTCATTCATTTGTTCTTCATTTCATACAGATTATGATGACACTATCAACATTGAAATTAAAACTTTTCATTATAGTAAAACATGTACTAAAAATAAAGAAGTATATTTTTCCGAAACTGCAACATGCATAAAGAAAAGAACTTATAGCTAAAATCTCTCTCCAGATACCCTAACACAACCATATATCACTGGAAAGAGTATAAAATTATCTTTCAAATGGTGAACTAAGATTGTTGGGGTTTTGAGTTTTAAGAATTTTATAGCAATGCTAAGTAACAAATAATATTTAAGCTGTTACACCCACCAATGTTGGGATTAAATATGGTTTTATGGCCTCAAAGTAAAAAGTATAAGATTCTAAAAAGTCTACTTAGCCTATACATGGAACAATATAGGAGTAAAAGTGAACATAAATAAGCCTATGGTCATGCCAGTCTATGATTAGTAGGACTAGATTTTTCCTAGTCACCGAAAGTCTGGATTAAACAAAATCAGCTGTAAAACAAATTTGAGATGGTTGAAATTTAAATTTTTACTTTTGAAAAGAAAAATACAATATGGAGCAAAGTTTCAATAAAGGGTTTTACAGAATTAAGAATTTATAAATTTTTTTAACAATTTTTTTGAAAGTCTGTCTGCAGTTGTGTCTAGATTAGCGAGTACATATTGTAACGTATAAGGTAGCCATGGGACTTAACATGTAAGGTAAGAAAAACACAAATTAACAAAGTTTCCATTTTTACCCTGCAAATTTGTCTCTTAGTAGTGTAAGTTATTGAAAGTCTTTCTCAAATGAAGTTTTGAAGTTGTTCTTGATTATTTCCTTCCTCGAGTTGGAATCAATCGTGTATAACCTGCCCAATTGGGAAGCTATTTCTGGAGGGTTTATGATGCACAGTAGATGAGGTGGTGGAACAGAACACTGGTCTTCTTTTTGAGGCCAGAAGAAATTTTGAGCTGAGTTGGGATACATAAATAATACATTATAGTTACCGTATTCCTCATTAAAATGTTGAACCCTTCCAATCCGCCAGTGGCTCTCATACACACAGGCCATAAAAGAGTGGAGATTTGGTTCTATAGTTGGTCGTATATTTTTAAAAATGTTTTGCCTCAAACAAATATCAATGTCTGAACTAACTTTTTGCTGGGATTTCTTCATTTGTAGCAGAGATAAACAAGTGAAAGCTTCTTGTTCCTGAAATGGTTTGGCCAGATTCATAGCGACTTTCAAGACTTTTCATATTGATCTCAATATCTTGTTCACTTAAACAGAAGAAACTTATTTTTGAAAACAGGTTTTTACAAAAATTGTACATATGTTCAGCATTTACTATCTGATCACTTTCTTTAGTGCTTTAAAGGTTTTACTTCGTTTCGGTCCTTTTAACTGTGCCCCCAATGCCGTCACACACAGTTTTGTAATGACTAGTTGCGTGAAATGACCAACTGCTTTTTAGTTGAAAGTCTGTTTCATGGCAACACATGAAACTATGGTTTTAAAATTTTTATACTGTGCACTGCAGCCATCAGTAAAGTATTCAACCTTTTCTACTTGTGGAAAGTTCAACTTAACAAACTCCATAGTTTTTTCTTGTACTGAATAAACAAATGCTACATCATGTTTTAAATCATCTGAAATGAAACACAGTGATGTTTCTTTTGTTGTGTTATCTTCATTTTTGAATAAATCACTACTGGATGTACTGAACAGCTTAAGTGGCTCCAGTGATAAGACTGCACTTCGTTTTGCAGCACAAAGTTGTAATTTTCTGCAAAGTCCATAAGCACTAAAACTTCTTCAGACTTTAAATTATCCTCCCTGTGCTTCATGTAAGAGTTTTGAGCTTTTGTTATAAAAGAATGATGGATAAGAGATTCAATTTTCCGAATAGTATATTCAGGGAATTCTTGGCGAAGAAGTAGCATTGTCTCTAGCTTCATTCGGCCATCATTTATCCACTGTAAAAATTTGATGTCGTCTTCATCATCAAAATATCTATATTGAACTTATTTACTAGACCTATTTTGTTCAACCTTTGACCTCTAACTCTGTTTTTAATAAACTTTTGTGGAGCATAAAATTTTATCGCATAAAAAATAATTTATTAATTTTATATTGTAATAAAACTCTTATAACTCAAAACCTCACCAATTTTGTTTCACCTTATGAAAGACAATTTTATCCTCTTTTCAGTGATATATGGTTGTGTCGGGATATCTGGAGAGAGATTTTTGCTACATGGTTTTTTCTAAATGAGGTACACAATTCCGTAAAATACTTTTTTCTTATATTTCAGAATTTTTTTTAACTATGATGAAAAGTTAAAGTTTTAATTTTCATAGTGTCATCTGATTCTGTATACAATCTATAACAAATGAGTAAAGTTTGAAACCTCTACCTTTATAAATATAAATTTGGTAACAAAAAACGTATATACATACAAGCTTGTTTCTGACCCAAACCGTCCTCGGAAATTAAAACCATCTAAAACTTCAAACGGTTATAATTCAGAAACTACTTATAATAATTGAGTGAAACTTTCCATTTTTTCTTATTTTTGTAGTCACATAATGTATACAAGTTTTCATTACAATCTGAGTACCTTGGGTTTAAAATCAAGTTTTGGCTGTATGATTTGGCATGGAATGGCCCCATACAAAGGTTTTTTCATTTCTGCATCATTTCCATTTTCATCATCTTCATCTTCATCGCAATTCATAGCTGTATTGTTTTTATTTTTCACACTGTCCAAAATATCCGATTCAGTTAGTGTGGTCTCAACTTCAAAATCAAGTGACATATAATCATCAATCAGCACGTCATCAAAAATTTCTTCTTTTTCCCTCAGCTGTATCCACATTTCTTTCATTTCCTCTAAGGGAATATTAATAATAAAACATTTCAAGGAGAGAAAAAAATAGATACCACGAAAAATTTCGTTAAATAGAAAATGCAATTCGCTATTTGGAGAAGAAATTACGAAGATATTAGCAAAATGTTCTTGGTTCCAAAGAAAAGTTCGCAAAATAGAGAAATTCGCAAAATAGAGGTCCGTTAAATAGAGGTCCGACTGTTTTGTCAAAATAATAAAGAAGATGTTTTAAAATGTAGCTAATGAGTCTTATATTGAATTAATACGAAGAAATAAAGAAATTTATATATATTCTGTATTGTTTGTGTTTACGAAGAAGTGTCCACTATATGTTTCCAACTCAGTCTGAAGCCAAAGTAAGGATGTTTCAGTAACAGAAAACACCATTTACATAAAGATTTCTGTTATTGTATTATTATAGTTGATTTATATTACATCAGAATTTATCTGCGAGATATTTATTTATATTGCTTATCTAAAAAATTACAACCACAGCCTCTTTAGAGAAACTTGAATAGGAATGCGATGATAAAGCAATTTCAGAAAAATAGTTGGAATAGATTGTCAAACAGAGGGGACTAACAGACAATGTAGAATATATAATACTTTCTTCTAAAAAAAATTTTAATAGATTTCTAAGAGTGTCAAATGAGAAGTACAATTTCTTTTATTTTGCAGAACTAATTTAATAAGAATTCGATTGTGGAAAGAGCTCTTTCAAAATCACCAAGGAAGCCACAAAAAATGTCCTAATAGCTAAAACTACATGGGGCAGATTATTCACTAACAAATTACCGTATAAAACGATTACAAGATTATAACTCGTAACATCCTAAATCTTCTATTCTTAAGTTAAATGAAAGGAAAACATCACTCCTTAAATCTTCAAAACCATCTTTATAACTTCTCAATATTCCTCAATATTTTCTGAAATGTAAGAAAGATTATTATTTTTCTCCTGAAGAAAATCCTCCTTGAGAGGATAGAAATATTGAGAAGTTATAAAGATGTTTTTGAAGATTTAAGGAGTGATGTTTTTCTTTCATTTAACTTAAGATTACAAGATTGTTAGTAAGACTGAGGAATGTAGAGAAAAGACAGAGCTTAAGTAAAAATTTTATTTAGAACTTAATTACAATTCTTGTAATCACTATATTTCAATTGAATGTTTGGGCTTTTCAACTGTTATACATTGCATTGTTTTCGTAGCAGTCAAAGTGTAATATTTTTATTCTATCGCATCTTATCCTTCTGGAAAGAAACCATTTATTGCATTTGGCAGAAAGTTGAAGAAACGTTAACTAATATTTAAAAGTAAACAGTATTTTTAGTACGATTTGCAAAACAATCCGCTTTAAATTTTCTTAATCCATTATTCGGTGACTAGGATTGACATTTTTTCATTCTTTCGTTGTATCAGATCATTCATGTAATCGTAAATTTTAAATTATTAGCTATTAACAGCTGACGTAACCAATTTTCTATACAGCAGAAGTGGTAAGTTGCTTTTTAATAAGTTATCATCAGTTTCAACTACCTAAATTAAAACTGATTAAATCTTAAATTCAATTAAGGAAAATTATATTTCTATGTAATTTTTAATTAAATTTCGATAAATAATTAATATACCGTACATAAATAGTTTAATTATATTTGTTTAATATATTTGTCATTTTCGATACCATTCTTTCCATCCTTAACCTTAGCTCCTCTATATTGAAGCAAAGTGAAACTGAATGTAACTGGAAAAACACAACAATTCCAAAATATTCTAGAATAAACGAAACTGAAGAACGAAAGTAATCAACCAGTGTGTTGAAATGCAACAAATCCTTTCAAGTTTATTAAAAGGAGCGAAACAAAACGTGGCTCAAGGTTAAAAAAGGTTAAAATAAATAAATAAATAAATAAATTAATAAATAAAAAAATAAAAATTGAGAAATTTCACATCAGGTACAACAAAAACTATTTTTGTTTTAAAAAGGCGCTTATGGTTTTCACATTTCTGTTCTTATTGACGTAAATAACATAATAGAAGACAACAGCTAATAACTAGAGCAAATTAGCTCCTAATTTTCACAATTCTCTTCCGCTCTCTTCCACAATTCTGAATTCGAACGAGCAACGAAAGCCCGAAGATACTGCATAGCCTACAGTAGCGCCAAATACCCCCTGGTGGTGACAATGTGAACTAGGAACTTTTTTCTCATGATTGCATTCCCCATGATCCATAAGCCTACAATCTAAAGCTTGAGATCGATGCACCTAATATTTATCAACTTATGGCGATTCAAACAGCTCATGTGATTTCGTAGACACCTGGTAGTTTATTTCATTTTCATACTTTCTAAAGACTGATTTTTTTATTTGTCTTTTGAGCTTAAATGTAATTATTATTGAATTAATATTTAATGTGTGTAATAAAATCTGGAATGCTAAAAATAAATGATCTCTTAAAACACAATCAATGAAGATTAAAATTAAAATATGTAACTAAGAACGCGATTTGTTTCAATCTTCTCTTCCTTAGAAGATTAAAAGTGAAGAAAGAAGCATCATCATGGGCTAAAAAGCAATTTATTCAGAAAATACATTGTTCATTATAAATAGGATAGGCTAAAAGATCCAACCATCTATGTTGAGATCTTGTTCTGGTATTGATCATGATGCATCGGGTGTGACGCTGAATAAAGTCACCCGCGTTCGGGATAACGCAAAGGCCTCCGTTCCGAAAAATATACTACAATCTCCCACAGGTGGTGGTGGTGGAGAAAGTGGCACCCCATTCTGTAGTATGGCTCCCACAATGCCCGGGCAACACCATCCAACCTGAACGGAAGTGTTTCGTCTGTGTCAAAACAGACGACCACGAAGATTGAAAAACCACGCAAGCGCATCCGATGATCATCGCAGATGAACCCGAATCTCACGCGCGACTTCTAGGGACTCATCTCACAGGACAGCCACTTCACCACATGTTATCCATTGTTAGTGTTTAGCGTACAACGGATAGCGGATAAGCGACGTTCCGTAGTAGTTATTTCCCCATGCACAAATTAGGGAAAAAGTCGCTGAATCCACCCACAAGACACCCCACGCCACCAGATGACATTACCTTTATGGCAAACACCGAAACAATATCTATCTCTTAGTACACATGGCCCAACATTACAACTAATGACATATTACAAGCAGCACATGATCATTTCTACACTTCACTAGTACAATACACAGGCACTGACCTTACTGAGGCCGCCACTCCCCAAAGAACACACATTACAACAACTCTCCACAGTCACCTACCATCTCATCAGACACACTATCCCACAACAGCTTAACAATATCCAAATATTAAAAGACATTCACACAGGAGGAGACAGAGCCAGGCTCACACAATACTGTATAGAAACTCATGTCCCAGATTAGGAAGATATTCAAGCACAGACATACTTGCCCATCGCACTCAAACCATCATAAACAACTTCAGGAATATCTCGACACACTAAAACAAAAACTGAGTGCAGTTGCAAAAAGATTACAAAGATACAAACAGTGAACTCTGAAAAAACAACAGAACAACACTTTCCAATACAATCAGAAAAAATTCTACAGATCCCTTTCATCTATATTTAGTTGATCCCTCTACTACACCCAACACAAACACTCCCACCAGCGAGGGATTACATAAATACTGGTCGTCTCTGTGCTCATCATCCAACACAATGACAAAGCAACATGGATCACAGCGGAACAATAACTCACTGCACACTAATCATTCTATGATATTACTCTCACAGATATTTAGACAGCACTTAAAATGCACACAACCGGAAGGCTCCTGATGCAGACCGTGTCCAGAACTTCTGGATCAGGAGGTTCATATCCCTGCATGGAAAGCTAGCTCTTACCCTCCCTGACATAATCCAATATCACAAAATATGCCTCTTTTCCTCACACAGAGTGTCACATACCTACAGAGCAAAAACAGCTGAAACAGCGCACCCTACAAACTACCGTCCAATAATTTGCCTCCCCACACTTTACAAACTCCCCACCTCCTGCCTTGCAGACAAAATCTACACACACAAACACATCGAGACAAATAACATCCTTTTCGACCAGCACAAGAGCTGTCGCAAGAACTCCAAGGGTTGTAAGGAGCAACTACTGATTGAGTCGGTAATCTTGCGGCAGGCGAGCACGAAGAATAGGAACTAACATATCGTGTACATCGACTACAAGAACGCATTTAGTCCCTCATTCCTGGCTTCTACACACTCTTCATCTCTACAAAAACACCCCAAGATCACGGCATTCTTCGAGCCATATCACACATACGCATTTCCAACACCTCCATCACTATAGTCCCCATTTTTATAAGAAGAGATATTTTCCAGGGAGACTCCTTGAGTCCTTTTTGGTTTGCCTCCCATCGAGTCCATTCACCCATATGCTAGACAACGGATGATGTAGAGTAAGTGTGTAATTTTGTATACGCCACAAACTATGCAAAACTTACTAATTTATACATGTGACCATGTATCGGATGGAATTTGGAATCGACAAATGCCGCAAGCTACATATAACACACGGGAAGAATTCGAATTTGGAGGGTTTTGAACTGGACCATCCAATCCATGGAAGAGGGAGAGACCTAAAGGTATCTGGTCTTCAAGCAAGCGCTCATCATTGACAACGCATACATCAAAAACGCACTCAAGAACACGTTTGCGTTCACACATCCTCAAAACACAACTCAACGCTAGAAATAAAATTAAAGCCATCAACACTTTTGCCGTCCCGACATTAACTTATTTGTTCGGGATAATTCAATAGACCAACACCGAACTCGAAGCACTACAACGCACAACAAGCAGTACATTCACGAAACACAAGATGCACCACTGCAAGTCCGCCACGGAAGGATAACTCTTCCCCGCAAGGACGGAGACCGAGGACCCTCATCACCCTACACGAAAAACAAGTATACACACTTAGGGAACACTTCCACCAAAAAGCACAACACTCTACATTGTCAAAGCTGAAATACATCTCACACTCCAGGACCAAATATTTCTCCAACACTCACCACCACCCAACACTCAGCAGCTGCGTGAATCATTAGCTCGTAAAGAACTCCACGGCAGACATCGTCACGAAATTAGCCATCCTCATATCGACAAGGAAGCGTCGAACACATGGCAGACGAGTCGTGAGCTGTTTGGGGAGACCGAAGGGTTAATGATCGCGTTACAGGACCAAGTCATCGTCACGCGCTACTATAACATTCTACACGACGCAAACACCCATGACGACACATGCAGGAAATGCCACACTACTCATGAGACGATCGACCACATAATGTCAGACTGTCTCCTTCTCTCTCAAACAGACGACTTCCACCGACACAATAACATAGCTTGATCGTTCATCAACAGCTAGCACAAAAACATTCACTTATTAAGAACATAGACCATTACAAACTACAAGTACACACCATAAAGCTTATTACAGTTACCCTCATATAAGCTATATTGGGATCGCCCAATTCACACAGAAAAAACCGTAGATGACAACATACCTGACATCACACTTGTTGATAAGGTAAACACAGACCTATCTCATTGAGTTTGCAGTGCCTATTAGCAAGAACATGCAGAAAACTCACACAGACAAGATCAGTAACTACTGCGACCTTGCATATGAGCTCCAGAAGCAGTGGAGGCAGGACCGAGTACATGTTGTACCCATCGTCCTGTCAACCATTGGTCAAGTGCCTCAGACATTGCACCACAGCCTCAGCACACTAGGACTTCATAAAAACACTTATGCACAATTTCGAAGGCTATGGTACTCAATACAACATGCATAGTTAGGAAATTTATGGACACAACCACACATCCTTAACCCTCCTTGTACAGTTCTTTATGTTTGGCAATATGTGCTTTGGTCCTTAACGCGCCATGTTGTCTTTGTTTGCGAACCCATAGTTTGAAATTTTACATAATAATCCCAATTAATATTTATTTTCCGAATTAGACTGATTAAAAAAATCTGTTATTCACATTTTATCTTTGCTCTGAACGATAATATATAATTAAATCTTGATTAGCCACAAAGTTACAAATTGCAATTAAAAACGAGAAGTAAGTGACAGAATTTCTTCCTACTTTTCATAAATTCAATTTAAGTTTTCTTTCATGAATGAAATCTCAATTTAATTTCTATTTATTTTTAATAAATTCATAATTATTGAACTCCTGTCATTAAAAATAAAATTAACATTTGAAATACAATTTTAAATGTAAGAAATATCTTTGGAAATTAAAATAAAAGAATTAAACGCTAGTGTTTTAATGATATAAAGTTGCCTACATTTCTCTACAGGAGTTATTGTGGTGTCCATTAGTTCTAAGCGAGCAACAAATAATAAGTTTTAATGAGTATTCATTTTGAATAGAAAAAGATAAATAAAGATATTTCACCTTAAAATGTTTGTTGTTTCAATAAGAATTAATAAGAGAGTAGGAGTTAAGAGAATTTTGTCTTTCTATTTAATTCTTTTGATGTGGTTAGACACTTCAATATGGATTGAAAGAGCCACATATAATTCCCGGCGAAGATCAGGATTTTGGACGATGAATTCTCCACCAGACAGTTCCTATGGTGTCGTTTCAATCCTCTGCCGAATTAGTACCGAGTTTATTTCCAAGGTGCTAAACGTAGACTTGCATTGGGCTGACAACACGACCTCTGAAATTTGATGTTAATCATTACATTATTATTTGATTAAGAAGTTGATAAAAAATTTTTTAACGTATGTTAAAAAAGTCATTATTAAAAACGTATTAAAAAGTCAAACGCACTAAAAAGTAAAATTACATTTAAAAATACGTACAATATGGGGAAGCTTTTCGGACCCTTATTACAACGGCATCCTTCTTCAACCTGCGGGTTCCGTGTTTGGGCTCACTATATATAGGTAGTTCTTCTTTCTTCTTGGATGTTTCAACCAACGGGCATCTCATATTGTCTTCCAATCATTTAACTTAATATATTTCAATGTCGTCATATAATCTTAATTCATTTCCAAATACTTTATTTATTTGTTTTCCGATTTCTTTTGACTTTTTCATTTTATATTGTTTGAATCTGTAATTGTTAATGTATGTATTTATATTTGCATTCGGAATATTTCTGTTTTAGGGGTGTAGTAAAGAAATAAAATAAGATTCCATTGTTTCTCTGACTGTTTTGTTTTTATTTTGTCCTAATATTATAAATTTTTCAAAATCAGCATTATGGTTTTTTTCATATATATGTTTAGAAATATTTGATCCATTTATATTACCAGTCCGTATACAACTTTTATGGTTTGAAAATCTAGTGTTTAATTTCAATCCACTATTTCCAATATAATAACATGAATTGTTAATGCATTTTACTAAATAAATGCATCTTGTCTTGTGTTTATCTTTTATCGGTGTTGTTTTCGTGTGTAATGGAAATGTTAATTTATTATATAAAGAGTATGAAACTCTGATGTCTGTATTTTGAAAATTTTTTTTAGCTTGATTGTAGAATAGGTGGTGATACGGATATGAAACCGTTATGTTTTTCTCATTTTTTTCTTTTTCTTTTGGATTATAAATATTATTGATACTATTTATTATAGTTTGGTTTATAAATTTATCTGGATATTTATTCTCTAGGAATCTTCTATGAATATTTATAATGTGTTTATTAAATAAATCAAGAGATGAGCATGTATGGAAAGCTTTCGGGACATACATTGTTATTAGATTCTTTTTCACATGTTTTGGGATTGACGAATTGAATGGCAAAACAGCATTTGACGATGTTAACTTCCTGTAAGGTTCGGTTTTTATGCATCCTTCAGCATTCGAAATGAGGATATCTAAGAAGGGCAATTGTTTTTCTATGGATTGTTTTTCTATGGTGAATTTTAGATTTTGATGTATTGAATTGTTGTGTTATGATTTCTTCATTTTCTATTGTTGCTATTATGAATATGTCGTCGACATGTCTTTGGTAAAAATTATTCAGATTATGATAATTGATGAAAAATTTATTTTCTATGTATTGCATTACTAATTCTGCGTAAAAATCGGAAAAAGGTAATCCCATATAGAGACCACAATACTGTTGCACTACCGTGTTGTCAATAGTCAAGTATTGACATTCTATTAGGAATGTGCTTAAATCTATTATTATATCTTTACTTTGTTTGTCAATGTTTGGTAGATTATCCAATGCTTCGATTAGTAAAGTATGAGAAATAGACGTATATAGATCCACAACGTCAATGGCAAGCAATTTATCTGATTTATTTATTTTTATTCCTTTTAAATGTTTGCATAATTCGTAACTGTTTTTGACCCATCGTGAACTATCGAATTTTGATGATAAGGTTTCAGAAATTCGGCTACATACTTTGATACATTGTAAATTATAGAGTTTCTACAATTTATTATAGGTCCTGTTTTAAACATTCCTTTTTCCTTTTTTATTTTATGTGTCTTGGGAGTGACTCTCATTTTAGGTAGTTGAGTGTTCTCTTTGCAGAAATCTTTATTTATTGTTTCTGAATCCATTTTATGCACTAATCATACTCTTTTTAATTTATTTTTTATAATTTTTTGTATTTCATCGCTTGATTTATCTATTATCTTATAAGTATCCTTGTTTTCTATATGATCTTTTAACATTAAGCATGGAAAACAAAAAAGAAAAGGAAAAAAGACGTTATCGCGTTAAAGTTTTTCAGCGTCAGATGTTTGAGTTTAACTATGGGGTTCTCACACCGTGTTATTTGTTGTTTATATCCAGGATTGTTTTCGTATTTATAGGGTTGTTCCTGGTGTTTCTCACCGGCATTGAAAAAGGTTTGTAACTCGGCAAACCGAAACTGTACGCATTTTTAATTAGTCATTTAAAGTTTTCATTCTTTTATTGCGTGTTCATTCTTTTGTTCATCTTAATTCTACACAACGCACGTAAAACAACCCAAGATACGACAACTGTTCAATTAAAAATGTATTCTTTTAATTTCAGATTAGTAAGAACAGCAGAGAACTCATAACTATTTTTTCCTCACTGGGCTCTAGAACAACAGGTCTTCTTATGTCTGGAGAAATAAGAGAGATTTCTGATCGTGGAGTTGTTTTAAAGAATAAGTAGGACTATGACTCTCCCACGGTGACTACCTACGACCAGCATACTCGCAGATGTAATAGCTAAACGGAGATTCCGTTTATGTAAATACAAATATCTACATGCACTTATAGCTCCTCTTAAATGAACATTCAACAAAAAATTAAAAATAATAAAATTATTAATATATTAATTTTGTAAAGCGCATGAATATCTCTGAAGAAAATAAAACCTACATTTTACAAACAAAAGAACAAACAACATTTAAATATCAATATTGGTTTAATACACTTTTTTTTATAAATAGCTTGTAATAGCCAGAAATTAATACTCACCGATCATTTTGATCTGTTATTCTTCGAACTGTTCTTGAGCAATAAAAAATGAATTTAATCTAATTTTGAATATCCTTTCAAACAAATGGTGAGAATGGAGAATGATCATGAAATAATAACTCTTTCAGTCGCTTCTCACTATATATTTAAAGATGTATTTTGTCAGTTGCTTCAGTTTCTTTTTAGATTCTGATAACACTTATTTTTATCATTTGACGCTTCAAAGTTTGGTGTTGTTCGTGTATTTTGTGATGAATACTCCTTATATTTCATATGGATGTTTTCTAATAATGAAATACTTTATTTTTCTTTATCTTATTCGAAATGGTTTCCAAAGAGTCTTTGCATGTTGCATAATTCTGAGTAGTAAGAGAGTTTCAAATGAGACGATAACTGTTCTTCTACAGTTTAAGTTGATGGAGGGACTGAAACATTAAGATTATCCAGCAAGCCCAATGATGTTACAACTTACAACTGTCCTCTAACAGAAATAACAGCTACAAGGTGCACATAACGGAAGTGGCGAAGTTAGTATAATCGCTACACTTCAGCATGGATATGGGGAGGACTAGTTTATGTCCAAACCATATAATGACATTGCGTCTACGAACAACCTATTCACTAATAGTATATTCATAATTTTATAGAATAAAAATAGTATAATCCTAAATTTTGATTTAAATATTCTAACTAAAATCTATTAGTAAATGTTTGATATCATCCATTATTTTTATTTTTTGGAAATTGTTAATGGGATGTTTAAGGTCCTTGGGTTCGAGGTTGAAAAAGTCACGTGATGTTGGTGTCACTTCTAAAAACATGGCGAAGATTACCGAAGCACCTCTGTATATTAAAGGTTTCTCAACTTTAAATATACTGAATTATCGGCATACAATTAAGGAGGCATAGGGAAATAATGTAGATTCGTTATTTCTAGATGAAAGGAACAAGTATATTTAAAGAGAAATTTGTTTCTGATGTTACATTTCATGACGATGGCGAGATTCTACAAAATCGTTGGTCGTGTGGAATCAGAAATGAAGAAACAGAAGTAAATGAAATAACATTAACAGAAATAAAGAAACTCAATTTATGAAATAAAATCGAAAAAAAAAAGCTTTCAAATTGAAAAAATGTAAATTGAATTTCAGAAATTTTCTGTCGAATCGCTTTCAAGATCATTGTGAAGAAAACCAACTAATTATATAAATAATAAATAAATAAATAAATAAATAAATAAATAAATATTTAAGCTTTATTTAAGTTGAAATTTTAAAATTAATTAATTATGCAATTTTTGAAGTAATTTGCAGGCATTATAATGGTTTATAGACGCTTCATTAGAACTTATAAAACAGGATGTAATTTTAACATAATTTTAATACCTTAATTTTAATACTTTAGAAGGGAATTAATAATTTATTCAAAGCCTTTGCTTTTAATTTTCTCATTACTGCAGTAAATTAAGATATACTTTTTTCTATCGCATTATATGCATTACCGGTCCCACCAATGGGGATATGTTCTTAAATTGAAATTATTAAATAATAATATTAAATAATAATAAATTTATTACAATAATAAATATGACATGAATTGTTTGAACATTTACGAATTTTTTCTTCCTACATTCTGATATTTAAAAAAAAAAAAATATTTCAGTAAACGATATCACTTGAAATCGACATTGAAAATAAAAACATAATATATAATACAAATTACTATATAGAACAGTTTTAGCAATTTAAAAAAAAAAAAAAAAAAGAATCACTATTAATATTAACAAATTGCATTAAAAAAAACACCTATGACCGAAATAAAAAAAATTTAAAAGAGGGAAGCTTATTTTAATCATATTAATGAAAATATTTAATGAACGAGACTTTTAGTACTACATAAGTAAGACTTATAATAATGTTGCACAATTTTTTTTTCTAATAATAATAATAGAAACGAATTTGGTTTAAGTAATACATAAATGAATTCGATTTGTAGAATTATAATGAATAGAAATTCCATAGATAAGAATAATAGCATAAATACAGGGTGAGCAAAATGAAAAATAAGTAAGTGAATTCATTAAGTAATATATTTTTATTAAACCTCGAATAAAGCTTGAAGGGATCAGCTGATGTTAGAGCAAACTGTGCGTTAAAATCATTTCTTTTAGCTTTAGAACTCAGGTTTAGTAACATTAAATCAGTTACTTTTATCTTTACTTAGGAAATCATGAAATTACATCTTATTTTTAATTAAACAGCAAAGTTATTTCAGAGGAATTTGAAAATAAAGCGAACGATGTCACGATGCTTCTACTAGAAGGCATTGGAGGATTAACCAACATCACATGACAGTGACGTCACGTTAAACATCCCCAATCTTGATCTCAGACTTGTTTTGGGTTGTTTATTATTAATAAAGTAGTGATCACAAAAATACTTTTATTAAAAATAAAATAAGATATTAGAATTTGGTTGTAAATCTAATAAATAGTAAAATAAATAAATAAATTTACTTTCGTTTCTCACTTTATGTTTGACAAAAAGGCATAAACACTGTAAAAAGAACTTATCAACATCAGTAATTTAATAATTGTTTGGAACTTTAAAATTTTTTGATTTATTTGGATTTGGAAAATTTACGAAAAGATAAAGAAAACAACTGAAATTGTCAAACATTTTCATTGTATTGTAATTGGGAAATTTAAAGCTATCTATAATCTTTCTAATTCATTGCCAAGAATTTTTTCCTTCGTAAATCACCTTTTTGTTTTATTTGGAAATTGTAATAAAAAATTTACTGTCACTTTTGCTAAATGTCTAAGGCTACCACCTCACTTTATGTTTATATAGTGATTTTTGATTTTCTCATTAACAAAACTATTATCAATTCTACCATCCTGCTGACTTTATTTGTTTTTAAATCAAAAACATAACTGAAATATAATGATTGGGCAGACAGTAAATTATGTAAGGTAAAATCTTATCAATACTCATAATATAAACATGTAAAATAAAAATAAAATAAAATTATATTATATCAATATTAGTTATATTACAAGAAACCCTATCAATCTTCATAAAAACAGTTTTGTGGCTTATACGTTATTTATTTCCTTCAATCCTTCTATGCTTCATTTACTTCCAAGTACATTTTCTTTTCTGTTTTTTACATAATATGACGTAAAAATCACAAGATTAGATGTAAACTACGAAGTGACCATTCTATAAGCTAACAAAACAAAATAAATATATCTTAGACATAATAGACTTTGTATTGTTCCCACGAGTTTAATAAAAAAGAAATTAAAAAGAGAACATTTTAAGGAAAGTTTTGTTTATGTTCTTTGAAGAATTTTTTTTTAATATCGAAATAAGGAATATTATAAAATTCTAACCTAATTGAAATTCATTAATTATGTTTTTGATTTAATAACAAATAAAGTCAGCAGAATGTTAGAATTGATAATAGTTTTGTTAATGAGATTGAAAAAATTAATAATAACAAAAATCACAATATAAACATACAGTCAGTTGGTAGCCTTGGATATTTTGCAAAAGTAACAGTGAATTTGTAATTATACTTTCCAAATAAAAAAAAAAAACTGTCTACCAAAGAAAAAAAAATACTTGGCAATTGATTAGAAAGATTATAGATAGCTTTTAAATTTCCCAATTGAAATACAATGAAAATTTGTCAAATTTTAGTTATTTTCTTTATCTACTCGCAAATTTATCCAAACAGAAAATTGCCAAATTACTAATGTTGTAAGTTATTCTTATAGTTTACTACACTAGTTTGTATCTCATCCAAAGTGGAAACTTTACGTTTCTTCTGTTGCAGAATGCCGCCATTTACTAACCCTCCGATCTTAGCCACACGCTGTCCAGTTTGAGGTTTAGGCACACCTTACTTTCACTCGGCAGGGAAGCCTCTTTTGAAACCTCTTTCTCACTTGGAGGGTCATCAGTAAATGGCCATTCTGCGACAGAAGAAGCGTAAAGGTTCCACCTTGGATGAGATACAAGCTTGCATTGTAAACATCCACTTCTACAAGAAAAAATTATCCTTATGGTGTTTATGTCTTTTGTCAAACATAAAGTGACCCTTCAATTTTTCAAACTTTCACTGAAAATTCAAATAAGCATAATTCCTCTTCTACTTTCTAAGTAAACAATCGTGAGTTTATTTATTTTATTATTTATTTATTAGATTTACAACTCAATTCCCATGTCTTATTTTTATTTTTAATAACAGCAATTTTGTGATTATGAATTTATTAATAATAAACGACCCAAAACGAGGCTGAGATCAAGATTGACAAAGAAATTAACAATTTCCAAAAAATAAAAAGAATGGGTGATATTAACATTTATTAATAGATTTTCGTTGGAATTTTTAAATCAAAAATTAGGGTTAAACTATTTTTATTATATGAAATGATGAATATATTATTAGTGAACATATTGTTCGTTGTATAGTTCTGTTAAACTGATCTTCCCCCTATCCATGCTGAAGTTTAGCGATTAAACTTCTAAACTTCAATCTACCTTCACCATCTCCGTTGTGTGCACCTTGTACCTGTTATTTTTGTTAGAGGACAGTTGTAACATCATTGGGCTTGCTGGATAATCTTAATGTGTCAGCCCCTCCATCAACTTAAACTGTAGAAGAACAGTTATCGTCTCATTTGAAACTCTCTTACTACTCAGAATTATGCAACATGCACAGACTCTTTGGAAACCCTTTCGAATAAGATAAAGAAAAATAAAGTATTTCATTATTAGAAAACATCCATATGAAATGTAAGGAGTATTCATCACAAAATAGAAGAACAACCCGAAAGTTTGAAGCGTCAAATGATAACACCGTGAACAACCCTATAAATACGAAAACAATCCTGGATACATCGCAAATAATACGGTCTGAGAACCCCTTAGTTAAACTCAAACATCAATCGAAAGGCTTGTTTAACCCATCCAATCCCAGCACCTCAGGTCATTGATTATAAATAAGAAAGTAAACAAACTAAAAAAAA
>JAFIDM010010028.1:37034900-37047641 GCA_023159025.1 Thereuonema tuberculata | reverse complement strand
GATGTTTCGCAACAATATTATTGGAGATCCAATCTTCAATGACAAACTATGTTGAGGAATTCTGCTGAGATTCAATGCGTTCAGACACTTGGGCATATAGAGATGTTCGTGTGATGGATTATCAGAAGTGTCAATTTTATTCGCACTTGTATTGTATGCTCTGTAGTCTCTCCTTGTATTCTTAGACTTATCATTCGATTGATGTATCGACACTCTCGTTCATCTCATTTATCCAATTCCAATTGATACTTTTCAGTGGTTGTTAAGTTACAAATTCTGATTTCTCAGTATTCTACCTAATGACGTACTGCGTCTTTCTTTTTTGACTTTCTTTTTAATTACAATTGTTACTTTTCAGTCAAAGTCAGTTCAGTTTTGACATTAAATTAAATAAACAAACTTGAGAAAAATTAAATAAATTTGATACATATGTTATTAATGCATAATAATACAATGCAGAAACACATTAAGAAAGATTCTCTTTTCCTTATTTTTTTTTTATATTAACAGTCCTAATAGGTAGGCCTATACTTATAGATGTAGAACTGTATATAGGTGCTGATAATCAATAATTTTTTTTTTTGCTAAATTAGTAATTATTAATTACAATTGGAAGATTTGTTCATTAGTGTTCATTTCTGCTATTATTTTATAATAATTATGTTAGACTAATACAGTAAAGCTTTTAAAAATGTGATTAAAAAGAAAAAAAGAAAATACCTTTTTAAGACTTAATTAAGTGGGCCCGGTAGCCGAGTGGTCAGCGCGCTTGGCTGCGGATTGGAGGTCGCGGGTTCGATTCCCGGCCTCGGCGGAGGCGGGAATTTTTCCACGCTCCATTCTCCTCCAAACGGGTCCTAGGGTCTACCCAGCCCTCTGTAGAATGGGTACCGGGTTTCTTTCCCGGGAGTTAAAGGCGGGCGGGCGTCGGGCTGACCCCCCGGCCCCAACTTCGTCCCGTTGGTCGAGCTGCGGGAGCCTGACCTCCCGCGATCCCACAGGCCAGCCATGGCCTATCGAAGGGAGAAACTTTAACTAACTTAAGACTTAATTAAAACATTAATTTAAAGAATGTATAATCGAATAAGAAGTCACAGTGACTGACAAACTTGAGAAAACTATCGCATTTCTGCCTAACAGTAAAAATATCAATAACAAAGTTAATTATTAGAACTTCATAAGCATTTTCGAGAAACAAATCAACAATAAAACAGAATGAAATTCGTTTTTTCTTTACCGAATTTTCAATAAAAACATTTCATAAATAGTTTTTTATTTTCTTAAATCTTCTATTCAAAAAATAAAAAATATGTATGAAACAGAGTTTACTAATATTCTTTATTTTCCTTGTAGCTGACCAACTTAGTAAAATTGTCATCAATTTTGATTACAATCATTACAATACAAGCTATTTCTACAAAGAAAATGTTGATGGAAGTCTCCAAATGAGTAAGTTTCCTTTCTGTTTTTAATCATTTCATAATAATTTAACAAGGGCTTTTCCCAGAGTCGAACACTTTAGTTTCGGGGAATTCAGAATTAATTTGCTCTTTAGAATTAATCATGGTAAGTAATGATTCTTTGTGTTGTCGCTAAGACATTGGCCTCTCACCTCTGAGTACCGGGGTTCGGTTCTCAAATGGGTTTCGTGATGGTTGACGATCCGCGCTGGATAGGTTTTCTCGGGGTTCTCCCATTTTCCCTGCAATTCTCCCACCATACTTTCTCAGTCTATCTCTTCGTCTATCCTCATTTACGTGCGTATAGCACAATAGATCTCCAGGTAACGGTGCTTGGCTTCCCTGCCACCCACAATGAATCAATCAAGTAATGATTCTGTGATGGTAAAGCTTGTAAAATAGTACGACTTAAAGCTTTTAGCTATTTCAAAAAATAAAGAAAAACAAAAAGCAGAAACCAATTACAGATTTCGACCTATAATCGATTAAGAATGCAATGATCGACAAACTGAAAGTAAAAAAAATGCATTGTTTTATTTTAGTTTATTCACTATGTTCGATCTATGATGTTACTTTGTATTGCAAATAAAAAATACCAATTGAATGAATAAAATTGATGTGAACGAACACTCAAGTGCAAAATTAAAAGGATAAATCAAAAACTCTTCAAAACTTTTTGAAATACTCTAACATTATTACATCTGATTTTTACAGACAATGAGCAGATTATTACTTTTAAACAAAGCATCAAAACTCGTAAAACTACATTAATACAAGTTTTGAGGAATTAACAAATTTATTGCAAGTTCATCTTAATCAGGAAAAGGGGAAAACAGAATTTTCTTTAATATGTTCTTTAATAAATAAACTCAAGTGCCTCTGTTTTTTGGAATGTGATTACCTCTAACTGTTATACAGGCGAAAGAACGACGATATAGGATAAGAATGAGGTTATTAACAATTCCAGGTGGTAGCAAAACCTATTTGTGAAATGTAATATGTCGGATGTCCGCAATTGGAACGAGCATGAAGCTTTTAATTGTAAATAATTTTCAGTTTTTACTCAAGTAGCTGATCGAAACATTGTTATAAAAAGAAGATGGAGAATATAACGAAGAATGTAATGAAAAAAAAATCATCTATAACTAGAGGATGTACTGTGTCCCAGTAGGAAAGGTCAATATTTTGGGAAGTGGCTATTTTAAGCAAAAAAGTTCCTATGAACGCTTATCTTATTCCGAATGGTTTCCGAGATGATTGAAATTTGGCGTTCAATTGTCACTGCTCCTGCTGGCCGTTGTTTTCCTTCTCTTCCACCGCACGGCGCTAAGATCTCCAGACCTAACCCCTTTGGATTTCTGTTTATGGAATTGGATGAAGAGTAAAGTTTACAGTTCATATAATGGATGCTTTTGTGAGCATAAAGGAACACCACGATGAACAGACAATCAACACGCCATGTTGTTCTCATAAGAGTTGAGAAATGTATTGATTTTGGCGGTGGAATTTTTGAGACTTTACTATGAACTGTAAGAAATGTGTAACTTGGTTAATAAATATTAGAAACAGTACATGGTTTCTTTTTTTAAATGTGTTTTCTTTCGGAGGGAACCACAGCCGGGTGTGGGAGAGGTTTCCCTTATCACTTTTGAAGTAATTGAGCATTTCATCTGGTGAGTGGGTTTGACTGACGAGTGCACTTAAAAAGGACGAAACGGCTGTCCCAAACTCAGATATTTTTCGATGAAAGCTCAGATATTTTTCATTTCTTATGCTTTTACAGTACGTAATATCTCTTTGTTGTCATTCGTTTTTGAAACTGTACATTCGAATAGCTCTGTCTCGGAAACCCTTCAGAGTAGGACCTTTCCTCCTGGGACACCCTGTATTTAGTATAAATTTTATTTTTTACTGAGAAACATATTTTTTTTTTTTAGAAATTAGCGTCTTTAAAACAAATTTATTTACTGAAATAATTGCATTTGAGTGAATAAAACACATTATGTCAAAAACATCTTTTGTGTACAAGCAAGGAACGTTATATCAAAACCTTTGTAAAGAAATTTGAAATCATAAGGGAAATTTAAACTGATTTTGGCCATTTCAACCCTCCAGTCAAAACTTCCTCAGTCATGAATTTAATTTAAGGCGATAAATAGAACACATTTTGTCTAGTTCTCTTTGAAAAACCTTGAATAACATCACAAAATTAATGGAGCAATGATCAGTAAATTATCCGAATTAAAAAGAGTTCTATACCAGTCGTACCTGCCCTGGTCTTCTTCGTACTGTTCGAGTCTCTCTGAAGCGATTCCAGAGTCTGCTAATCACGCTTTGGGAGTTCCAACCGCTGCTACCACTGTCATCTGTGTTTAACCAGCTTCAAGACGCCCTATAACTCTCCATGTTTCAGATTCGGGTAAATCACGTTGCAGGGACATTTTCAGATGACACAACGATTCTGTCACTTGTTGTTGATCCAGGAAAGTGGAAATAACCCAGTAGTGCCAGCCTCTTTATACAGGGTTGTAGGTAAACATGCAAATTACCGTTTGCAAATGTCATCACATTTATATATTCAGACAACTTCCATTATTGTGTCATTTGCTCCCCTGATGATGTTCTTTAATAAATAAACTCAAATGCCTCTGTTTTTTGGGTGTATTGTATTCATATCGCAATATCCCTAAATTTTGTGAGCAGTGTACATTCAGTTTTGGAAAACTACACTGTTTATTTCACTTATATTTTTATTTCAATGCTTTATTATAACTTTCTTTAATTTTATTTAGTTAAAATTTTTCCCAGAATTAAAACAAATAACTACTGATAATTACAAAAAAAGACTCCTTTTTCATTATCTAAGTTAAGAGAACATCCGGTAAAAAATAAACACTTCATCACCAAGGGTGAAGCGTGCTATGAGACATTGAGACAGTGTCTACCCAAGAGATGGAGAGAATAACATTATTTGCAATTTTAAAATTTCACTCAAGGAAAATTTTGCATCATATCGGCTCACGAAATAATAAACCAATGCTTTGAGTCCATTATTGTCCGCTGTGGCGCTGTCTGTTCGTGAGACATTTTCCTTAACGTGAGATGGCGCACCATGCAGGATGTTGGTAGGACGCGAGCATGCGCATCACAGGGAGCAGTTCGTGGGGAATACCCGTATTTGAGATGTTCTCGTAAACTTCTCTTAACTGTTGAGTGTTGGTTATTATAACGTATTGTGTAGCCTCGACAGCTGCTTATTTGTTCGTTGCGGATTGTTGTGATTGTGGCAAGCCTACTTTGCATTATATGTGTTACAGATACAGCATTTTAGGTGTTAAGCTAATAACATTATTCAGACATGTATGATTTAAGTACACCTGACCTTATTGACACGTTATTAATTCAAGGTTTTTCCAAATTAAAGTATGAAGAGAAATGTGAACTGAAAAATAAAGAGACTCCTAATTTAATGTTAAGTCAGCGCGATGGTAAAACTGTTAGAAAATTTAAATCTCAGTGGTATTCGAAATACAATTGGTTAACAGCAAGCATCGAAAGAAATAAAGTCTACTGCTATGTTTGTCTTCTATTTGGCAAAGTAGCAAAAGAAAATCTAAAATGTCTACCCTTACTCGAAATACACGCTTCGCCACTGTAAATCTAATGAAGAAGATGATAAAAATTATGCTTCAAGAGAAATAATATTATTAGCCTAAAGATAAAATGAGTTGAACAAAATATATATTAAACATATGAATAATAGTCATATAAAACATTAATTTATCGATAGAAAGTCAAGAAATCAAAACTATCAAGCAAAACAATCAATTATTTTTAATTTCATTTCAGTTATTCCTACTAGATATCAGCATCAAATGGAGAGTTTTTCAACGAGTTTGAAGTTTATGTGGGCTTGAATAAATATATAAAATAAACAATTTCATTAAGTTTTAAAAATACAAAGTCAGTATTTATTATCAGTTTTACAAAAATAAAAGTAACAATAAAAATACAAGTAAACGTTATTAATTTTATCACAGATACAACTTAAAAAGCATTATTAAAAAGCAAAAGATACCAAAGAATGAAACCTCGGCTTGATTTTTTTTCGTAATAAACTCTATAAAACAAAACGCATTTTTCACCAGGTCAAAGGCCAACTAAACAGGAAATGGCCTGAATAATTGACCCCTTATTTGGAATTGCCTTTGAATACGTGCTTCTATGTCTTCCATACTTCTCGCACCTCCCCATTCCCGCCTCCACTCTTAATAATAATTTTTCTTTCCTTGTTTACAGTATTTGATTCATAATAGGTAAATAAAATGTCTTTAAAATAAATATGGCAGGAGAGTTATTAGAATATTTTTTTCCTTCCTTTTGGAGGTCCCGTGTTCTTTCCACTACATACTGTGAAATGGTTATAAAATATATTACAATAATCACATATAACTATTCTGTAATATATATTACATAATCTCTGATATATAATATACATTATATAATTTATTGTATTAACTACATTATATCGATATACTTTAATTACTTTAATTTTATAATTTTTATAATTTATATGTATTTCATCTTTTATATAATCTATATGTATCATAAAAAAAAAAGATTTCTTCAGTTTTTCACATTTTAAATTAGAAAATCATTATTTATATGCTTTGCATTGACACGAAGAAAATAATGTAGATCAGTTAACTAACTATTTTCCCTAATTAAAGAATTATCCACACCCCCACCTTGAATCAAGGTATAACTAAAAGAAAAGCAATCTGCTACCAGCTCGTTTTTGAGAAAAGCGAACAAAAACGAACAAAAACAAACAAAAATAAACTAAGAGATGATAAATAAAAAAACACACACACACACACACTAAAAACTAGGTTTAATGGAAAAATAAAACAGGGATTTAATGGAGCCAAGACGTAAAGAGAAATATAGATAAAAGAATTAAAAAAAAAATAATTAAAATGAAAACACACAGTTAAAACTAAAAGTTCCACACAGTCACATTTTCGCCAAAATCAGTTCAAGTCAAAAAGTTTTCTCACTTTCCTGCTTCCTTTCTCACTATATTGTCCAGGTGAAGGAAGAGGATTAAATGAAAAAATTAAAAAGATGAACGTTCGTCGCTGGCCTTCAATAAAAAGAAACGTTACTTACAGTTAGTAGTTTCTCAGTGTGCCGAAGTTCTGGGATCCCATTTTTCGTAGCACAAAATATTAAATCATAACACAAAAAATATCATGAACCTATCGACATAAACACCACACTCATATCACTTAGCGCAATGTGTTATTTTTCACTAGAATCTTCGAAAACCAAGGAGCGATTTCACTTTTCATGATGATAGCTTCGAAGTAAGCCGAACTTTCACTGTAGACAACACTCCGAAGGCTTCGTTTATGAAAAGGCGCTGGGTAGCTTCGCCGCATCGACGGGGTTCTAAGCTCGGCAGAGCACATGCACAAAGGATTATAAGAGAGACACGCAGTTTCACTGCTCGCCAGTTCAAGAAAGAGATTAATGGCCGAGTGCACCAAACTTCAGTTAACTTTGATGGCTGCATTGTGGACGTAGCTAAAATTAGTAGGAGGTGCTGCTCCAGAAAAATTTTAGCCTTTGTTTTAAAATTGTGTGAAAGTAAACATACATACATACATACATATCCTTTCCCGTTCCACCAACTGTGGGTCTAGGAATTAACTAAGCCTCTCCACCTCTCCCTGTTCTTCCAAGCCTCTTCTCTACATATTCTTTCCCATGGGCTGCCTCTCTCTTCCAGGCTGTGCTTCACATCATCCAGCCATCGCTTACGCGGTCTCCCTCTTGGTCTCTTCCCTCCTTCGTTTAACTCATGCCAAACCTTAGGAAAGTAAACAAACATGTATAAAAAGAAATTTATCAAGTTTCGGAATTAATTTTCTTTTTTTATATGTTTGTTTCCTTTTACACAATTTTAAAACAAAGACTAAAATTTTTCTGGAGCAGCACCCCCCACTAATTTTAGCTACGTCCACAATGCAGCCATCACAGTTAACTGAATTTGGTGCACTCGGCCGTAAGTGTTCTCTTCACTGGTAAATCCATCGTTTCGGAGTCATCAACGAATCACAATATAAGGGTGGTGTTTGGTTCACTACCATTTAACTTTATACTCCTTTTTAATTACTAAATTCTTATGATCGGATTTCAAAACACAGAAAAGTAAATAAAGTAGACCCCATAATCAGCGTCTTTCCAAGTCAACGGCTCCGATGTATATCTACAGAATACAAAATCAAAATATCGGATAATATATATATATAAAACTTTTACCCAATAGGGGTATCAACAAGTCAACATGTGATGTAGAGAGAGAGTTAATTGACAAATTAATGACCAGAGGAAAAATAAACTAAAAGAAAGTTCTCAAAAAGAGAATAAAAAGAGAAATCCAGAAAGGTAATACAGTAGACTCTCGATATGTCGAAGTTGAAGGGACGCTAAAAAAAATTCGAGATAGCGAATTTTCGAGATAACAAGGTCATAACCAAAACAAAATTTCACGTAAAAACCAAGATACGGAATAATATTCTAAAAATTAGAGTCTTGATAGATGAAAATAAGTATAATTATGTAATGTTAGTTGACAGTAACTCTAAATATGTAATGATAGTTGACAATAAGTCTAAATACAGCAATGATAATTTCAATTTTTAAAAGTAGTCAAAAGTAATTACATTAAATTGAAAAGAATTAGTAAAATACAATGAACTTATATTGCTAAAAAAGTCCAGTATCGTGGCCTGCGACATCTCTTTTAAAATTGTTCTTCAACCAATTTTTCTATTTGAAAAATAGCGGCAAAGTCATCGTTTTCCACGTTATCCGAGCATTCCATGAATGTGGTAGTATGTGGACAGCATCTTTAGCTTGGGACGCAGGAAAATTGTCAACGAGTTCTACCTTCGCTTAACGCTCACTGTTTTCTTTTCTCTGGAACTTTCCATTTTTGAGACAACTGGGGATTCACTGACACATTTAATAACTTCCCTGACGTATTTCGTCTACTAACTTAATCATACGCAGTAAATTCTGAACAATTTAGAACAACACGCCTAAGCAACAATGTAACAAATGGCTGGCGAGACATAGTAGCGCACACTCGCACCCTCCTTTCCCCAAATGAGTTATCGACCAGATGGATTTATCGGAATCGTCCTTGACCTCTCAGAGAGATAATGAAGGGTGTGAGAGATTCTTGAAAAAATACCTTTATTTGCTTCAATACAACTAAACGGCGATTTTTCCTGAAAAATTCATTTTTTACTTCGAAAAATATTCGACATATCAAGGTTTTGAGTGAAAACTCTTCGACATAAGAAATAAAATTAACATTAGATGAATATGTAATATCAAGGGGAAAAATAATTTTTCGACATGTCAAGGTTTTCGAGATATCGCAGTTCGACATATCGAGAGTCTACTGTACATTAATTAAAGAAAATGAAAAACAAGATGACAGGAAATATTAAAAACAAACAAAAAAAGATAAATAAGATAGATGGCATAGCAATAAACCTAATACAAGTTTTCAAAAAACAAAATAGTCTAATACAAAATTATCAAAATACAAGTTGAAATTAATTAAAAATAAAATAAAATTTGAACTGAGAATAAAATAAAAAAAAAAAAAAATAATCAAAATAAAGCGTGACAGCCTGTAGTAGCAAATATGTCAAAAGAGCACTTACAGCGCTTGGAATTAATGGTATATAAAAAGAGAACAGTACTTTCAGTTTCGGATTTCCTGAAGCGCTGTTTACCAGTTCGAGAATTAATGTCTAACAGATTTATGTTGACGATCCCGTATTTTCGTGATTTCACGTAATTTACGCGAGAATAGTCTCTATCCATGTCTTCTCACAAAATATTGAAAAATTTAAATGAATTATAATACGGAGAAATGCATGAGACTTTTACTACATTTTAATATAGTTTTAGTAAATTGAAATCAGTCAATAAACAAACATAAATTCATTACGTAGCATTTTCCTAGTGACAGACATTAAAAATACTAAATTCTTTGAGACCTACTGAAGTGGCTAATGGCGAGATCTCGTGTTTTTCGTAATTCTCGCGCAAACGTGATCTGAAAATAAATCTCTTGACATTAAGATGTCTTTGATTAAGAGTTTCTTTTCTTTAGAAAATATTTGACTTGCAATTCTGAGAATAGGTATTGTAGCCAGTTGAAGACAACGTACACTAAAAATGTTTTATGCATTTATTATTTCGCTTTGAATTATAAGTTTTAATGACCCAACCAGAATCGAAACTATTAGTTAACTGAATAATGGTGTTAACGTGTAACTGTAATAAATATGAAGCAACCGTTTGCACAAAAGTATTAGAAACAGATTTAAGAGAAAATACCAATAAAAAAAAAATTAAAGTTTCGAAAACCTGTAGCGTTTTTCATCGTCAAAATATATTTATATTTATATTATATTAGATTTATACTAGTCGGCTACCCGTCGCTTCGCTCCTGAAGCCTCCGCATATGTAACGGAAAACAGCTGATTTATTTATTAAAAAAAACATACAGACACACACAAATTACATCAAGTAAACTAAGACTAAAATTTTTTAAAAGGTTTTTTTTTTTTTTAATTATGATGTTTATATTCTGTCAATCCACGACTGCTTTTAGAACCAGCGTGTGAATCATATATCTATGATATATTTTTTGAGGCGCTGTGATCTTGAGATTAAAAAAAAAAAAGTTTGAATATTCCTTATTGATGGGGGAAGGGGAAGGAGAGATAAGTCAAAAAGCAATATAAAAAGAGTTGTAATCCCCATGGCCTAATGGATAAGACGTCTGACTTCGGATCAGAAGGTTGCAGGTTCGATTCCTGTCGCGGATGTTTCATTGTAAACATTATTTCTATTTTCCATTCTCACACAAAATTGCTAGCGACATACAGACAGACAGACAGACAGACAGAGAAATAAAAGATTTTAGTAATGTACACTCATTACCAAAAAAACGACGGACCTAGAAGGAGTTGTCCGATTGTAATGAAATTTCGTATGAAAAGACATTGGGACCGCCCATGCAAATGATTAAACTTTGGTATCCAATGAATGAATAGCGATAGCTACAGCGCATCGGAACTGCGCACTCAGTAGGTGTATATAAGAAGCGATTCTCAATCTGATGCAAAATTTCTGTTGCATTTCGAGTTAGGATACCTTTCAACGACTGAAAAAATGCCTCGCCGCAGGATTCGAGCTCATTACGTGCAACTGTCAGAGTTTGAAAGAGGTCGTATGATTGGATTGAAAGAGGCAGGTTGGGCAAATCGGAGAATCGCTCATCATGTGGGTCGAAGTGATGCGGCAATTAGAAGATGGACAATGGCAGATTTCAGCGTCATGAAGGTAGCGGTCGACCTAAGGCCGCAGCAGAGCGGGAGGATAGAGTGATTGTCAGATCAGCTGTCACAGTGCCTGAATCATCGGTAACAACCATCAGACGTGCGACCCGCACACGAGTGTCCACCATGACAATTCACAGACGGCTGAGAGAGCGACATCTGCACTCGTACCGACCGCTACGCCAGCTGCCACTCACTTCTGCACACCGTCGGGCCAGATTACAGTGGTGCTTGGCTCAATCCGGTTGGAATGATGCTGACTGCGGAAGTATAGTGTTTAGCGACGAATCCCGCTTCCAACTGTGTCCTGACGATCGTCGCAGACGTGTCTGGAGACGCCAAGGGCAGATCCTGCTTTCCCTATTGCACGCCACACAGGCCCTCAACCAGGAGTTATGGTATGGGGTGCCATTTCCTTTAATAGCCGGACCTCTTTGGTCGTCATTAGCGGCACACTTACAGCACAGCGGTACGTCGACGACATTCTGAGACCTGTTTTGCTTCCCTTCCTTTTGCAGTACCCTGGCCTTATTTTTCAGCAAAATAATGCCACACCACATACGTCAAGTGTTGCTATGACCTGTCTTGCAGCTTGTGAAACGCTGCCTTGGCCAGCCAGATCCTCAGATCTCTCTCCAATCGAGCATGTCTGGGATATGATGGGAAGGCGAATGCATCCACCAGGGAATGTGAATGACCTAGCCCGACAATTGGAGCAAATTTGGCAAGAAATACCGCAGGAGACCATCAGGGAGCTTTTTCAGTCTATGCCACGTCGTGTGGCAGCTTGCATTCAGGGCAGAGGTGGGTCAACACCTTATTGAGCTCGTTACTTTGTAACTCTGTAACTCTGAAAAAAATCATTCAATTTGTCTGAAAGTTTAATCATTTTCTATTATGTACATAATCTTCCTCTCCACCAATTTTTATCTGCATCGGACAACTCCTTCTAGGTTCGTCGGTTTTTTTGTTAATGAGTGTAGATTGTTACTTCTCAGTGGTTTCTCAATTACAATAGTGTTTTTTCAGTATTCTAGCTAATAGAAGTAATGCTTCTTTCATTTTTGACTCTCATTTTTATGGTAATTGTCACTTTTCAGTGACGTTTGAGTTACAAATATTGATGGTTTTTGAGCTGCAAATAGTGATTTTTTCGATATTCCACCTCAAAAAAAGAGTGCTTCTTTCTTTCTTGACTCTGTTTCCTTTACTACAACATCTGCCGTGTACACGCACATATTTTTCAATATCACATAGAATTTGGTTAAGTAAGAATATTTAAAATATTGCAATGTTTCGGCAATTATCGTTCTAATTGTCAGTTTCGAATTACAAATAAACTGACGGATATGAAATAAATAAACAATCTTGAGATTCAAAAAAAAGATTGAATACATTCCTTATTGATGGGGGAAAGGAAAGGAGATATAAGTCAAAAAACAATATGCAGAGAGTTGTAGTCCCTATGGCCTAATGGATAAGGCATCTGACTTCGGATCAGAAGGTTGCAGGTTCGATTCCTGTCGCGGATGTTTCATTGTAAAATTTATTTCTATTTTCCATTCTCTCAGAAAATTGCGCCGGACAGACAGACAGACAGAGAAATAAAAGATTTTAGTAATATAGATTATACATTTATGTTTATATTAAATTTATATTTCTTATATTTTTGTGGTCTAATGCTGAAAACCGCTACAGGTTTTTGAAACTTGTAACTTGTTTTATTGTTATTTTCTGTTAAATCTCTTTCTAAGGGGTCGTCCATTAATTACGTGAGGTCAAAAGGGGGAGGGGGGGGTCCGGCAAAATCTCACAAAATCTCACCAAGGGGGAGGGGGGGGGGGTAA
>JAFIDM010010028.1:36991798-37034800 GCA_023159025.1 Thereuonema tuberculata | reverse complement strand
GGGGGGGTCGAAATTTTTGAAAAAACACCTCACGTAATTAATGGACGGCCCCTAATGTTTTTGTGCAAACGGTGGCTTTACTGAAATTTTCGAATTGTTAAATTTTCGAATTGTTATTTTAAAGATTTCTTATTTATTATTAAAAACAGAAGATCCGAGAGTTTTTCATATTTTGGTATTTTAAAGGAATATATTTATCCAATTGTTAATTAAAATAGGTTTTAGAAATATTAAGAAATTTAAGATAATTTAATGTAGGTGGAAGTAGAACGTACTTAGGTGCTATCATGTTCCATTGCTTCGTTTGTTCTTGCATGGAACATGGAAATGACTAATTTAAATGAAACTTAGTAGAATTAATATAGAAGTTGACTTAATTAAATTACCAGAATCTTAGGGGCGGAATCGAAACAGAAGAAGAGGAAAAAACCTCCAAGAAATAAAACGCATTTTTCACCAGGTCAAAGGCCAACTGAACTGATAAAAAAAAAAAAAAATCATTTTTTTATGTTATTACCAAATTTGAAATTTTCTCAAGACAAAGCCTATTTTTTTCAGGTCAAAGTTCACCTAAGAAAACTCATTTTTTTACCAGTTTTGGAAATTTTAAAACTTATGAAAGGCTTGGAATATCAAGTCATTTTTTTTTCTTAAATACTGTACTAAGATGGGTACTATTTGTGTAAAAAACATTGCATTGCTTGTTATTCTGATCCCCTTCGTAAGATATGATCCCTAGGAGTATTGAAAGTTTTTGAAAATGCAGTTTTTAAGGCAAAAAAGTTCATGTGCGGGGGGGGGGGGGGTTTTTAAAAAAAAGTGGGCAAAACAATTTTTTACCTCTTCCCCCCCCCCCCCCAAAAAAAAAAAAATTGTTGTTCAAAGTTGTTTGGGAGTTACAAGGGACTTCTAAAAACGTTACACTAAAAAAACATGTTTTGATTACTAATTAAGCGTCATTTTCAGAATGGGGAATAATAATAACAATAATAAAGTTCACCGACTTAGCATACGATCTCCAGAAGCAGTGGAGGCAGGACTGAGTAAGTGTTGTACCCATCGTCTTTTCCGCCAGTGGCGCCTCACACATTCACAACAACCTCAGCACACTAGGACTTCACAAAACAACTTATGCACAACTCTAAAAGGATGTGATACTCAACACAACACGAATAGTTAGAAAATTCATGAACACAGTCACCCATCCCTAATCCACCTTGCACACTTTTTTAGACTTGACAACATACGCTTTCGTTTTTGACCCGCCGTTTTGTCTTAGCTGGGAAAACCCAAGTTTAGGAACATTTACATAACATTTTTTTAAAAAATATATTATTACAAAACATAATCATCTACTGGAAAAAGGGCGGGTAGATCCAAACTCAAAGTTTTTGTTTTGTTAGTGACTACCTTTATCATAACACCAGCGCATTATTTTCTTTTGAAAAGATCCTCATCCAAAAACTCAAGTCGGACCATCCTTCAATTTTAATAATAGTCTATTTTTTAGAAGGCTCAGCATCACAATATAAAAATCGGAAAAACTTCCGTAACTTAAGGCACCGCGGAGAGGACTGGAGTTAAAGCAGAGTGGCATTTCTTCGCCACGTCACATGGAAGAAGGCCCACGTGATGAGATTGAGGGAACAGTCAAGAGGCTTCTTTGCAGCGGCCTGTGAGTGATCAAATTTTGAAACCATCTGACATCTTTAAATATTTCGGTTTCCTCTGACGATGTCAAGGCAGCAAAAAACAGCCTCAAGCCCAGACATAAAATAGCACTAATCATACCCCAAACCCGGCCTTTCCTCAGCTTCATTCCACTTAGGTCAGACAGAGGATCCTTCGCATCAGATTTAAGGATTTCCCCATTGTCCAAGACAATGAACCTATAAACCCTAGACAGTCTACACTAACCACTCGCCCAAAGTTGGGAGATTATGTTTGCTGCATATATGATGGAGACTGGTGACCACGGCAAGTGCTTTGATCCTTGACCCGCCATTTTTTCTGGGGAGTTTCTTGGGAAACTCATAGGAACATTTATAATAACAATTTTTTTTTTTTATAAATGTTCCTAAACTTGGGTTAAGACAAAATGGCGAGTCAAAAAACAAAAGCATATGTTGTCAAGTGTAAAAAAAAAGTGTGCAAGATGGATTAGGGAGGTGTGGTTGTGTCCATGAAATTTCTAACTATTTCTAACTATAGTTTTGCTGAGTATCACATCCTTTTGGAGTTGTGCATAAGTGTTTTTGTGAAGTCCAAGTGTGCTGACGCTATTGTGAATATGTGAGGCACCAGACCACTGGCGAACAGGACGATGGGTACAACACTTACTCACTCCTGCCTCCACTGCTTCTGGAGATCGTATGCTAAGTCGGTGAACTTTATTATTGTTATTATTATTCCCCATTCTGAACATGAAGTTTCGTAGAAGTTTTAGGCCCTTACAACTCCCAAACAACTTTGAATAGCAAATCTTTTTTATTATTTGTGAAGCAGGTTAAAAATACTTTAGCTAACATGATTAAAAATATTTTTACCCCCCCCCCTTCCCCACATGGACTGTTTTTGCCTTAAAAACTGCGTTTTCAGAAAATTTCAATACTTCCGGGGATCATAACTTACGAAGGGAATCAGAATAACAAGCTTCATGTTTTTTACACTGATAGTACCCATCTTAGTACAATATTTAAGAAAAAAAAAAAGACTTTGTATTCCAAGCCCTTCATAAGTTTTAAAATTTCCAAAACTGGTAAAAAATTAGTTTTCTTAGGTGAACATTGACCTGAAAAAAATAGGCTTTGTCTTGAGAAAATTTCAAATTTGGTAATAACATAAAAAAAATGATTTTTTTTTATCTTTCAAATGAGGTATGACTGAGTCTTGTAGCTTTGACTAGAAGAAAGTTACAGCTCAAAAGAAAAAGTTCTGAAATACCATTTTTTGCTTTCGATTGTAGCATAAAATTACCTATAAAACTTATGTGAAGGGGTAAATTTTTAAAAAATGTATCAAAGACATTTTTAAGGTCTAGATGGTAGGTAGAATGCATACACAAATTTTCATCAAAATCAAAATGGTGCTGCAAAAAATTATTTAAAAATTTGTTAAATTATGTTGGGAATGACCTCCATGCCTTCGTAAATTTCAATAGCATTATTAGCGACCCATTTGGAAGCTACTGCGTTTATCCTGTCCTTGTCTGTTCCCCCAACAACTCCCAAACTCCCGGGAAGGTCGGATCGGCAAACGGACTTCACGATCGTTGTTCAGAGACCTAAACATCATAGGAATGGGGTATTTATTTCTGCCTAAGAAAAATGTAAACACAGTCGATTGTTTGTTTCCGCAATTTTGGGAATTTTTTGATCGACTTGAAATTTGGATATGCTTTACTTTAGCGTTGTTCATTCTACAGTCTATATTTTTCTTCGACATATCTGTAACAGTTTATGGACAAAGTCGATTGCTTCTACATTTTTCCGGATAGGCAGAAATTAAAAATCACTCATTGTGTAGTAGACAAGTTAAACTAAAGGAAATCCAAATTTCAAGTCTATCGAGTCAGTAGTTGTCCAGGAAAAAATTCCCAAACTTCACCTGTTTTTTTTCTTTCTTGTATGCAAATAAAGTATACTCTGAGCTTTTTTCATTGCGTCACACACACACACCGAGGGAGTGATAAGCGATACTCTGTGTCTCTGCAATAATTTTAATATATGGATAAGATGTCATACTTCTGATCAATAGGTTGCAGATTCGATTCGTCCTATCGCGGACGTTTTATTATAGAAGGAATTATTTCTAAATTTAAAAATTAATTATATGCGCGATCGATGCCCCGTGGGTTTTAATTTATTAGATTATTAATGGGTCGCCCTTAATTTTATGCTTTAGCACAAAATTTATTTTTATTTATTTTTTGATTGGATTTACCAAATAGTGGAACCACTTCATCAAATAAAGAACATTATTTATTTTTTTCAGATTCATTCATTTGTTTATTTTATTTTTACTTATAAAACCGTTTACTGGCATAGTTTTTGTTCTTTTTAGATAAGCGCTCTATTACAGTTTTGGTTCTTACTGATTACCACCATTTCACCTTCAACTACCACTGTTTGGTCAGTGATGATGGAAGCCTCGACGAATGTAAGTTTATACTTAATCCTTTTTTCGTGAGATACGTTACTGTCTGTACTAAAACACATTTATTATCCACAGTTCACTTTTTTTGTCGAAGCCTTCAAAATTTCCTGAGATAAACGCTTTTTAAAGACACAGATTAGAAAAAATAGTTGATTTTATATCTGAAATCTAACAATTATTTCTCCTTAACTAATCATCAAAAAGAAATCTTCTGAGAATTTTTTTCAATGCAATCTAAAATACTGAACTGAAATAATGATAAAATTTATGTTAGCATAATCACAAGAAACAATAAGATATCATCTTCTTTATTATAAATAAAAACAACATTTTTGTAATGACTCGATCAAACCAATCAATTCTTCAATCAAAAATTGCAACAATCAATAAGCAACGAAAACAACGTAACATTCCCAACCGGAAAGGAGAAATTATTTCTTACTTATAAATAATAAAATAGGTTTCACTGTCCTTAAGTAAGTAGGCCTAGCAAATTGAGGATTAGTTCTAATGTAATAACCACATTTTTCAGCAAACTGTTTTGAAATCAGATACATCAGAAATATTCCTCAGATAAGGTTCTGCAATAATTGTTATTGAAGCATTTGTTTCTTGAAATTTTTACTACGGAGAGGTGAATGAGGTTTATATCTTAATTTCCGTTTTTAATATTAGATATTAATATTATATTTAAAAAGTAAATCTTGTATTTGATTTTATGATTATTATAAATTTTTTTCTGATCAACCATAGAAACTGTTATCTATTTTTAAAATAAAGTTATGCAAATTACGTATAATATTGTTAATTATTTAAATGGAACACATATCCGTTCAAATTAATATTCTTACTTTATAAATTGTTATTGAAAACATTTCTAATTTTTCTACAACCTCCTTCTAATCACTTCAACAATGTTCACTGACATTTCATTGGAAATCTATACTTCTTACAAAATTCAAACATTAGATTCAATCTTACTTCAATTTGTAAAAGTTTAAAGTTAATATTAGATATTGCTTTTTCATGAATTTTAATTTACTGGAATGGGTTATTAAATTCATTAAAAAGCAATATCTAATCACTGCATTAATTCAAAGAAAAATTCCAAATGGCGGATATAGAGAAAAAAATTATTTCCATATCAATATTAGAATTCCTATTTTCTAAAATAGAGAGAATTCCAATATTGCATATATTAATTTTTAAATATATTGCTTATTTAAATATATTTTTTTATTATTATTATTTATCTTTTATTCAGCTGCCGAACTATTCTTAAGAGAAGCTGATCTTCCGAATAAAGATTCCTACATAGAGAAAACAGAAAAGATATTGATTGATTCTGGATCTCAACTGAAGAAACTGTTTCCAATTAACCAAAAGATCTGCCGACAATAAGAAATTTTGATTTATTCTGTTACATATAACTGAAATTGAAACATTATTATTCTTTCACATTGCATATCTCATAATTGAGAAGGAATTCTGAAGATTGAACAAGACAGTGTATTTTCTGTAATTTTTTTGAATAAAATATCTGAAATATAATATTACTGTCAATAAATTTTTTTGAACAATATAATCTCGCCGTAACACTGTTTTGAAAATATTTTAAATGTTATGTATAATAATATATATATTAATGATGTACTACAAAGTTATTGCAAATTCTACTTAACAAAAAGAAACACATAGAGCAATACATATTTGAAAAGATTAATGAATTTTTACTTGACGATTTTTAAGTTTTCATCTATTCTTGCAATAATGTAGAATCTTGTACTTCATTCCAAGATTTAAGATCCTCAAGTAATTTCAGAGGATAGCTACTAAAAGTTTTTAAAAAGTAAATTAGGAACTTGATTTAATTCATTAAGTGGTTTATGACTATCTTATTATTAAAGCAAAAATGCAAAAGTTCATTAAACCTTAGAACTTATACAGACATTATTTTAGTTAATAAAACCGCAATAATTCATCTAAAGACATAAATTTAAAATATCTACGACAGATTAGACATGTTAATTTAAAATTAAGTAAAATTAAAAAATTCTATTTGAAATCAAGTATATCATTAATATCATTAAGAGTCAATTCTTTTCGTAATTTAGATTTGTGCTCAGGATACTGGCAGATAGAGATGGACGAAGCCGATAGGGAGAAAGCTGCTTTAATCACAAGAGGTGTCATGTTTGAGTCAAAGTAATGCCATTTTGGTTTGTGCGATGCACCTGCAACGTTTGAGTATATGATGAATAAACTCCTGTGAGGACAGAAGTGGTCCATCTACCCTGTGTAATTTGGATGATGTTTTTGTCTTTGTCATTTGGATGATGTTTTGTTTTACAGTGACTTTCCATCTTCCTAATGGCATTACAGAAATCAAACTGAAGCTGAATCCGAAGAAATATCTATTTGCCAGCCGTGAAATGATGATTTTAGGCTGTCGACACCAATGGAATTCGACCAGATCCAGACTAAATTAAATCAGTTACTAGTTTCCTAACTCCGACATCGAGCAAGCAAGTCAGAAACTTCTTTGGACTTCTTATTAGCATCGTTTAATTGAAAACTTTGCAGTCAGAGCCAGGCAGTTCAGTGGAACCTCCAAAAGAAGAAATGGCAGTTTCAATGGACAGCATCAGAAGAAGCCGCATTTGAAGACTTAACAGAGCCTACACTAGAACAATATGATGAGGAAGCTCCAACAGAAATTCGTATAAATGCATAAGGAATCGATGCCGTACTTGTACAGCAACAGATTGGCCAGGAAACGATAATTGCATTTGCCAGTAAATTTCTGTATGCAACAGAAACGAACTACTCGACCACTGAAAAGAAATGTAACAATAGTTGGTCCCTTGCCAAATTTTGCCCGCATCTTTATAGTCGATCATTTTCACTAGTAAGTGACCATTTGCTAGCTTATGAACGTTCAAGTTTGTTTAGCACGATGCGCTCTCCGTCTGAAGACTACATCGTCTGGCCGGAAACATCTGGATGCGACTATCTGTCCCGTAATCCTCTTCTTGAAATATCCTGTAAGAATCCCAAAATGTTACAGCTATTGAAGATGATCAGTTAACGGATGTCAGGTTGAGAACAATTATCAATGTCCAAAACAAAGGAAGATAAATGAAGAAAGAAACCGTAGTTTCAGTCTACTAAACGGTATCCTGTACAAGAGAAATTGCGGAACCACAGCTGATGAATGCGTACTTCTGATACCAAAGCACTAGCAACGAGATATATTGCAGCAATTTCACAATGTACTCAGAAATCGGTCGTCTTAGGTTTACAAGAATATATGAAAGGGCAAACAAAGATTTTCTCGCCAAAATTCTACAGATACCTAAGAAAATATGGATATAGAAATTACCATCGCTATATCACAAACATCAAACGGTCTCTTGCAACCAATTCCACTAGCCTATTATACATTCCATCTTCCTGTATATTTCGGATGATGTTATTGTCCTTACGATGACTTTGGAAGAAAACTTACAGCGACTTTCGTCATTACAGAAAGCGAAATTGAGGCTGAATCCGAAGAAATGTCGATTTGACTCCCGTGAAATGACGATGCGGATTGGCATCGATTTCCTCGGTTTCCGAAATAATGGAATCCTTGAATAATCATATGTTGGGACTATTTTTCCCTTTACGCCACCACGAGAGTCATATCAGAGGAACGAAGTAGATCGGAAAATGCCTTGCTGAAACACAGAGCACCAAGAAGAATTATCAGTGATAGAGGATTATCTTTTATCTCTCTAAAGTTGTAAGAGACATCATTATTCGCTCATTGTTAATCCATCAATGGACGTCCACGACGTATCATCCCTAAACCTATGGACTAGCAGAGTGTCTCAACATGACTTTAAGCGATTTGCTATCCATGTACGTTGACGTGGACCAGAAGAACTGGGACAATGTTCTTCCGTTTGTGACATACGCCATCAACATTTCCAATTCTATCTTGTTCATGACCGAGAATTTACCAACATCTTGGACACTTGATCTGCCTTATCATTCGTCAGAAGAGAAAACGACTATGCTACCGAACTAAGTACACTGCAGACCTTCACAGAACCTCAAAAGAAGCTCCTCAACTGTACGATTATGAACGATCACCGCCGAAGCTGACCACAAACATTGATACGACGCTTCTAACAAATTTCTAAGCTATCAACCTGGAGATTACGTATGGATCTTCATTATACAGCGCAAAGTTGGTTTATCTGAGAAGTTCCTTCGACGTTATTTTGGACCATTCCGAATGGTAAGACGAACTGCTGATGTCAACTACGAAGGGGAAACTTGTAGATGAACCTACATCCGGTCACCGCCGAAGAAAACTAGATAACGTTGATGTGCTGCGAATGAAACCATACCATGATAACATTAATATTAAATGGAATGTAAAGTAGAACTAAATCAATTACTGAATAAGACTGCAAAATTTTTGTAGATTACCTAATTAGACTGGCACTCGCCAAATTAAAATTTAGATCATTTAAAACTCGAGCTCGATCGTTTAACACTGTAGTAGTCTACAGTTTGTTCTTCTTATTTTATTTAACATTTATTATTATTTATTTATTATTTATTGTTATTCATTATTTCTGTATTTATTTTTTAATTATTTAAAAAGTCAAATAATTATACTTCTAAAGTTGATAATAAATTTAGTGTACTGTTCATACTTGGTGACAAAATTAAAGCCTGTAAATTTGTCTAATCTTGATAATATTTAATCCAAAATTTAAAAATACTTAGATACGACCTCGGTTTCAGTTACTTAACACACCGTAACTTTTTTTCAAGTGATTTTACAAAATAAAATGTCAGTTTTTAATACAAATAATAAACCAATGAAAACGATGTGTTTCCTGCGGCAACCCTGTAGAGTGACAGCTGAAATCTAATTTACATATACGTCATGACAGCTTGGGTACCTTGTGGGGTATTTTCGCACTACCGATGTAAATAACTCTACGTGGCAATTGGCGATCCACATTCTTGATTGTAACTTATGCGTGAAGATGCAATATTGTATTCTGAAAAAATAAAATAATAAAAATAGAAAAATAAGAACAATAAAATTCAAATTAAAAATTAAAAAATTAAAACCTTGAGTAGTTATATTCTTTATCTATTTAAGATTTGGAATTTTTTTTTGCTTTGTAAAGTGTTGTGATATTTGAAAACCATAATCGGCTATGGTAAGTACTGAAAGATAATCATTATATGCCTCGGCCATTGTTGATATGAAGTACGATTCTATATATTTTCTTTTAAAGTTTTGTTGACACTGTCCCAGGATAATAGGATGTTCGGTATCGACCTTGTGTGACGGTGCTATTGAATGTTGATAAGTGAGGTAGTCCTTGAATTTTATTCAAAATGGCTCTGCGGTGCTCCGCCACCCGGTCCTGGATCGGTCTGGAAGTTTCGCCCACGTAAATGCGATTATCGTCAATGCATCATAATCCGTAGATAACTCCTTTGTTTTTATATTTTTCTTTTTCTGTTTGTAGGGTCTTGCTATGTTGCCTAGAACTTAAGATTTGTTGTATTTTAGTTCTGGATGGGCTGGTAAGATATAAATTAAATCTCTTGCATAATTTATTCAGTTTTGGAAATAGTGTTGCGTGGAAGTCTATAGAAATGAAGTGTTTTCCTTTTTTAGGTTGTGAGGTGTTGTCATTGCAGTAATATTTCTTAATGGAACCTTTGAAATATCTATTGATGAACCAGGTAGGATAATCGTTACAGATGAGCAAATTTCTTATTTTACTTAGTTCATCTTCAAAGCCCTGGGCTGTATTACAAATTCTGAAAGCTCTATTAATGAACATAAGTATCAAATTGATTTTGAAAGAGAGTGGCACATAATAGTTCATGGTGATAGTGATGACGTTGGTTTCCTATAAACAGCAGTGATGAATGATTGATCTGTTCTTTGAATATACTTCTAATTGTCATATTTCTAGAAGCTTCTCGAATCCAGAAATTTCTAATCATTTTACAAACGTTTTTTCCTTATATCCAATAAAATGTTAATGTTAAGATGGCCAATTCTCATAGTTCAAGTTGCTTTTCTACTGCATGAACAGAAATTCATAGAAGTCGTTTAGTATTATGTTATGTACTGATTTAACATAATTTCTCCAATTAAATACATATTAATTACATTAAACTATTAAGCCAGCATGGAATAATCTAAGAAAATAGGGATCCAATTTGCTTTTAAGTATTTTACTTACTTAAGTATAGGTGTTGTTGTTATAATATCCTATCAATAATTCTCAAATGTATTTTTTAAAAAACATTGTTAATTTTAAGCCTAATTTTAAAATTTCTTAATTGCCATTATTTAATAATAATAATATATAATGTCAAATTTAATAAATATACAAAAATTCAGAAATAATTAAAAAAATACTGTAAATATTTTCTTGCTTCACTCTTCTATTTTTGAGAAAGTATCTGAGAAGGTCATCCTTTTAAAAATCAATAAATCAAAACTTTTTCCAAGTTATACATGCTTAAGACCATTTTTCATATAAGAATATTTAAGAAAATATTTAATGTTTTTAACTTTGAGTAGAGTTTATTCAGACGACTAGAGTATTTTTATTTTAGATCACTGTTTAAAGTTTTTTGAATCGTATGTTTATATCTAAGATATTTGAGTCAACGAAAAATATGCCTTCAAAGATCATAAATTAATTAAAGTTTGTTGGTAATGTTTTTTTGGTTTGAATAATACGTATATTTATGATTCTATACAGCCCTGTTTCCCAACGTGGGGCGCAATTTGATTGTTAAGGGGGGCAATTAGAAAATTGAAAATATTTTTTTATTTTTTTTTTTATTTTTTAGTTGTAAAAGTTAAAAGTCGTTTTTTTTTTATTGTAAAAGTTAAAAGCCGTATTTTTTTTTTGGTTGTAGAAGTTATATCTAATTTGGTGGGGCATAGCATACTTTAGATACTTTAGGTGGGACATAGCACAAAAAAGGTTGGGAAACACTGCTCTAAAGGCTTTTATGGATTTAAGGGTTAATCTTTTAAAGTTTGAATATCAATTTTTTTTTTAATTGCTTTCACTCATTTGATATATTTTCTAAAATTTGCCAACATTTATTTTGACCACATGGTTGGCGTTGTCACCTTTGACACTGGCCTCTCACCTCCGAGTAACGGGATTCGGTTCTCATGTAGATGGTGGACAATCCTGGCTGAGCAGGTTTTCTCGGGGTTCTTAGTTTCCCCTGCACTTCTCCCACCTTACTTTCTCCGTTGAACAACAATGAGTGAGACCGAATTGTTTACCAAGTGACATCCTGGAACAGCTGTTTCACGCTCTTTGGCTGTTTCACTGCGCTTCCGATGATCATTACTTTCTCCGTCTTTCCCCATTTCCGTCGGATAGAACAATAGACCCAGAGTCGCTACCGATTGAGCTACAATCGGTTCAAGACAATACCATTGAAAGAACAAACAACTTAAAAGAGTGCTTCTAAACAGATAATTCTCTGTAATACTTTTATTCCAATAAATGTACAATAAATAATTAGTCAAATGAAATTTTAGGTGATTCTTCATTGTCGATTATCGGTAATATTAAAACTGGCAGCTTTTCTTGGGGCAGTTCTCTCGGCGAATTGGATATAGTTCTGTCAACTGAGATCCACCATCACACAATATCTTCTTACCTTTCATCAAATAGGTGTCTAGATCGGGAAGAGCAGCTTCTCTTAATAAGAGACTGACATCTGAAATTAAAAGATAACAAAATGAAGACTTTTTTTTTGAAGAAATCTTATTAATAATAAAGTAATATATGAACTGTTCTCCCGAATGACTTTTTTCTCTTTTGGATTCAATTTCTTTTAAATGAATCTTGTTGCTGTCGGATAACTTAAGTTGATACATAAATTAACGAACAATTAATTCTCTAATATAGAGTTTCTCATCCAGACTTAGTTATTCAAGAAAAACACTTGGATGATCTTTTTGGTTTTCATGAAATTACGAAAAATAAAGCACAAACATTTCCACATCTGAAAGTAAATTATTACACCATAAAAAAAAATTAACGCGCCTGTTATAAAATAAGCAATAAATTAAGGAGGCACCAAAGGTAAACAAAAGATTTCGCCTCTGAGCTACCACAGTGGGAGTTCAGCAATTTCTTTAGAGTTAGTTATATAACATAAAAATTGTATTAGGATTTTTTTATTAATTTATTTTAGTGAGACGGCCGTTTCGTCCTCAGCTCAGATCGCGAAATCAAGTAAGGGAATCCATCCACGCACCCGCCAGTGGGTTCCCAATAAAATAAAATCAAACAAAGGAAAAAGCTCCAATTCCCGGCCAGCAAATCCGTCAAGCACAGAGAAAATTGAAGAAAGCAAGGCTAATGGCAAGTCACATAAATTACAAAAAAAATAACGTGCCTGTTATAAAATAAGCATTAAACCAAGAAGGCACCAAAGGTAAACAAAAGATTTCACCTCTGGGAGTGTGGTTGATAAGTCTATAAAGAGGACGAAACGGCCGTCTCACACTCCCACTATTGGTAGCTCAAAGGCGAAATCTTTTGTTACTTTGGTTCCTTTTTGGTTTATTCTATAAATTACTATATTTCTTAATATATTTACATATCAATAGGTGAAGCTGATTTCTTTACATATTGGTTTTGGTTGTACGCGTCTTTATAAAGGTTGAGGAACTGCTCTAATATGTTTAACATAATTATGTTTATGAATAGCAGTTACAGTAACAACAAAAAGTTCATAGTGACAGACTATAATGTTTTTTTTTCTTGTTTTTTTACAACACTCAGAATTTAAAATAAATTGATAGTAATATCTAATGACGGTAGATATTTTAATTAAAAAGTATTTTAAGTAACAGAGTTATTGGATTAGTTCATGTAAAGATCTTCTGCTTACAGTCACTCGTATATTTCTTAAGAATCAAAAATTTTTTAAGTGTAAAAGAAGTAAACGTGTGATTGCATACCGTAAGGGGGAGGGATGACTTTGTGACAGTTTTCGGGTTTTTTTTCGCTGCCAGCAGAACATTTTTGAATAGAACCCACAACTAACTACTTATTTTGGTTGCCCCATCCTTCCTCTACATACTACTGTATTGTTCGAAGCTAATTCTTAAGCAACCGCTGAGAAATTTGCATAAACAATTGTCACAATGTCAACCCGCAACAATTCGCTGTTTTCACTCTCTTCATCCGTCTCTTCTCTGGAAGCAGATCTTTTGCGGGAAGATTGTGACTTCTTTTGTTGCCTTTCGGGAGGATGTGTCTGCAGTTGGTTAGGAAGAAGCGATCGTGTCTTGGGTCGTGGTGTTTAGAATGTCGGATGCCCCGATCCTCTTGTCTGGTGGGATGTTCATCTTCCTCCTCTTCGTCGTTAAGGGTTGGGTCACATTTCTCTTCTCATTTAGCTCCTCGATGAACATATCTCCAACGTGGGCGGTCATGGAGCCAGGCTATCTTTAAGGACCGCGAATGGAAGCCGACGCAGGACCTTATGCTTGTTGAGAGGAGCTATCCCCAAATTCCGGAAACCGGATCGTAAATTTTGTTTTGTATCCGACTTCAAGGCAATCTTTAGTTTCTTGAGAAGTCCAGAGAATTCATCCTTTGGGATCATCGAACATCTACTCCCAGAGAGGGTCTTCTTCCCGTCAGTGAGTACACGGTCTACCTGTTACAAAGTCACCCCGCAAACCTTCAATTTTTTTCAAACTTGCTTATATCTTAAACAAAGATAATAAGCTACACCATATTATTTATCTTCAAGAATAATTACCTGTCTGGTATGTATGTATGTATGTAGTGAAGGTGGTGGCAGAAGCCAAGCACTGCGACCAGAGGTCTATTGTACTATCCCACGGAAATATGGACAGATGGAGAGAAAGACTGAGAAAGTATGGTGGGAGAAGTGCAGGGGAAATGGGAGAACCCCGAGAAAACCTGCCCAGCGCGGATCGTCCACCTTCACGAAACCCACATGAGAACCGAACTCGGGACTCAGAGGTGAGAGGCCGATGTCTTAGCAACAACGCCAACCGCGCGAATTACCTGTCTTAGTCTCTTCGTAAATGCACAACACTTTGTAGAACAAAGTATACAGAATTTTCAGCGACAATATAAAAGTCGGTGGCCGTTTGGTGGCTCTGTACATGTGGCCACCCACTGCCGATAATCTTCGCTGTCTTTCTCTTACGATTGAGGCGCGAGATTCGAAATAAGAAAAATCGATGATGTGTCACAAAGTGACCACTCTAGTCACGAAGTCTTACGGTAGCGTGAACATATCAATAGTAAATTAAAGCAAAGAAAAAAAACTCTAAAGTCCAAAGCAGAAAATTTATAACTTCGAGATAAAGAAAAATATGAGCTTACCTTCCAGGAGGCTTCCATCTTCTTTTTCTCTACAGAAGTAACATAAACTGAAATAATCGTAATCAGTGTGAACTACTCGTACAGTAGGTTCGTTATCTATAAAGAAAGAACAAATATACTCAAGTATACGAAAATTGTAGTAATGTTTTAAACAAAGTAGGTTAATTAAAAAAATGAAATTAATTTATCAACTCTTTCTATTTCTTTTGTATTTAACACTTACGTTTCGTTTATAATAAATAATAGTCAATTAATCGCAATAAAGAAAATAAAGAAAATCATAAAAAATTAAGGTTATCTAAAAACCAAATATATAAACAATCTTGGAGTGAATTAAGAGATTTTTGAAACATACACACAGAAAAAAAAAAAACATTTAAAAAATATAAAGCTAATACAAATAAAAGTTATGAACTATCTTATATTTTTTGTTGTATTTAATATTTCGTAATAGCTTGGAGTAATTAGATCCATTGAATTATTTAAAGGAATATTCTCATACTCTAATTTATTGTGTTTTTTTTTTTTAAGTTTTTTTTTTTTTTTTTTTTTTTCATTTTTTTTTTTGTTTAAACTTTTTGAGAAAGTTTCTGAAAACAATATCATAGTTTCTAAAAGCTTACTTGTTTCTATTTTTATCAATATTTTTTTTCGCTTATAAAATATTTCTTTGTTGATTATTTTCCATAAATTCGTATTTGAATATCATTGTTTATTAAATTTCTGAAATAACTATTTTTCTTGTTTATTTATGAAATTTTAAAACCGATTTCTTTTTCTTTTATATTTCTCGATTGGATATGACAATGTAACGATCAATGAAATTAACAAAAACTCTTGTAAAACTCTTGTAAAACTCCAAAAACCTATATGACGCAGATATATATCTATCATCTGCTTCTTCAAACTAAATATCTTCGTACACTGAACAAGATTTTTTAAATAAACAATTCATAAACCGAACAAATAAATACAAGAGTTTTATTAATAATGGATTATTTTTTTTATTACCTAGTAATAATTAGATTAATTTGATCTAAACTCCTTAAATAATATTATATGTTAACTTGCATGCAATAGAAATGATTTGGCATCTCAACAAAAATATTTGGGAGTACATTGGATGATAAATTTACTTTGGTTGTACTTTATAATTTTATCATTAAAAGATTACTACACATATCTTTTCTTTTCACAATAAACATTTATTTCCTTTTAAATGAAAACTAATTATATTTAAATCCTTAGTTGATTCGGTATGAGATTACGGATTAGAATGTTGGATCTTCGTAAACACACAACAAATTAAAAATATCAATAACTTATTTTTTTATATACTGGATAATGTATATTTTAATTAAAATTAAATTAGTATAATAAAAATAAAATATTAGGAAGAAATTCAATTCCTTAACTATTAAAGAAAACTTTATTTACAAAACAATACTAAAAAATATTTTTGAAGTTAAAAGGGCTAATAATAATTATAATGAAAGATTAATAACTAGAAAAAAAATTGTTTAAGAATTTTTAATAATACAAAACTGAATAATAACTTTGGTCAAAGAATTAGAAAGTTCAATTAATTACAAACTGTTTAGTTAATTAAATTGGAAAATTATGAATAAAAAAATGAAAAATATTAAAAAATTAATTAATATCAGATGTAATTGATTAAAAAATTAGTTATATTTTAACTTAATTTATCTAATTTAATATATACTCTATATACAACATCTGTATCGCAGGTATACATTTTAATTAGCATACCTAATAGGACTGTCAAACATTAAAAAAAAAAAAAAGTATAAAAACCTGAGTGACCCCTGTTTACTAAGATTGTTTAGTTCATAGATTTGTCATTTTCCGATTTGTATAACTTTGCTTTTCTTTAATGGGTTAAAATTGTCACGTCTTTTAGACATACAGTATATATTCAACGCATGCGCAAAAGCGCTGAAGGCTCTCCTAAACGAAAACGGACTGTATATGAGTATTTGCTGCAGTCGTAGTGATTCTGACAGGAATGTGGTTCTGTGGTGAAAATGATGTTGAATTTGAATCTAATGCAATCTTTAAAAATTAAGAAAAAAAAAGGCCTAATCAAATAATACTTAAAATGCCTTGGTAGAAACTGCCAATAATTAAAACATATCAGTTTTGATGCTTATTTTAAAATACCATTTGGTATTTGAACCATTTAATTTGAACCATTTGAGATTTTCATTGACCCACACCTCCCTTTGAATGAGATTAGGTGAGATTTTGCCGGACCCCTCCTCCCCATTTTCAGCTCAAGTAAATAATGGACGCCGCCTTTTTTATTTTTTTATTTTTTATTTTGGCCTTGTATGTCAGTCCACGGCGGGACGCAAGGCGTTCCCCCTAAGAACGGCGGGAACACTGGTCGTAATCACCCCGACTCACCAGGTGACTGGGGTGAAGGGAAGAGAAGAGACAAGGGACAGAGAAGTAGCAGACAAACACATGAAAGGAAATTGAAACAGCCATGCCACTGCCGGGATTCGAACCCAGGTACTGGCGCATTGGTCGCCACGGCTGGCCGCCGCCGAGACCGCACGGCCATGCCAGAACGGCGGACGCCGCCTAAGCTTTGATTAATACTTAACGAATAACAACGAATAATAATAATAACGAATAACAACGTTATAAAAATTCTTTACCTCATTCCTTTAGATAGCTTCTTTTTTATCTTTTTCTTTTCAAACAAAAATGACTTTTCAGAAGATAAATGAATTAAAATTATCATCAAACATCCTTGCTTGAATTTATACAGGATTGTTATTCCATTGTATGTAATCTTAAAATTTCAACAGTAAAGAACGACAATAAATCCTATTCTAAATCATTCATCAACTGAAATAACTGTGCATTTCAGTTACTTTTGGAAAATATATTTGCTAAGTCTTGAATAACAATTCAAGATTTATTTCTTAGATACTGTTATCTTACTGTTAAAAGATGAGGAACATTTAATTGTATTAAAATTATTCTATAAATTTGTTAAATTAAACAAATGAATATCAGAGTGGGAGATTGGAATGAATATCAAATCCATTGCCTTAGTTCACCTGGTGATTTGGTTTTCCTACAGTTTATCACTTTTTGTAAGGAAAAAAAATCTTGTACCAAATGTTTGTCATGCTCGTTTAAGTGCAATCAGTAATGAAATCAGAAAAAAAAAAAGCTTCAATGATTTTTTTAAAAAATATAACTGAGTTATTTTGAATATATTACAATGAAGTCTACAAAATATAGACCTAAGTAAATGAATAACTTAAATTTTGTTCTGTTAATACATGAAAGCTCATTCTCACAAATCATTTAGAATAGGACACAAGATTCATATATATTTTTAGCGACCCAGTTAGGAGCTATTGTGATTGCGACCACAATCGATAGCTATTGCGTTTGTCCTGTCCGTCCGTCCGTTGGTCCATCCGTGTCTGTCCACCCCTAACAACTCCCGAACGGAAAGTCGTATCGACAAACGGATTTCATCATCGTATTCAGAGGCCCAAACCATGTTGGAATGGGGTATTTTTTAGGTGCCAACGCCTTCCCATGTTCGAGATAATTACAATTGTTTTCATTTCGTCATTTCCGCTTTTAGTTTAAATTTTAGTTTAAATCTCAATTCAGTTGTCAGCTAGAGAGTGATCGGAAAGTTCTCGGACTCATTTGTGGAATGTTGTCGGTTCGAATTCGTGAATGTAATGATTTTTTTCTTCTCTAATGGTCAAGTGCACCAAACTTCAATTAACCTTGACGGCTGCATTGTGGACGTACCTAAAATTAGTGGAGGGCGCTGCTCCAGAAAAATTTTAACCTTTTCTTTAAAATTGTGTGAAAGGAAACAAACATGTATAAAAAGAAAATTTATTCAGAAACTTGATAAATTTCTTTTTATACATGTTTGTTTCCTTTCACACAATTTTAAAACAAAGGCTAAACTTTTTCTGCAGCAGCACCTCCCACTAAATTTAGCTACGTCCATAATACAGCCGTCAAAGTTGATTGAAGTTTGGTGCACTTGGCCATTAATCTTTTTCTCTCAATGTCCGCGTGGATTTTTTTTTTTTCTTGTTTTCCTAACGTTCTTTTTGTTTTTTTATTAATTTTTTTAAAATTTGTCCTTATGTTAATGTACTTTTTTCTTTATTATTATATTATTTAATTTTTTATTATTATGGGTCGCCCTTAAATTTACGTTTTAGCACACTTGTTTTTATTTATTATATTTACTTGTTTTTTCTTAGAACGACAATAGTATAATTAAAAACTGCCAACTAATTCGACACCTAATTATTTAAAAAAATTGATAATAAAAACGGATAAAAATCTATGACGTGACGTTTCGTTAACCTCTGCAGAACGGTTACATTATCAAACACATGAAACACCCCCCTACCTTCCTTAATTCCTCTCTTACTGAGAATCGTCGATCAAATGATTATAAACTACGAAATCCGGCTTATTATATTGAACTCCCCCTAGTGCTAAAAGTTGTAACTAAACTAATCGGTTTTTTTTTTTTTTTGCATGATTTAAAGGCCATATTCCAAAATATTACTTGTGGATAGTTCTTGATTGTAACTCCCTAGGCACTTAATTAACCCCGATTCTAAGAACTTTCTGAAATAACAATCTTTATTTGTATCAAGTATGACCACGTTATTTTCATTTATGCTATGTCCTTTACTACTGCAATGTTCCGCGGTTTGATAATTTTGATTCCCTGTTTTTATAGCATACACGTGCTCCTTAACCCGGACACCCAATTCTCTCTTGGTCTGGCCCATGTAAAGACAGATTATTGCGAGGATGAGGTGAATCACAATAGATTCCATAAACAACGTCCCTTTTTTTTCAAAGCTTGTTCCGGGTTTTTTATTTTTCTGGTACTACTGCGATTAAGCAACCTTCCAAAGGTGTTGCCCGGTTTACATGACACCGTAATACCCACGGTATTAAGAATTGATTCTAATTTTTGTAACAATTGTTGATCATATGTTACAGATACGTATCGCTTTTTGGGTTCATCTACACTAACATCCATATTGTTCTTAGGGTTGTGTCGCGTTTTCTCTTTCTGGAAATGTTGATAAACATATTTTCTCAATTTCTCAATAGGGAACCCGTTGCATTGAAAAATATTAATGATCTCCTCTATCTCACGATGTAATAATGCATGATTAGAACAAATTACTTGGGCTCTGCGCAACACCATCGTAACGGCGTTCTTTTTATAGCTGTTGGGAACTGCACTTTTATAATTAATCGAAATTCGTGCATCGGTATTTTTACGATACACCGAGGTTTGAAACATCGTATGATCTGTGCTTGATTTTATTCCCACATCTAAAAACGGCCAGAAGTTGTCCTTTTCCTCTTCTATAGTATATTGAATACTTTTATTGATGCCATTGAAGACATCAAAAATACTTTCCTTAAATGAATCATTAACGATAATAAATGTATCATCGACATATCTCGCTAAGAAATGAATATTATGATATACGCAGTCGATCGACATGGCTTGATGTTGGATAAACGCCATGACGCATTCCGCGAGGGTTGCCGTCGACGCTAGCCCCAAAAACGTTCCCGATATTTGTAGGTAGGGCCGATTATTAAACGAAAAAAACTGAATATGAAATAACGTATCAATGAGCGTAATGAGTTTCTGCATATTTATTTTGATTCTATCTTCTTGAATATTTTGGTCCTTTTCCACCACATAACGTAGGGCCTTTATAATTAACGTTGGTGTAAGAGAGGCGTATAATTCAACAACGTCCAAGGATACCATTTTAGTATTGGGGATGGCATTATTTTCCTTTAGGTAATTTAGAACGGGGTCACGGTTTGCAATAGCAAAAGGGGATCTAAAACAAATGCTCCTCATTTTGGCATTAATCATTTTTGAGATAGCCATAACAGCCTTACCCTTACAGTTAATAATGGGTCTTACTTTGTAAAGGGAGTTCGCCTTCGGTTATGAACCTTTGGTAATCCTCTGAAACCCGGAAGTGACACGTTGTTATCAATAATACTATTAGCTCGTCCTTGGGTTATTATTCCCCACCCTGCATTTTTTTGATTCTATTATTAATATCCTTGAGCAGTAGGCACAAATGTGAACCAAATTATCAACGATATTAAAAATAGGGAATCAAAATTATCAAACCGCGGAACATTGCAATAGTAAAGGACATAGCCATAAGTGAAAATAACGAGGTCATATTTGGTACAAATAACGACTGTTATTTAAGAAAGTTCTTAGAATCGGGGTTAATTAAGTGCCTAGCGAGTTACAATCAAGAACTATCCACAAGTAATATTTTGGAATATGGCCTTTAAATCATGTAAAAAAAAACAAAACAAAAACCGATTAATTTAGTTACAAGTTTTAGCACTAGGGGGAGTTCAATATAATAAAGCCGGATTTCGTAGTTAGTAATCATTTGATCGACGATTCTCAGTAAGACAGGAATTAAGGAAGGTAGGGGAATGCTTTATGTGTTTGAAAATGTAACCGTTCTGCAGAGATTAACGAAACGCCATGTCAGAGATTTTTATCAGATTTTATTATCAATTTTTTAAATAATTAGGTGTCGAATTAGTTGGCAGTTTTTAATTCGTCGTACGACACGTTAAAATATTTTATCGTATGACAATATTGTAAGCTCCCAGAATGCGTACCATTGCTCCTGGGACATCCTGTTTGTGATTCATAGGATTAGAAGTTGAAGTCGTTCAAAATTAATTAAAGTGATTTTGTTAAGAGAAAAATATTATTCTGGATACCTTAAATTTCAGAAGAAAGTTTGACTGCTGTAAGAACTCAGCTCTGTAACAGTTTAGCATATAATCAAAGTTCTTACTTTGATAAGAGTAAATAGAGCAGAACTAAATCATAAAGTAAAATTGCGAATTTCTATTCTCTTCTGTTATTAGTCAGAATAAATCAAACCATGGAAGTAATTTATGATCAGAAGTATTTCCCTTTGGATACATTGTTATCAAGATTATTATAGTGAACTTTTTATACTCATTGCAAGTGTAAAAGATTCATTATAGGCATCATCATCGATCGTGGAATTTATCTCTAGAAACAGTGATGATTTCATTTCCAAATTTTGATTATTGTAACAATACGACAGAAAAAAGCAAATCTTTCCAAATTTAAATCATCAAAAAAATTTTCTCGATTACAAGGAAAATTTAATGGTAAAATTAATTTTTTATTTAATGTAGAAGAAAATAGAAAAAGGAATTTCTTTTTTCTGGCTTCCTCTTAGATATTCAGATAAATATTAATAAAAATTCTTAGATTGATGAACATTGTGTATGAAGTCTTTGATTTTTCATTTTTATTTGGAATTTATGATAATTTTGTAAGAGTGTAAAAAAAAAATAGGTTTATAAATATTGCTTTCATCCTCAAAACATTTTCCATTATTTTTGATCTGCTCTAACAAGGGAAGGATTTTATCGCTGGAATGCGGATTTTAACAAATATTGACAAGGACAATTTTTCACATCGAAAACCATGTTCTTTAATTAAATTCAAATACAAAAATAGTACAAATGTTTAGAATCGAACGTAAATGGTCAACTGGGCTACGGCGTGCAAAGGGTAATCCTCTGGTTCAAGTTCGATTCCCGACAATGGCATATTCTTAAATGTAATTTAATTTAGTTTTAATTAATTTTGAGTAGTTTTAATTAATTTTAAGAGTTTTTAATGCAGTTTTAATCATTGCTAATTATTCCAGTTTATTTGTAATAATTTTTTGGACAATTATGTACATTTTGCAGAAGAAATGGTACTGTTCAAATGGAATAGTTCACTATAGCGAGATAATATAGTGTTTTAATATCTGTAATTCAAATTTAATGATTCATTATAGCGAGTATTTTTCATGACAATTTCATTGATTTTGAGCTTAATTACAGCTGTTATCGATTAAGTTTTATTGCTATTAATTCTTTTAATGCTTTTAATAATTATTAGTAATTGATATTGAAAAAAGTTCTGTAAAATTGGATATAATTGTGCAAAAATTATTACAAATAAATTGTAATAATTAGCAATGATTAAAAATTGCCTTAAAAGCACTTAAAAATTAATTAAAACTACTCACAATTAATTAAAACTAAACTAAATTAAAATTAAAAAAAAAACTCCTTTATCGGGAATCGAACCTGAGACAATGGATTACGATTCTTACTTCAAAGACCACTCGACCATTTAACTTCAATTCTAAATATTTTCACTATTTTTGTATTTGATTTCAATTAAAATTTTAGTTTCCCGTAGACCTTGATCACTCAGGACTTGGGACATTTGTTTTCGTGTTTTCCAGACCGAAAACTATGTCCCTGGCAATGTTTATTAAAATCAGCGTTCCAGCAATGAAATCCATCTCCTGTAAGTTAAATTCAGATGAAGACTGAAGATTTTCAGTCTTAATCTTGTAAGACTTATTTATTCAGTTTTGAAAATAATAACTTATAAAGAAAATTATAACGTTAACAAAATAAAAAAAGGATGATTACTCAATTTTTAATAACCTTTTTAATTTCTGAATTGGATCAATTAATTGTTTATTGGCACTTACTGATAAGTCTTGTAAGAAATGTGAATTCTCCCTTTTCGGCATCAAATTCGAAAGGTTGAATGGAGCTGACCTCAAGATCTCTTAAATAACAAAATAAGAGAAAAAAATAATTGTAAATCATAAAAAAATATAATCTGTAACCATTACGAGCTAAATAAACTAACAGAAAAGAAGGAATGGCAATAAATTAAGAAATTATTCAGATGGTTACAAACTTTTCGAAATTGCGCAGCGTCACAACTTTTTCGGGGCTAGTTTTAATTTCAACAATTGTGCAGTTGGCCGAGTCGTCTTTAGTAGATTTTGCTGCTATATACCATTTGTCATCAGCATACTAAAAGGAAGAAAATATCAGTTTACTGTATGAGATTTCAATTTGCAAAGAAGCATCAATCTCAAGAAAAGAAACAATATGCTTGTTTAAATTTATTAAAAAAAAAGTGAAGAACCAATAACAACCTTGGAGATTTAACCATAAACATCACTGTTCACATCCAAACAGATCATTTACAAATGAGATGACAACAATCGGAAACAGTCACTTATATTAAATCTAAGCTTCATATTTTAAGTCGAAATTATAGTCCGTTCATTATGTCTGTGAAGACACGTGATCACAGATAACCAATCATTATCATTTCCTTTCCTCAGTAGAGTTATTGCTTGGTCGCTTCTGGAATATCGTTGTAAGTTATTTCCGGTGTTTACATCCTATTTGTCCTCGCCCTATAATGTTTTATTTTTATTATTTTTTTTCGTTTTTCAATATTAAGAATATTTCTTTTATTTAGTAATTTTTTTTTCAATTTGATAATAATTTTGTTTTTAGTCGTCCATTTCTGTTACGGCGGCTGCTCTCTTTTCTTGTCTGGCATTTCAAACAATGGGCTAGGCTAAGGGGATAAGCGAGGCTTCAGCGTCCATAACAATATTGAACACTGAAAAAGATGAAATATCTGTTGCTTCAGCCGTTTTACGATAGAGAAAGGCGAAATAAAAAAATAACATTAGAAATGATTCCTCTCGATTGACCCTTGGCACAAACGAACAACGGTATATATTCAGCAGCCGCCATGTTCAAAATGGAATAACTAAGGCTCAATCATTCACCATATATGGAATTGTCACGTGTCTTCACAAATATAATAAATGGACTTTAATTAGAATACCATAAATCTGTGAAATATTAGCAAAATCACAATAAGCTTGAGTATATGTATATTAACTTCCTTAATTAATATCCTTAAGAAACTTCGTAAAGAAGATTGCCTGCAAATATGAGGATTAGAATCCAAAATATACTAAAAATATCTTTATTATTTTAATAACATCTGTTTCCATTTTGTTACCATTCCAATTACGAAAATCGCATTTATCAGCTCTGCAGATTTGTTTTTGAAGTAAATGAAGTAAAAACAAAATAATAAGATGCAATATTTTAGCAGTTGATATAATTGATTGTTGATTCTTCTGTGCACTTTAGAATTTTTTGGAAAAAATATAGTAGTTTTCAAAAAAGAAGAGTACGTAGCGATCGATTTTGTCTGGAACAACGTCATCAACTTGAACTCCGAGCAGTCAGTCGACGATGGCGTCGTTTTGTGATCGCATAAGCGTGACCAAGAAAGGACAAACTTTGCCTAGCCAAGCAAGGGGAATAGTGTGGAACGTTTTTAATAATAATAATTATAATATAGCAATTTTATTAATATATATAATATATCAATAAATTGTAATAATACAAAAACCAGAATGTTTTTGTAATGTTTATAAGATTCAGTTACGGATTTTAGCAATAGATGGCGCTATTACGTCCTAGAAACATCAATCTATAAGGAAATTACGTCATCAAAAGCTCTTCTTTCATGAGCGGAACTGTAATGATTGACAGAATTCTTTAATTCTAATTTTTTTTTACTTCAGTAAAAGTTGAGCTCTTATTTTTTTCTTTTTTTTAAATTTAATATTTTAATTCAAGTAAAAAATCGCTTAAGTTTCTGACTTTTCCATTCTATTACTTTAAGAAACCAATTCTTTGATAACTGTCGATCAACGATAAGTCTGTCAGAAGATAGTAAGCAACTGCTGGCATAGATTTCTAAGCTGAAATTACAAATATGTAATTTAAATATTACAAATTATTAAGCCATAAAAGCATTTAAAGTTAAAATTATAGTATAAAAGAAACTCACTATGACGTTTCAGGTCTCCATTTAGATGAGCCCTTTTTTTCAAATAACTTTTTATTAACTTTTATTACAAATCTAATCAGTTCTATTAAACAGATTTCTTACACTCACTGTTTGGCTCTTTTAGGCTTTCTTTTTACTAATTAATTCCTTAGCTCAATCTTTACTAGATTCACGTCCTTAAAATACTTCAGTAAAAGAATACATAGGATGAGATGGAAATTAAAATTACTGATTATTATGAAAATAAAAGAATTGATTTTCCGTTGATTTTAAAAAAGTGTTTATTTTTCAATTACATTTTTAAGACCATCTGTTTAAGCCAAAATTATAGTTACATTTACAACAATCGATCTGATTACAGATGATAACTTTAAATCTCTAATAAAAAATCTTTGATTTTTACAGTCTTTTAATGATCCAAAATCTCGAAATATTAGAGTAGACCTTTTTTTTATTTTTTGATTGGATGACAGGTTGATATAATTCACGCAAACAATAAAGATTGCAGTCAATGATTACTAAAACAAGAAATAAGTCTGAATCAATGTTAGGAAATAGGAAAAAGTTATCGACCGCTTCTTATTCCTCATAAAATAAGATTCTAAAGATGAAAGAAGTAAGATTCTGAAAATTCTTTTCTTCCTTATTCTTTTAAGCATATTACAAGTTCGGGATATTTTCTCTGGATATCGAACTTATAATATGAATAGAAACATGTTGATTCTTTCAAATAGTGAGGAATCTCTGAAATAATTAGGAAGGATGAATTGAACTAAATAAGAAAGAGAATATCATTGCGGCTTTGAAAGCAAAAGTGGGAAAAGCTCTAAGGACTCTAAAACTCAGAGTAATTTGAATTTTTTTCTTAATTTGAAACCAAAACTGTATGAAAATATGCTGAAACTATTCGTGTGAAGTAAAGTCAACCTAAAATGACAGGAAGGAATTTACAAATAAGGAATTCGAAGAGAAATTATAATAATTAAAGGATAAAAATATTCGCAGTGATCGTTAAGAAATAAAAGCATAGTTAACATAGTTAAAAATACGTTATATAGTTATAGTAATTTTATACATTGGATTCAAATCTTGAGAAAAGGAACCAAATTTAAGTGGAAAATCTTGAAATTTCTTAGAATGAATTATCTCATAATAAGATCAAAGTTAGCTCATTACAACAAAAAACAGAATGTATAACAAAGTTAAAAATTTGATAATTATTATTTAAAATATAAAATTGCCTTAAACATTCTTCTATTTGTTTTGGAAGTCATCTTACCTTCTCTAAATTCAGGTTGGTGGTGACAGGTATTTTGGGGCATTTTGAAGCTACTGTTCCTGCTGCTGCCACGGTAACAGCGACAAACATGCAAATAACCTGCAAGAGCATCTTAAAGAATAAGAACATGAAGATTTTCTTGAGATTCTCTATTTATAAGAACCATAAGGAAAATGATTCAACCAATCAAATTCAAGGAATAAACTGTTGAATGGAATTCCGTTATTTTCAAGTTCAAGGAGGCAGATTTTATTTTTTGTCAAGGTTATAGGAAACCTTCCGGTTCAGTAAAGGACAAAGACCTTTTGAATGTTTTTTTTTATTTATATGTTTTATTTTCCTATTGCATGTATACATTAATTGCTGGTCGGTGAATTAAAGATACGTTGAAGTAGAATTCGTGTGAATATTTTGTTATCTTGTTTTCCATCCCAATATTCTGTTAAATAGGAAAATTTTGTAGCTATATTTTGAAATTGAATATTTACTATTAATTTTTTTTTCCTTTCAAAACTGCTAATAATTCAGTTTCTTGAGGGCTTTCCTGTAATACCACAAGGTTGCACGTAACGATCTGTGAACTTTCTTCTTAATTACAGGTTAACTCTTGTGAACAAGTTAAACATTATAGTAATCAAATTCGATTATCAACCTTGATAAACTTTGCTCTTGAAGATTGAAAAAGTCGCTGAAAATGTTTTCTAAATATAGACTTGACACAATAAAAAGATTATTGCTACAAAAAAAAAAAAAATAATTTTTAAGAATTTCTAAAAACAGCTTTTATTTTAAGAATCTTTTTATGTTTATTTCAATTAAGCTAATGTTTTCTACAAAATCAAAAATTTTTAGTCATTAATGTAACAAGAGAATCGGTTTTACAAAAATTGCATTCACAATATAAAACACTCTTTAAATTCTCAGATTTTTTTCAGTTTTACTTTATTTCATTGTTGTTTTCTTAATCCCTTATTTAATGTTTTCTTTCTGGATTCGTTTTTTTTTTAAATTTCTCTTAATATATAATTTTTTATAATTAATTAATATAATTTAATAATGTTTTATAATTAAACAGAAATGGAAATCCCTTAACATCAACTTAGACCTTTATTTAGAATCCTAATAGCATCCTATGATTGTTAATTCACAGCTCTAAAGAAACCCCAAAATTTCGTTTCCATTTTTTTGCTTTTCTTTTATTTCAATTTGCGACACATATTCACTATAAACAAAGTTTAACTGTTTAATGAAACTATTTTTTTTTGGATTGTAATAGTTTAATTACGTCCATTAAAAAATTGAGAATTTGTTATTAATGTGGTAAGATTAAAAATGCTGTTATTTGATTATTTAATGAACAAATCGTATTAAATTAACATAATGTTATAGGCTATTATTTTTGGCACAATAACTTCAAATAATTACAAAACTAATCACCAACTGTTAACTATTTTATAAAAAATAATACAGTTAAGTCTCACTTACACGAAACTCACTTATACGAAACATTCAGTTATATTTCTCGTTCCCGGCGAAACCCCCATAGTCCTATATGTAATTCACTTACACGAAATATTCACTTATACGAATAATTTTTGGTTCCCCCTCATATTCGTATAAGTGAGACTTCACTGTATTTATACTGCTAGAGAAGATTATATACTGTTATATAAATACTGTTAAATAGTAATACTGTTATATTTATTAAATAACAAAATTAGTATATTTATTATAAAGTTATTTAATATGAATATTATCTGTGAAAAATCCTAAGATTATATCTTCTACAGAACCTACTTCAGAGCCTATAAATATAGGAATGTCGTAGGAGAGAAATTGTAAAATAAAAAAATTAAAAAAATCTGGAATCATAACTGTACCTCCAAAATTAAAAAAGTGAAAATAATAATCTTTTATGTTTGCATTTTCAGTATTAATAGCTATTTCTCTTTTGTAGATGAATCTTCTTGAAACTTATTTTGCAAATTTAAGAACAAGAAATTATCTAAATTTTATATTGAAATCTTTTCCCAATAAGCCTTTGTTATGAAGTAAACGGAAGAAGGCGACAAAATTCCATATCAAAAATCTAAACAATGACTTTCTATAGAAACACACTCTTACATACATTTCATTAGTATTTAAATCTTTACTAAAATACTAATAAGGGAGACAAATTTTCAGGAACTGTACATATTCCTTTTTTCAAGTCAGTAATATAAACATGTCACAAACAGAATTAAGAATAAGCTTGGCAGCAATTGATTAAAAACATGAACTATTAACAAATTTAATTGTTGTTACAATTTGCTTAAACATCTCAAACGATTTAAGAATAAAAAAGTGACTATTAACTAATTTTATTGTTGTTACAAAAAGTATAATAATAAAATAAATAAAACCATGGTGATACAACAAATTTAATTGTTGTTTACAATTATGACTTATTAATTGTTATCCATAATTTTCCCAAAATATTGTTAATAATTTAATTCCTTAATATTGGCTGTTTTTTGAGTATCAAAATGTAAATAATCTCTAATGAGTACAACGGTATTAAAATCTACTACAGCTCCTTTATATCTATTGAAATTTTTTACTTTAGAGTTTTTTATAACACAACTTTCCAATATTTTCCTTAAACTTAATTGTGTTTTACATTTTGATACTCAAAAAACAGCCAATATTAAGGAATTAAATTATTAACAATATTTTGGGAAAATTATGGATAACAATTAATAAGTCATAATTGTAATCAACAATTAAATTTGTTGTATCACCATGGTTTTATTTATTTTATTATTATACTTTTCTGTTCAGTAAGAAATTCTTTAGGATATCCATTAGTTAAAAAAATATTTTGTAAAGTATGCATTTCATTTTCGAATATCAAATGAGCCTATTAATTGTTTATAGAATGTACCATTAAATTCAAATATCTGTAATTCATACAAGGTGTCAATTAGTTTAATGATTTTATTAACCACCCCGGGATTCATGAAATTTACATACCATTTCGTATATGAATGCTGAAAAGACTTACTAATGAGGTCCATGGTAATAGAACTAAATAAAGAATCTATATATTAAAGTAACATAATTTAATATAATAATTTTTAAGTATAATTAATTTATATACTTAAAATTTACGAAAGTTTATCTAAATACAAGTTTCCTCACAAACTCAACATATCAAATTTCAGAAATTTCCAGAAACAGCCATCGTTCTGTTAACGAAGAATTATTGTCTTTATTGTTCGAAAATTCAAAGTACTGATATTTGTGCTGATACAAAATGGCTCTTAGTTTACTCAATTCTATTGTTAATAATAATAAAATTACTAAAATGTCACTGTTATATATTTTTTGTGATATAGATAATATAAAAATTTGGAATATTTTAAAAAAACAAGTTACTAATAATAATAAAAATTCAAACAATGAAATAATTAAGATGTTAGAAAATTATGATGTAGAAATAATCTTTAAGGAATTTTAAAAAAATTTTACACAAACACAGGAAATCAACAAAAATAGCAATAAAAAAGAGATGCTAAAATATGAAAATCCTTCGTTAAAAGATTCTATTATCTTCTTGCCACCAAATACAAATGATATTTTAAGTATAATAACTAAACAAAATATAAATCATTCAGTTGGTATTGATTATATAAATATAACTGATATAAAAAAACATAAAGAAATTTTCGCAGATTTTATAGTTGAATTATCCAAGAAAATTTTGAATACCAATACTTATCCAAATTTATGGAAAATTGCTTATGTTTCACCTATTTTCAAAGGAGGAAATGCTGAACGTTTTGAAAATTACAGACCAATTTCTTTGCTTTCAAATATCTCAAAAATCTTAGAAACATATATTACAAATATCCTTTATAATTTTATACAAAAACATCATCTTATTAGTGAAAATCAATATGCCTATCAAAACAAGAAGAGTACAACGCAACTTTTAATAAATTTAAATGAAAATATTGCAGATAATTTAAATAAAGGAAATATTATTTACATTGCTTTTATTGATTTTAAAAAAGCTTTCGATTCTGTTGATCATGATTTGTTACTTGATAAACTTTATTTAATGGGTATAAGAGGCGATACTTATGAATTGATTAAAAGTTACTTAAAAAAAAGAAAATTTCGAATTAAAATAAAAAATTATAAAAGCAACTTACTCAATATAAAGTGTGGTGTTCCTCAGGGATCAAATTTGGGTCCTTTGCTCTTCAATATCTTCATAAATTCGATTAACAATTGCATCCAATATTCAAAGATATATATCTATGCAGATGATGTACTCTTTATGACTTATGATAGGAATCAGGAAGATGCTTTTAATTTTTTGCAAAATGATATAAATAATATTCAAAAATGGACAAGGAATAATAAAATGACAATAAATAAAGATAAAACAAAAATTATTGTGATTAAGAATAAAAATAAAAAGTTAAATTATAACTTAGATCTACAACTACATGATGAAAATTGCATAAATTCTAAAAAACTAAATAATTTAATTAAATCATGTAATTGTACTACAATTGAAAGTGTTCATAAACAAAAATATCTTGGTATTTATATAGATGACAAATTTTCTTGGAACTTCCACTATAATTATATCTTAAAAAGACTGAATACTTTATTATATTTTTTCTATCACATTAAAAATATGTTTCCTTTTAAACAGAAATTGGTTGTTTATAAGGCATATGTTGATTCGACAATAAATTATGGTTTGGACTGTTGGATATTTATAAACAGACAACAAATTAAAAATATAAATAAAATTATTCTGAAGATCTTTAATTACGTAATGATTAACTTTAAAAACAAAAAACCTGAGGAACAACAAAGCATAAGAAAGAAATATAAAATACTTTTATTAAATGAAAAATTTATTTATAACAATATGATAAAGAATTTTTTTGATATAAAAAATAAAAAAGATAACTTACAAAATAATTCCAACACCAGAAAAGGTTGGATAAAAATATTTAATGTTACAAAAATAAATAATAATATGGGATTTAGACAAAAAAATCAAATCCTTTATAGTCTTTTCAATCAATTAAAATAGGAAAATTATAATTTTGAAAGAATTAGTCAGGTTAAAAATCAGTTAATAATAGATATTATTGATGGTAGTTTTAAATTTTAATATTATTAATCTTAATTTTTTTTTTCTTTCACTTATCTGTATTTAGATTAAATTTTCAGTACCTATACCACAGGTATTTCTCTTTTAGAAATACCTATTAGGACTGATGCACATTAAAAAAAAAAAAAAAAAAAAAAAAAAAGGGGCGAAAAATGAAAAAAAAAGGAAATACATTGTATTCAAGATAGAGCGAGATGAAGCTAATAGCGACACTATTGAACTTACAATTATGACAAAGTTTATTTTAAATACAAATGTTAGGATAGAACCTATTACTGCAGGATTTTAGGATAGAATAGAATCTATTTCCACGACCATTCTCTTTGCTGGAAAGATTAAAAAATATTCGGAGCCCCCCCCCCCCCCTAGACCTTATGGCTCCCCCCCCCAAAGATCTGACGGAGGTGGCGGGGGGTGGGGCTTGGCCCATATTTGCATTAGAGCAAAAAAAAAAAGTTTCTCCAAATCGACAACCAAAAAAAAAAAAACGACTTTTACACTCTTTTTAATTTATTTCAACCCCCCCCCCCCCCCCAATTTCAATGGCGCAGTTTGCACCGTGACTCCCCCGCGTGGGCACCGTGGAATATTCTTATTTTTTGATTTTTTTTTTTTTTAAATTTATTACTTTTCAAAATCCAAAAAAGGCATAAATGAATTAGAACTAAAATTTTAAAATTAACTTTATTTAAAAAATTTTAGTAATAAAGCGGATTTATTTATTTATTTATTTATTTTTTAAAAAATGGAAAATTTATTTACTATTCCTTCAGCAGATATAAAAATTTGAATATAAATTTAGGCTTTTCCTTTATTTCGTTTTCAAGACATTAAAAACAAAAACAAAAGAAAATGAAAAGAGATAGAAAAAAAAATTATAAAAACAGTAAGCATTAAGTTCTTATTCTCTCATAATAAATATACAATCTTGTCTAAATAACTATCCCTATGTAAAAGTTCCTCAAAAATTATTTACATGATTTGAAATTTATTATTGCTTTCACTTGGTGTATACTGACGTTAAAAACAGAAAAAGAAATCTAGAAAACATATTAAACATATTACTTCGACTGAACATGGATTAGTTTAATATTAATGTAATTCTTAATTTCAGAAATCGGAAAACAACTATTTAAACTCTCAAATCACAGAGATATTTGCAAGGATTTTCTACTGATCCTTCTTATTAACACGTATATTTAAAGTCTGCCAAATTGATTTTATGCTGTAGCCGCTAAAGGAGCCTTTCTTCGTTACGTATTAAGTTAGTAGAATTATTTATTTGTTTCGCCAATAATTAAAATAATTGTTTTTAAAATGAACACCACAAAGACTGAAAATTAAAATAATTACAATTCGTATAATAAGACTAAACAAGTAAATATAATTTTGTGCTAAAGCGTAAATTTAAGAGCGAGCAATAATAATATTTTTTTAAAAATAATAATAAGAAAAAAAGGAAGTATATTAATGTAAGGAAAAATAAAAAAAAAAGTTTTGAAAAAAATTAAAAGATGTTAGGAAAGTAAGAAAAAAAAAACCCACGCGGGCATTGAGAAAAAAAAATTAGGAGAAAAAAAACCCACTAGATATACGGATTCGAACCGAAACTGCGCTCATCAATACACCAAAGACCATCGTACACAACAGCAGCATATAGTCTAGTACGCAATGCATCTGTGTTATCTGGAGCTGGTAATGTGCACAGTACACAATAAATGAAATGTAACACCTGTCATTCCGTGAGGGCCACACCAGCATATTTGTTAATTTATTTCTCCTCATAAATTTGATCAACACGTCTTCTTTCTCATCTCTTCACTCATCTATATAGCCAATATACCAATGATCATCGTACACAACTGCAGCGTATAGTCTTGTACGCAATGCATCTGTGTTAAGACTTTCAATCAAAAATGAACCAATAAAACTCATCTTTGTGCCAGTATTTAGGTAATCTGAGAACAGGCGATATGTCATCAGGTTATCCTTGCTAATGGGCAAAAATCTGTGGTGACTGCGTGTTCTGGTCACAGTTTTTGCAGAAGTCATGCGCCGCTATGTTGTTGCTGTATTATTTAGAATGTCAGTTTCTGATAAATAAAAAAAATGACTACCTTGGATATTTTCTTTAGCCCAGATAAACAGATCATGTGGTGTCAAAATGTGTTTAGTTTCAGTAGCTTGCAAGCTTGTCCGAGCAACTAATCTCTTTACACTTCCGCCAATTCAGTCACATGGGCTCTTCCCATGTGACGTTGCAAAAAAATTCCATTCGGCCTGAACATTGAAATCAATTTTTTGCAAGCACAAGTTGGCAAAAGTTTTGCAGTTTTTATATTGTGAACTTGCACCATCACTAAAATAATTCACGTAAGTTAATGAAGGTAGCAATTCAATTAGGTAACGAATGACCACTGAGATGAATGCGTACACTGTGGGAGCTATATGATCTCTAGAATCACTAATAATGCATATGCTATAACAATCCAATTCTGTATCAGTTTCGGTGATTTTTCTATGATACACTACAAATCGATGGAGTGTAGCATGAGATGTATCCCAATGGAATCATTGAACTGAATCTTGGCATAAAAATGAATAATTTTCTGCAAAATCACAATTACCTGATCAGGTGAAATGGTTTCTTTTAGTTGTTTCAAATAAGCAGCTTGTGTAGTGATGCACAGTCGAATCATAAATTGCATTGCATAGAGTAGGCATAAAATCTCAACTTTGCTTGTAATAGTAATCCATTTTGTTTGTCCATTGTGCACCCACTGCTTTTATTCGCAAGTATCATCAGTATTTATCTCATTTTGTGAAGTAATTTTTTTATGGTGGCCTGCAATTCTTCAAGTCCAGCGCACTTAGCGCATCGTTGAAGCATACAACTTCTTGATTCAACGGAACAGACAAGTTTCCCCACACATCATTTCTTTATAATCAGTCATTGTAGGTAGGGCAGACACCAATAATTGTGTAATGGTGTAAAGTATCATCGAAATTATAGAATATTATTTTGTTTTCGAATCTTTTAAAATTTGTTAATTTTCAAAATCCAGAAAAGATGTAAATAAATTAAAACTCTTCATCTTTTAATTATTATTTTAATAATATTACATGCTAAATCATATACATTGTTACTGTTAATATAAACAGGAAATTGCTTTTTACAACGAAAGTCTTAGCTATTTTTATTACATTAGAAAAATAATTCCTCTTTTTATTAAAAAGAATATCTAAAAGTTATTTTGTATTTCTTAAATGACGTCAACAAAATGAATGACTTTCCATCCCGTATTCCATTGTTTTACATTGCTCAGATTGAAATCAGCAGCTCTTTACAATCAGTTGTTTCCGTGGTGTAGTGGTTATCACGTCCGTCTCACACGCGGAAAGTACTTAGTTTAAACCGGGGCAGAAGCACTTTCAGTTTTCACAAATTTTATTCTTTTTATATCATTTTAAACTAAAATTTATTGGGCTCCTTCAAAATGCATTTTACTTATTTGTTAATATAGATAATCAATCATTACTAAATATATACTTGTATATATATATATATATTAAACATTATCAGGCTATTAAATAACAGACAATGGGATTTCCATGACCTTATAGCTGAAAGACCTTTTTTTTTCTTAGGCCAAATCAATATTGTTATACTTCATGTTTCTTATAAGGGAATATGTGATCCTGCCCTGAGGAACTGACCTAATATAACTGAAAGGTTATGAAAAAAGAAATATTCCGCAACCTTTCAAGACCATCAACAATTATTTTTGTGATTTTAAAAAGGACGGCAGAATACGATCATTTACACTAGATTTATGCTGACTGATGGGAAAAAAGCCCTCTTCCAACAATTAGAAGCCAAAAAGTTCCAGACGATCCCGCACTTGTTCTACTCAGCTGATCACTGGGTCTCCTTATAAGCATCAGTTAGTGAACTCAAAACAAAGGGTGGTAATACTGAAACAAGTGGGGAATGCAGGACGTGGAAAGCGCGGAGCATCAAACCAGGCACCTGGACGTGGCAAACCCACTGGCAAGAAACGGAGGATCATTGAAGTTTCATCGGAGTCCGAAACAGATGAAATTGACCTGTCTGATGAAAGCGAAGATAGCGACGACAATGAAGACGCGGAGTGCATCTATTGTGCAGGGCTTTTCTCAGACGACCAGAATGGAGAGAACTGGATTCTGTGCTCCAAATGCATGAACTGGGCACATACGGAAGAGATATGTTTGTGATAGGTGTCATTAAAGGTGCTACAGGTGCCAAATATCTAATTACTTGGTTTATATACAATGGTCAAAAGACCTCCCTAAATTAGGAACCCATTTTCAAGACAGACAGTTTTGCAACATTATTTGTTTTGCAGCATATGTAATGTAAATGTATAACAAGAGCAGAAATTGAACATGCATCATCATTCTAACATGCTAAATAAAGTATATTTAGTGTTTCTGCTAACATTCATGGCTTTCATTTTCTTCTATAACCTACTTTAAAAGAATCCCTAAATTAGGCGACTTTCCTATATATATATATATATATTATTTATAAGAAATCATCTTCACATAATTTTTAGTTTGACAAATCGGCAAACTCGTATTTAAAAAGTTTTCAAAAGTATTCTTCCTTTTGGTCCAGGAATTTGAATTTTCAAAAGGAGTTCTATTACAGGGCATGTAGAACCTTGGCCTGTAGTGGAACGCCTTAGAAAGTTTAGATTCCAACGATACTCCACCAATCTAACTAGTTGATGTCGGCCGTCTTTAGCTCCTGAGTAAGAAACCTGATACTCATTTGACAGAGGGATGGGTGAACCTTAGGATTCGCCTAGAGGAATAACAAGGTGGAAAAGATTTCCGATCCCCGCTGGGAATTGAGCCAGGCTCCTGCAGAACACAGTCTAGGACCAAAACTATTTGCCAACAAATCCACTGAATCTTCAAACCTTAAAGATATTTGCACGCATTTTCTTTTATCGCTTCAACTAAAAGTCTGCTAAAACGTATTTTTGCTCTAGCTGCTATAATCGAAAATGCTCCTTATTTTCATTAATTATTTATTTGTTTTGTTACTATAATTTAATTACTTGCTTTTAAAATGAATGTCAGTAAAACCATAAAACTAAAATAGTTATAATTACTAATGTAAGAATCAAAATTTTGAACAGCGTCATTTGAATCACCACTGGTTTAGATAACATGTTTTAAAACATAGCAATATATACAGGGTGGGCGGAATGTAACTAGGTATCGAAATGATCTTATTTCTTTTATGTTTATAGAGTTATTTACTTGAAATTTATACAGCATGTACACATATATATGGGAATGTGATTGTCTACCTTAAAATTCGATGTAGGCATCTGTGGCGTTGACCAATGACCTCAGACGACGTCTTGCATGAAGATAATGTCGTCGGTATTTTCCCGTGGGCCAAACGTAATCCTGAAGCATTTCAAGATATTGTTCCGCGTTCATTGTGTCACGCAGGAAATATGGACCGACGACATTTGTAGCCGTTATTCCACACCACATGGTCACTTTCGGTCGAGACTGCATCTTCTCCACCGTAACTCCAGGATCCTGTGCCACCCTGTAATGGCAATTGTGCCGATTGACGAAACCTCCCACATGGAAAACTGCCTCGTCACTCCAGAGGATGTTGTCGAACAATTGAGGCCAATCTTCATGCCAACCCAACCCAACCTGACACCCTGTGACTTTTTTTTTATGGGGCTGGGCAAAGGACGAGGTGTACCGGACGAAACCTCACACATTGGACGAATTGGAAGCACGGATTCGGGAAGTTCTTGCCAACATCCCACACAACTTCCTCCAGAAATCTGTGGATTCCATTCAAGGTCGTTTGAGGTCATTGGTCAACGCCACAGGTGCCTACATCGAATTTTTAGCTAGGCAATCACATTCCCATATATCTGTATATATGCTGTATAAATTTCAAGTAACTCTATAAACATAAAAGATATAAGATCATTTCGATACCTAGTTACTTTCCACCCAACCTGCATATATAAATATTTTTTTTAGTTCTGATTTTGGCTTATTTATCAGCCCCACATTTAATGTGAGGCTACAAAAAATTAGTCTATAGACTCATTGAGTTGTTCCCCTCCACGGAAATCTTTAGTAAAAGGCGAAAGAGTTTTTCGTCTGAAGGGAAACCAGAGTACAGAATACCAGGCGCCCTCGGTAAATAATGTATGTAAACTATTCTTCGTCAGAATTGTGGCATCTCTGTTATGTTATTCTACAAATAATAATTTAAAAATATACAATAATTCTACTTACATTATTGAAATATAAGAATTCGATGTAATTTAATTAATTTGTAAAATTAAAATTAACACAGACTTACTTAAATACAAGTTTATTCCCAAATACTACATAGGAGAAGCTTCCAAAAACAGCAGAGTCATCGTTCCCATAATGACAGATAGTTTCGAAAAGTTTTTATTGATTTCTGAAAATCTTGTTTTTCTCACCGAATCCTACAGCAATTAATAAAAATATTGTATTTCAGTGTTTTTTTTTTTTGTTTTTTTTCAAAAATGCCCACTCCGCTTAAGTCGTCAAAAATGTTTGGTCCCTTGAGTGACGACTTAACGAGGTTTTACTGTATTTGGTATTGTTTTCAATGGATTTCCGCTATTAGCTTAAATGTTAGAAATGCAATCATCTCATTTCAGTTGTCAGCTGTAGCTTGATGCTTAAGGTCTCGGACTTACCTATTGAAGGTTGTCGATTGAAACTGGTATAACTATCTTTTTTTTCTCGATGTCCGCATGGTTTTTTTTTTCTTATTTTCCTAATGTTTTCTTTTTTTTTTTTATAACTTTTTTTTTTATTTTTCCTTATGTTAATGTACTTTCTTTTTGTTATTAAGATGGTTCTCCTTGTGCTTTAGCACAAAATTATATTCATTTGTAAGTTCGAAAATTAATTAGATTTCAGAGAAATGTTGTACAGTATACTCTCAATATCTCGAAGTTGAAGGGACGCTAAAAAAAATTCGCTAAAAAAAAAAGATAACAAGGTCATAATCAAAACATAAAAATTCACGTAAAAACACAAGATACGGAATCTAAAAATGAGAGTCTTGATAGATGAGAATAAGAATAAATACGTAACGATGGTTGACAATAAAGATGAAATACAGCAATGATAATTTTAATTTTTAAAAGTAGCCGAAAATAATTATATTAAATTGAAAATTCCGGCGATTTTTCCGGAAAAATTAAATTTTTACTTCGAAAACTATTCGACATAACAACAAAATCGGCCCAAAATCGGTAGCTATTGCGTTTGTCCTGTCCGTCCGCCCGTGTGTCTTCCCCCTAACAACTCCCGAATGAAGGTCGGATCGACAAACGGACTTAACCATCGTGAGACCCAAACACCGTAGGAATGCATGGTGTAAGAAGGTGTCTTAGTTGTCTTATTCTGATAAATGTTCTAGTACGAATCCAGCACATTAAAACTGGCTTAATATATTGTTTGTCATTTACAGTAACACTGTCTTTCAATTGGTTGTACTGTTGTCTCTGTTTTGTTATGGTGCGGAGTATGGTCAGGGCCGGAACTAGGGGGGGGCAGGTGGGTGCATCTGCCCCGGGCGCCGGCTTGGAGGGGGCGCCGGTTTGGAGGGGATGTCGAAGGCGCCAGCCCAGACACGGGGCGCCGAAAAAGCGAAGAAATAATAAATTATTTTCTGTATGTTACAATTTTTCAAATAATACAGTATTATTTGTGCGATTTAGTTTTTAACGTCTTCAATTTTATTTTAATTTAATTTGATGTAATTTAAAAAAAAAATAATATCACATAGATATTAAAAATTCATTATTAATTGAGAATTATCCCTGCCCAGTTTCAATCGGCCATATGCAACTTACAACCGATCTTCGTAGGTGCTCCAGCTTGTGTGGCAACTTTCGGCTCGTTGTGGTTAAATGCAGATAAATTTTTGGAGGGAAATTTTTGTTCTTGGAAATCACTTGAAACGTCAATGAAAAAGGGAGGAGTAGATAAAGAGGTACAGGAATATATAGCAAGAGAAGAAACTCACTGGAGACAAGTGCTCGCTGTATCATTGATGCAATAGTATTTTTAGCAAAACAAGGAGGGCCATTAAGAAGATCATCTGAGCTAGATAATTTTGGTGATCTAAGAAGTGGGAGATTTTTAAACACAATCGATTTGATTTCCCATTACAATGCTGATTTACGTGATCATATTGATCGCAATAGAAAAGGTCAGATTCGATATTTTTCCCCACAAGATACAAAATGAATTTCTCACGTTAATTAGCAGCAAAGTAAGAGAAGATATTCCCAAAGATGTGAATGATGCCAAATACACTCATTACCAAAAAAAACGACGTACCTAGAAGAAGTTGTCCGATTGTAATGAAATTTCTTATGCAAAGACATTGGGATCGCCCATGCAAATGTTTAAACTTTGGTGTCCAATGAATGAATAGCGAGAGCTACAGCGCATCGGAACTGCGCACTCAGCAGGTGTATATAAGAAGCGATTCTCAATCTGATGGTCAAAATTTCTGTTGCATTGTGAGTTAGATACCTTTCAACGACTGAAAAAATGCCTCGCAGCAGGATTCGAGCTCATTACATGCAACTATCAGAGTTTGAAAGAGGTCGTATCATTGGATTGAAAGAGGCAGGTTGGACAAATCGGAGAATCGCTCGTTATGTGGGTCGAAGTGATGCGGCGATTAGAAGATGCTGGCAGGAATGGGTGGACAATGGCAGATTTCAGCGTCATGAAGGTAGCGGTCGCCCTAGGGCCACAGCAGAGCGGGAGGATAGAGTGATTGTCAGATCAGCTGTCACAGCGCCTGAATCATCGTTATCAACCATCAGATGTGCGGCCCGCACATGAGTGTCCACCATGACGATTCACAGACTGCTGAGAGAGCGACATCTACGCTCGTACCGACCGCTACGCCACCTGCCACACATGTCTGCACACCGTCGGGCCAGATTACAGTGGTGCTTGGCTCGATCCGGTTGGAATGATGCTGACTGGGGACGTATAGTGTTTAGCGACGAATCCCGCTTCCAACTGTGTCCTCACAATCGTCGCAGACGTCTGGAGACGTCCAGGGCAGCTTATCGATCCTGCTTTCACTATTGCACGCCATACAGGCCCTCAACCAGGAGTTATGGTCTGGGGTGCCATTTCCCTTGATAGCTGGACCCCTTTGGTCGTCATTAGCGGCACACATATAGCACAGCGGTACGTCAACGACATTCTGAGATCTGTTTTGCTACCCTTCCTTTTGCAGTACCCTGGCCTTATTTTTCAGCAAGATAATGTCAGACCACATACAGCACATGTTGCTATGACCTGTCTTGCAGCTTGTGAAACACTTCCTTGGCCAGCCAGATCCCCAGATCTCTCTCCAATCGAGCATGTCTGGGATATGATGGGAAGGCGACTGCATCCACCAGGGAATGTGGATGACCTAGCCCGACAATTGGAGCAAATTTGGCAAGAAATACCGCAGGAGACCATCAGGGAGCTTTATCACTCTATGCCACGTCGTGTGGCAGCTTGCATTCAGGGTAGAGGTGGGTCAACACCTTATTGAGCTCGTTACTTTGTAATTCTGTAACTCTGAAATAAATCATTCAATTTGTCTGAAATTTTAATCATTTTCTATTCTGTACATAATCTTCCTCTCCACCAATTTTTGTCTCCATCGGACAACTCCTTCTAGGTGCGTCGTTTTTTTTTTGTTATTGAGTATATTTTTCAATTATATTTGATGCTATCCCAGATATAAGCCACAAAGAACAGATGACCCAAATTATTCGGTATATGAAAATGACTGAAACTGGACCTGATATAACAGAGTTTTATACATTTTTTTATTATTCATGACAAAATGGGGTTAGGAATATCGGAAGAAATTTAAAAAAAATTACAAAATGACGTATTGGACATCAAAAATTGCAGAGGCCAGTCTTATGACAATGAAGCTAACATGGCCGGCATTTATAAGGGAGTTCAAACTAGAATTCAAACAGAAAATAAGCTGGCATGTTTTATACCATGCTCAGCTCATTTCTTAAATTTAGTTAGTGTGCATGCTGCTGAGCTCTCTCTACAAGCCCAATTTTTTTTGGCATAGTAAACCGTCTCTTTGTTTTTTTCTCATCTTCTACTTCAAGATGGGAAGTTTTAAAGAAGCATGTGCCAATTTCCTTAAAATCCCTGAGTAAGACCAGATGGTCAGCAAGGAAGGAGTCAGTGGATGTTTTTCATAAGCATTTAAACTATTTGAATTTATGCTTTAGAGGAATTGGTCGAAAGTTCGCTCTGTAATGCTGAAACAAAAGCGGAAGCTAGATGTTTGGCACAAAACATTTGCAAATTTGAATTTATTGTCCTGCCATGCTTCTGGAGCAGAATGCTGGAGCAGAATTCCTACAAAGGGATGATGTCACCGTAGACACAGCTGCGAGACACATCAAGGGCTTAATAAGAGATTTAGAATCAATAAGGAGCATTGCACCAGAAGATGCTATTTCGGAAGCCAGAAGAATAGCTGAAAGCCTTGATGTCCCTCAAGAATTTGAGGAAAAACGGAAAAGGAAAAAAAAAGATAATGTTTGAAGAGATGTTGAAGATGAGATCAGTGGATTATCGCAAGAAGACTCTTTTAAAGTGGGATTGAGGGGAATATTTGATATCATTTTAAATGACATGAATGTTCGATTTAAAGCTCTGGAAGAAGTAAACTTTAAATTTAGTTTCCTGAATGGAAAAATAATGAATAAAATGAGTGTTGCAGAGCTAAGGTTAGAAGCTGAAAAAGTCGCGGATTTCTACAAAACGGATTTGAACAAAAAAAAACTATTTCAAGAAGTAGAAAGCTTCAAGCACCATGCGATGGAAATTGACGATGGATTAAAACGGCACATGCAAAGGCAATGCTCCAGATTATTTATAAACATGGGCTTCAAGATGTTTATCCAAACTTGACTAAGGCATTGAAGATTTTTCTAACTTTACCAGTTACAGTTGCTTCAGCCGCAAGAAG
>JAFIDM010010028.1:36980968-36991698 GCA_023159025.1 Thereuonema tuberculata | reverse complement strand
GCTAAAATGTGCCAGAAATGGAGGCGGAGACGTGCTGCGAAGGCAGGCACTGTGTGGCAATTGTGGGCTGTGGTCTTGGCAATGGCACTGGATATGACCGCTCTGGCGGAAGTGGAAACAGATGAGTTGGTTGTCCGGGTGCATCATTTGTTGGGTGTCGACTTCGTGTTGATGTTCTCTGCCTGGAGGTCGATCGGATATATTACAGGGCTGTTCAGGACTATGTTCTGTGGTCAAGAGGAGTGCAAGCCTTTGGACTGTGGCAGTGATCTGCCACTGTAGGTCTTCTCAGAAGGGCTGATAATGGTTATGTTTGGGAGGTGATCAGCATGAGGGTCAGGCTTCCATCTTCCAGCATTCGCGACAAGTTCAGTGACTTCTGAGATACGGAGGGCCAGTAGAACCATGTAAATGTCGGGGGCAATGACCTTCAGCAGGTGGTGAAGTTGTTTAGCATCACTCATCTGCAGGCCAATTTTTCGGCAAAGATGGATGACATCTTGTAAATATGCCTTGCAAGATCATGGCCCTTGGGCATGGGTGGCCAGGATTTGTTCTGTATCCCTGGTGGTGTGATGAGGTGTCACGAAAGAATCTGTGAATTTCTTGACAAAGGAAGTGTAGAGGAATGTAAATTATATTTACATTCCTATATTAATAATTAATATTATTTATCTAGTTATATTTTGGCTTGAAAAGAAATTTTTATTTTTTTTTTTTCAATGCGGAGAAGCAAATTCAAATTCGAAATTTGCATAATGTAAATTAGTGCCGAAACATCACGAGAGTAATGGACATTTAATGGGTTGCAAAGCCTCACTCTGGGCCAGTAAAATTTAGATCTCATAACGAAAACTAGAAACTAATTAAGAACTAAATTGAACTAAATTTTTAATAACTAATTTTATTTCTAAAAGAATACCAAGGAATTACTTCCAAGAAGAAAAGAAGATTGAAGAATAGAAGAATTCCTAATCCACTGGCAAACGGAATTATTACGGAGCTGAATCATTTTTCACAGAGGTGAAATCGACATATATAGTCAAACCATTTGCCGATATAGGAGACCATAGAAGGCAAGGCATTATGGGAGATCTCAACTTGAAGAGAAACATATGACTAGAGATGCCGGATCCATATTGGAGCGTGCGAGGATTCAAGTGCCGTATGAAGAAGAATTCCGGACTACTCAGCATAGCTGTGGATATTCCTACCCATTAGCTCGAGGAGAAATTGCTCAGCAAGGTGAAAAAGCCTAAAGCATTCAACGAGAACTGTAAGTAAGAATTTATTATTTTATTCGGAAGTGAAAACGTTCAAGTTGAACTCCCGGCAAAAGTACTCGAGACAGAGTTGGATAGAAACCCGAACAAATTAGAGAAAGCGGAATTACAAATAACAACGCTAAAGAAAATTCACACAGGTGTTTTAAGTGAAGTCATTATTTCGGATATTCACATAGGTGATTAAATTAGTCATTATTTAATTATTTCAAGCGAAAATAATTTTAAATTTTGACCGGATCTCACTTGACAATAAAATGAGATTCAAGTGATAGTTTATTATTCATAGTGATATAAAGTGCTTCAGTATTAAGGAGTTAATAAAAGGAAGAGTACATATAGAATTGTACTGAGAACTTATAATTATCAAGAATTATTTTCGTTAGTTTCACAGAAACTGTGAAGAGCTATTATTATTACTTAATTATTAATATCAAGTAGATATTGAAACAGGAAGTGAATTACATGACTATTGAAGTTTAAAGAACTGTGATTCCAGATTTAAGATTGAACTATCTTTAGCTGTTAACTTTATAGTAAGCTGTCTTCAGCATTGAAGAAACCTGAAGATTTTTGTAAATACAAGTATTCAGATTTTATGTGTTCACTCTATTGATAATAAATCTTTTAAGATTTTATTTTTCTCTGCTACTCATTCTTACACTCGGCGAAAAAAAAACTAACCCACCTGCACAACTACAGTACAGGCTTGTAATTTTTCATCATGGATAAGGTTAAGGTCAAAGGTCAAAAGGTTAAAAATCAGGACATTTCAGCCTAACTACTAGGCTATTTTCAACTGTGCTGCTGGTTTGGATAAGGTGAGCTTAAATAGTTTTTTATAATAGTATTTGATAGCCAACACCCCAACCATCAACCATGAACTATTTGCCAAGACTCTCTCAATGTAATGGAGAAGGTGTTGGGGACTTGATCTACTATCTGGATATTGTCAAAGTTAAGGGTATGGGTTGTACTTTTGCTATGCTGATTAAAATGGATTTAAATTCATCTTTATTATTGTAATTGAACTGGTGCTGTTTCAGTCATTTATTAAGATTTTGGTTGTATAGAGATTTAATTTTTCCATTAATTATGGTGCTGATTGCTATTTTTTAAATTTTTGAATATCATCCCCTAATTGATGAATATACGAGCTGTGCCCCGAGGTGTCACCCGCGTTAAGTTCGGTCCTTCTCGGTAATGTTCGGTTCTCGTCGTGCGGCGAAGCCGCCCCGTCGCCATCGCCGCACCCGTTGATTGATGTTCATGTTTACTGCTCTGCTCCTATTGATCGTAGCGTGATGTTATATAGCCTATAACCTTCCTCAATAAATGGGCTATCTAATCCAAAAAGAGTTTTTCAAATCGGACTGGTAGTTCCTGAGAACAGCGCATTCAAACATACAAACTCTTCAGATTTATATATTAGTATAAGATTCCATAGTCATATGAATATATTGTTCATCCGTTAAAACGACTATTTTTTAGCCTTTGTCGGCTTCAGTAAATATTCTATCCTTAAGTTGTTTTATTTCTTTATATGCTAATTTATCTTCAGGTGTTATATTGGTGATTAGGGTTATAATGAAAGATATTTTTTGCTTTCTTATAGTTTCTTTGGCATCCTGAGTTATGTCCTTGTTAAAGGCAGTTTCGATCCTGTCAATAATATCTAATTTGGGCATTTTGGAGTAGGTCATATTATATTTTAATCCTTTTTCTAGTAGGTTCATCTGTTGCTTGCTGAGTGGATACATACATTGGTGTGGCCTGTTTGCGTCTTATGATTACTTGTATATCTAATTTCATAAAGCGGGTCCAATTATTTAAGATGTCTGTCCGTGTTGCATTTCGGGGCTACTAAACCTATGTTAGCTGAATATTGAAGTAGGTCGACAAAATGGATTTCCCTCATTTCTTGTTGTAGTTTGCTTGATAATTCTTTAATGGCATTAAGGGTTTCATAAATTTTTTTTCAATTCATTTTTAATCTTTCATGAAGAAATTTACGTGCAGTTTTTTTAACGATGATATTGCTTTTTTGATTTCCTGAAAGATTTCTTACATTGAGGGATTTTTGGTATTAGTTTTAGTTTAAACAGGTTCTATTAAAGTTTATATGAGTTCTTGCAGCATTCATTACTTTTGTGATTTTGATGAACTGATTAAAGTTTCTTATGGTGCTTTTTATATAAAGAGACTTAGGGTGGAGTGCACCAATCTTTCGTTAACTTTGACGGTTCGTTAACTTTGATGATTGGTGCATCAACTGGCATTTTAAGTGCCCCAACGTTCGTTAGAGGTTTAACAGTCGTTAAATCGCTGATGAGGTCGTCAAATTTTAACAGCTGTTAATCCTTTCACGAACGAAGGTGCACGGAAAATGCCAGTTGATGCACCAACCATCAACGTTAACGAACCGTCAAAGTTAACGAAAGCTTGGTGCACTCCACCCTCATAATAGAGGAAGTTGAAATTAGAAATATACTTACTTATTTGTAATGGGCTGCCGTTTTGGGACTTTTCAGTGCCTTCTTGTTCGTTGTGGTAATATTCCATTAGAATGGCCTTATTATTGGTCAGTTGTATCATTTTGCTGTTGACATTGAAATACATATTCCATCACTCTAACTCTTGAAATATTTAAAAACATTCGAAATTATACCTCTGGCTCGTGTAACGTTTTCCCTCGCTTACTGACAGTAACTTGATTTTTCAAAGACTCAGTTTGAAGTCATGGTTTCCAGGAGAAAGTAAGTGATGAGAAATTGCCAAATAAGGAAGTTTTTCTGAAATGGACTGAACTGTGCCGTATGTTTGATTGGTGTAATCACCAGGATAGCTCAGGCACTCCCTTGCTGTCCTCCGTGTCTACGGAATGGACTTATCTGTTGCTCTTCACATGTTCCGGTCTGATAGTTATTTGGCTACTTGTTTCCAAATTGTATTTTTTAACTTGCCAGTGGAACGCAGGACTTTAAAAATGATCATGTATTTTAAGTTGTATAAATACTTTTTTATTTTTAATTGATGGGTCTTGACTTGGAGTTTCTTAATTTTTTAAGCTTTTATATCCTATAAAAGTTAAAGCACTCTACTACAGGCCTTTGCGGGTGCTTGGGGTCGCGGTAGATAAGTCTCCCGATGTTTCGTGATCAACGGGACGAAGTTGAGATCCAGTGGTCAACCCGACGCCCGCCTGCCTGTAATTCCCACAAAAGAAAAGCGGTACCAATTTTAGAGAGGGCTGGGTGAACCTTAGGACCCGATTGGAAGAGAATTCAGCTTTGAATATCCCCGATCTCCGCCGGAGCAGGAATTGAACCCGGCCCTTCCAGGCCACTATCAAGCATATTACCACTTAACTGTATGTAGTACATACTTTCCGTTTAATAATAAAATTTATCATAAACATCATTGGTTCTATTGAAATTAGTAAGTAATTTAAGTGATATTAAAATTAATAAAGGCAAAAATAATATATTACAATTAATAAAGACAAATAATTTTTAATATAAAATTTCTTTGTTTTATATAGAAATTGTTCAAATTGGATTAATATTTTAGTATTGTTTTGTATTGAAGATAAGTTTCATTCCCTTTTTTTAAAAATTCAAAAATTAAGATAAATCAATCGTCACCTTCATTATTCGCTTTTGTAAAAGCGTCACCAACACATAAACTTTTTAAATCACGAAGAACAGTTTGAAGGAATCTTTAGCTATTTTATTTTTACATACTGAAGAAAAACAGGATCGAACCAATCAAAATTAACAACTGGAAATCTCAATTATTCAACCAAAAAAAAAAGAACGATATTCCTTTCGTCAACGCTAGAAAATCCCTTCCGTTGTGCTGCTGTGCAGAAATCTTTCTTTCTTGTATTTTTCTTGAAACTGTATTAAGTATAGACTAATACATTGAGAAGAAACTTGTATAAAAACCACTGGATAGACTTTAGAATCGGGCACTGGTGGTGATTGGGTGCGGAAGAAGACACCACGTGTTTTGTTTAATATGTCGGATTTCTTTATTTGTGCGGAGAGATATTTTGTTTTGTTTTTTTTTTTGGTTTTTTGGTCACATGACTTCTTTGTTCTTTGTTCATTTGTTGTTTGTTCTTTGTTCTGCTCTGCCAAATAATGGATGGTTTTGAAAGGTTAACGGACGGTAAATGTGATTTTGTTTATTTGGCGAGTTTCAGAGATGGATGTAAGAAAGATGTTATTGATTTCTGTATGAATGTGGATATGATTGCGAAACAGTATAAATGTCCAAATTGTGGTAAAAACATGAAATTGACGGAAAGAAGGGATCGGAATGATGGTTATTCGTGGTCGTGTCGTGTGTATGAAACTAAAGTTTACCCAGGTAAGCAGTTTTCAAAAATTTCATTTGCAACCGAAAACAATTAGGATTAGCTTAGCTACAATTAACTTCCCTAAGGCACATTTTCAACCAAAAACAATTAGAATTAGGTTAGCTACAATTAACTTCCCTAAGGCACATTTTCAACAAAAAAAAAAACACAATTAGAATTAGGTTAGCTACAATTAACTTCCCTAAGGCACATTTTCAACAAAAAAACAATTAATATTAGGTTAGCTACAATTAACTTCCCGAAGGCACATTAACTTCCCTAACCCAAAGTTTCCGCACGAGCAGGATGTAACCCTTCAAATTTGGCTTCGGTTAGGTTCAGTTAGGTTGGCTTAGCTGCGGGATGTATTTATTGAAAAATAACCCCGCAATTTCCATCGACTCATATTTCACTAATAACCGATGTCCGCCATCGTGAATATAGTCCGTAAACAACGATGACATCACTGTTTCAAAAAAAAAAATTAGTTCCAAACCAGTGCCCGAACCACTTAATTTTACCCAAACCACTTAATTTTTTTCCAAGCTCCTCATGTCCAGCTAACTAAACAAATGTATTCCTATCTTATGCCCAAAGTTCAATATTTTTTATTATTAATAATTTAATATTTATTATTTTTTTAATAATTATAAAAATAATCCTTTCATTAACGAAACGTCTGGAAATTTTCATTATCATCGAGGATTTATTTTACATTGCAAGAATACTGTAAATGAAAGATCTGTGAATGTTCTTTGCAGAAATTACATGCTCAATAGCGTCTTAATGTATAAAATTAAAAACACGATAATATAATTAGTTCTTATTTATTCCTCTGCAAAGTTTTTATCTATTCTTAAACTTAGATTATTCAAAAAAAGTAATTTGTAATCGCATCCCATTTGATTGTTTTATTGGTTCTGCAATTTCGATTGAAATCAATTAAATTGAAGTATTTCAGATTATTGAAACACATTGTTTTATATATATACAGTCGGACCTCGATATAAGGTCACCCCTTGGGACCTCGCAAAAGGGACCTTATAAGCGGGATGACCTTATAACCGATTCTTATGCATTTGTCAATAAAAAGCATGATATAAATACAGTAAAATTCTTTGTAAAATTTAATGCGTACAAAAATATCATTTTATTAGGTTGTAATTTTTTAATTTAGTTGAACTGATTAAAATTAATGGAATCAGAATGAAATTATTTTTTTTTTTAAATTTTAATTCGGAATAAAGTTGTATACAAATAGTACTAGTATGCTCAAAAAAAGTACTGATATACAACTGACCTTACGTAAATTAATCCATAATATAGAACCGTCACGATTTTGGTTTCATCTTTTGTACAATGTTTTCTAAGTTTTGTAGTTTCTGAAAATTTAATGCTATGAGTGCTTCTGCTTGTGTCACCGCTTCACTTTCAGTATTACTGTCGTTATCCTCACTTTCTAATGCATTGTAATCTAAAACTTGCAAAACAACTTCGGAAATCGAAGCTTGAGAAGTGGTAGCCATTTCTTAATCAATTCTCGCATATTCACTTTCCCCTTCTGTAGCACTGCCGCGATTTCTGACATTTTATATTTACACAGGTAAAGGAATATCGTCTTCATCATCTTTTTTCCTGCAATTTGAGGGGATGAAGTGCTTTGTGGAAAAGCTGTCCCTCCGTCAGTAGGAGAAATGACGCCGATAAAAGATCGTACCTAAGGAAAAAACCTTGGAATTGAATCAGTGTGGCAGTAAAGTCACAGAAAAAAGTGATTACGGTGTTTAAGACCTGACCATATATCCGATAATCCATATCAAAGAATTCCTATTCAATGAGCCGGGACTTTAGAAAAGTGACCTTATATGCGGGGTAACCTTTTATGCAGGTGACCTTATATCGAGGTCCAAGTGTATATATATATTTATATATAAAATCCTTTTTCTTTATGTTTCAATTGGGAAATCCATACAAAATTACTATGTATTTGAATGTATTATAAATTATGAATGAATTCTCATGTTTGTACATCAACATTTATTAACATTTCTATTTCAACATCACATCTAATGTTCAGATAAAATTCCTTATTGTGGACAATTGGTTAGGTTGTTTGGATGAAGGTTTAACTGAGAGCCAGCATCAGTCAATATCTTCTTACTTTTCTGTAAATAGAGATCTTTGTTGGGAAGTTCGGCTTCTCTTAAGAAAAGATCGGCAACTGAAACAAAAGAAATAATAACAAAAAAGCTTAATAAAATATATTAGATTTGATTATTTTATTAATGTAAAATAAGTCTTTGGGGAGCATCCATATGAAGTAGAGGACGATGCCTTGCAATCTCGCTAGGAAATCATCTTAATTCGTATTTTGTCTACATTGTGGTTCTTAATAGAGATTATTACAGAGATTAAAATAGAGATTTAAATAAATAATAAAATATAGTAAATTGATTTATTCTTTCATTTTATTAGTCTTATATAAAGCAAGCAAAATTTACTGCTAATGTAATATTTCACTGAAAATTTTCGCAAATAAAGCAAATTTTGTTTTTAAAAAATCAAAATCCTTTAGACATTATTAAAGATGTTAAAATATAATATCATATAGAATCTCAAGATATAACCGAAAGAAACTACATATTACCACTGATTTATCTTTAACAAATAAAACAAAAATCAGAAAAACTGAAATACCAGTAAAAATGGGTTGCTCGTCAATTCTACAAATAATAATAAAAAAAAGACTCAACAGTTATAGTTAACAGCATAGAATTATGTTAAAAACTGAAATCAATCCTTTTTGTTTGGATAATTTTATTTAATAGTAAAAAAGAAAAAAAAACCGCATTTAAGAAATAAAGAGTTGTCGTAGATTCAGAATGTAATATTTACCTCACTCTTAGGTGAACTCTCCAAATTGTAAACCTATCTCTTTCATCTGAGGCTGAATAACAAATCTATCATTTGCACTCGAAAGGAACAACTTAGAAATACTTTTAAGAAAGGGAATAAAAACGCACACTAATATCAGTGGTAATATGTAGTTTCTTTCGGTTATATCTGGAGATTCTACATGATATTATTATTTTTTTTTAATTTACAGTATGATACCGGGAATCCAAGACAGCCTGTTTATTAACCGTCCTCAGTTGGATTTACCCAGCATCTGAGTTTTTATTCCCTTTGTTAGTTTATTCCCTTTGTTACACATATTAAAATTCCTTTATTAGAAATGTTTTTCTCTGTTGACATTAAATTATAGCATTAAATTCGACAGAAGAAAATTCCACAGTGAAGGACTTCACTCAAATCAGCAAAACTGAATCAATCTGGTTTTTAAATATTACTAGTCGGCTACCCGTCGCTTCGCTCCGGAAGCCTCGCGTATGTAACGGAAAACAATTTATTATTTATTAAAAAAAAAACACACACACAAATTACATCAAGTAAAATAAAACTAAAATTTTTTAAAAAAATTTTTTTATTTTAATTTTTGGTGTATATATTCTCTCAATTCACGACTGCTTTTAGAATCAGCGTGTGAATCATATATCTGTGATATATATATTTTTTTTTATAGAGATTAGAATGTAATCCTTGTGGTCTAATGCCTAAGACGTCCAACTTCGGAGCAGAAGGTTGCATGTTGGATTCCAGTAGATAACTTGTAGAAATTATTTATATTTTTGTAAATTACAATAATTGCACCAGACCGAAAGAGAAATAAAAGATTTTCGTAATATAGATACAATTTTCAGTCGCTTTTGAGCTACAAATAGTGAGCTTTCAGTATTCTACTTAATAGAAATAGTGCTTCTTTCTTTCTTGAGTCTCTTTTTTTTAATTCCATTGATACTTTACAGTGGTTTTTGAGTTAGAAATAGTGATTGTTTTTGAGTAACGAATAGCGATTTTTCAGTATTCTATCTAATAGAAATAGTGATTATTTTTTTTTCTGTTCTTTTTTATCCAATTCCAATTGATACTTTTCAGTGGTTTTTGAGTTACAAATAGTGAAAATTATCTACTAATCTAGGCCATCAGATTGTTCGATATATATATTTGAAGAAGAGATTTCAGATGGACGTTAGTTGATATAGATGATAAATGAAGATCATAGCTTGTATACGAAATTCTTCGCAACAAATTGATTGTGAGTATTCTTTAGAGTGAAGATAACCAAATTCTGTTGAATTGTGACTCAAAGACCTAAAGTTGTATGTGAGTTAAGACAACGTTTTCCAATTAAATGGAAACTTTATTTAGAGTTTGTCCTTGAGCTTTATTGATAAATATCGCATAAGAAGGTCTGATCGGAAATTGTTTTCTTGTGAAAGTGAATGGAAGTAGATTACCGCATGGTTCCATAGACATCCTATGGATGAAAACAAAATCTCCTTTGTGAGTTCTGTTATAATTTCGGTTTCTATGAGATCATTATCAAATGAACAGCATTTAAGTTGTGTTCCATTGCAGTATGCAAACTTGGGATTGATGTTTCGCAACAATATTATTGGAGATCCAATCTTCAATGACAAACGATGTTGAGGAATTCCGCTGAGATTCAATGCGTTCAGACACTCGGGCATATAGAGATGTTCCTGTGGTGAATTATCAGAAGTGTCAATTTTGTTCGCACTTGTATTGTATGCTCTGTAGTCTCTCCTTGTATTCTTAGACTTATCATTCGATTGATGTTATCGACACTCTCGTTCATCTCGTTTATCCAATTCCAATTGATACTTTTCAGTGGTTTTTAAGTTACAAATACTGATTTCTCAGTATTCTACCTAATGATGTACTGCTTCTTTCTTTTTTGACTTTCTTTTTAATTACAATTGTTACTTTTCAGTCAAAGTCAGTTCAGTTTTGACAGATAAGTCAAAAAAGCAATATGAAGAGAGTTGTAGTTCCCATGGCCTAATGGGTAAGATGTTTGACTTGGGATGAGAAGGTTGCAGGTTCGATTCCTGTCGCGGATGTTTCATTGAAAAAATTTTTTCTATTTTTCATTCTAACAGAAAACTGCGCCGGACAGACACACAGACAGACAGAGAAATAAAAGATTTTAGTAATATAGA
>JAFIDM010010028.1:36963880-36980958 GCA_023159025.1 Thereuonema tuberculata | reverse complement strand
AGACACACAGACAGACAGAGAAATAAAAGATTTTAGTAATATAGATTACGAAATTTATCTCATTGTCTCCAGATATGTGAGTTCTTGCTCAATATGTGAGGAGAATCGAATTTCAATTCTACGGATTCTATTTATTATATATCAATAATTTTAATAATAGATTAAATAAAATAAACAACTGTTAACCAATTCCATTTTCTGTTCATATCAGTTGTTACTAATATGTTCATATCTTTTATTATAATTAAGAATTAATCTGATATTCGTGTTCAATTGTGGATGATTTGATTTGTAAAAACTTCCACTGCCACAAATAACTCAATCTATACTTACATTCATGGACGATGCCATCTTCTGTCTCTTTGCAGAAATATCTCAAAGCAAAATGGTCGTAATCAGTGTAAACTAAAAGTTTAATGGATTGGCCATCTGCAAAGAAAGTCAAAATTTTTACTAATCAAGAAATTAAAATGAGACTTATTAGAAAAGTAAAATAAAACTAGCAGAAACTAGACTCGCACACTTTATTGAATACTAAGTACTTAAATAAATAATTTAGTCTATGACGAGGCATTTTAAAGTGACTAATACTACAACGCTGTAGAATTATTAGAAATTTCAAATTTTGGTTCTAGTTTCAGAAATAATGGCGCTTTTGTTAAGGCCTTTTCCAAGTTTTTAAAAATAAATAATTCTTATAAAGTTTACATTGTTGAAAATATAATTGTGCACTTCTACTTGGATTTCTACGTGGGGATGATGAATTTCCTATTACTAGCTACTGTAGATTTTGAATAAAACGGTTCACAAAATGTGATCTAGTTGGGAATGAAGAGACTCACTTCGCTCGTCTAAATTATGGAACTAGATTATTTATTGATACGTAATTAAGTCTGATTGTATAAAAGAGCTATAATTATTAATTTCCTTACTAATATCCATTCATTTTAAGTTATTAGATGTTTCTGTGAGAAATAATTCGAGATTAAATCTTCATTGGCATTAAAGTCGTTTCATATAAATAATATTTTTTTTTGTGGACTTGCTTTGCTTTATTTAACCCTATTATTATTATTTCCAGGTTTCTCAAAAAAAAAACAGGCTATTATTGAATCTGCTTAGTTTTTTCAATGACTGTTGAAATTTGAACTAACACTTTCAAATGTGAATTGTTGTTAAAGAAAATGATCAACATATCGACTTCCAATTAGATTCTAGACAAAAATTAAGGTAAGAACATCAACACTGGTTTAAGAGAATCATTAACAGATCTTCAGTGATTCACTTTTTGAATTGTTTCATTTATCCTTTCCTTGAGAAATTTCATCATTAATTTCTCCACAAATTTTAATGATGCTGACACATTCACGCTTACACTAAAATGAACTAAATTCACAATAAAATTCAGTAGAAAGTTATACTTTCACTAATTTAAAATTTAATTACAGTCAAAAGATGGATAATTCGAACGTGTTTAATTCGAAATTCTGGATAATTCGAATTTTTTGCTCGGTCCCTAGAATTCTGTATTAAAATAATGTTAAAATGTCGTGAATACTTCGAATTTTATTTTGGATAATTCGAATTTTTTCGTATTTTGTCCTTAAAATATTACGGTAAAAATTGTTCCTGAGACTTTTCCAAGCTAAGATACATTGTTTATTTTAATGGATTTTCTAAGGAAAACAAAAGCGAGGGTTGGAATGTATTTTTGTATCAATTGATAGGTTGGAATCATATGCTATGACTAAAAGATTGCATTCAATGAAGCAATTAAAAAGATCTGCCTTTTTTTTTTTCTAAAGTGATGAATAATTAAGCTAGTAAAAAATACTTGATTTAATGAAAAAAAAAAGTAGCTGTATTCTTAGATAAAGTTTGTGTGTTAAGTCTTTGATCGTGGAGTTAATCTTTTTTTGTTACGGTATCGCTTCTGTTTGAGAGAATATATGTAATTCGAATTTTTGGATATTTCGAACATTTTCTCTGGTCCCTTCAACTTCGAATTATCCAATGTAACTGTACTTGTAATATAGTCCAAGTTTCTTTGGGGGAAAAAAATGTAAACTTGTCAAAAATGAATAATGAAAAGCAGAAGAGTTGTAAGTTAATATAATAGTCAAATTTAACGTGCGGGAAGGACATCTAACAAGAAAAAGAAGTATAAAACCGCACACAATGAAAAGTTCACTGAGCTATTTTTTGGATTTTTCGTGTCGGAATCCCAAGACGGAACCGTTTCGAGATTCCCATCTCTCATCGGTTGGGTTCGTCCAGCACTCAATAACTCATAGAACCAAAAGAAACATAAACAAAATACAAGTCGACAAAACAATGACCCTTAAGCTAAAAAAACATCAAAATATAAATTAAGAATAAAAAAGGCAAAACGTAATCCCGCTAGCACTAGGCTTAGCATGTAAAGGATTAAATTATAAAGAAATATATGCATAATAGGAAACCCAAGACGGAACCGTTTCCCGCACGTTAAATTTGACTATTATGTATATGTTTTCTTTATAAGTTAATCCTTTACATGCTAAGCCTAGTGCTAGCGGGGATAACTTTTTGCCCTTTTTATTCTTAATTTATATTTTGATGTTTTTTTAGCTTAAGGGCCATTGTTTTGTCGACTTGTTCTTTGTTTATGTTTCTTTTGGTTCTACTGAGTTATTGAGTGCTGGACGAACCCAACCGATGAGGATGGGAATCTCGAAACGGTTCCGTCTTGGGTTTCCGGCACGGAAAATCCAAAAATAGCTCAGAGAACCTTTAATTGTGTGCGGTTTTATGCTTCTTTTTCTTGTTAGTTGTAAGTTAACTTCATATATTTATGTGGAGTTTTTGTATATTTTTATATTTAATATATTTTTATGTAATTCAATTCAAGTACTTTAGTTTCTTGGTGCAGATATATTTGGTGTCGTAATATTAAGGTCATCGTTTAAGTAACGAATGTAAACTTATCAATTATCTATTCATATCTTCGTTAGGAATCATTCTTTAAATTCAATTTCTTTTTAATCGTTAAAGATTTCATATTATAGTATTTATTAAAATTCCAATTTTTAAAAGTGAAATGAAACTCAACTTTTAAAGTTCAGAGCACCATTAAGCCAAAGCGAATGAAAACTTCAGCTACACTTCAGTGGTTTGGGTAGAAGTTATTTACGATAAGTTTCTTAAAAAATTGGCTAAGCTAATAAAGACAGTTAAGTAGTAAGGTTTCTATAGCAAACTTACTTTTATCTAAGGAAAGAAATGAAATTTTAACTTACATTCCTTGATGCTTCGATCGTAATCCAGAAATCTGTAGAAGTGACTCAAAATGTACTGATTGTAATCAAAACGAATTAAAGTTTCGATAGGTTGGTCATCTGAAAAGTAAAGAAAAAAATCTATATATATAAATGAAAATATTGGGTTTTTCTGTTTGCTACTCCTCCGAAACCATAAGACACAGAAATACAAATAAGGCTAAGTGTTAGTTATAGTATTGATGATGGCTACGTTTCATTTTTCATAGAGTGGGTCAACCGGAAGTCATGTGACGTAAGGAGAACATCTAAACGTTCATTTTAAACGAACAAAATGAAAGACAAGTTGTTTCTTCCATTGAGATGAACTTTTTACAGATTTGTCCGGTCGCGATCAAAGGTCCCGTGACTGAGAGAAAGACCTTAGAATCCAAGGTCACGTGATTACTAAAAATTTTACTTGACAGGTTTGCTAGTTTTTAAGAAAACCATTCTAAAACAACAAAAGATAAATACAACTATCTCAATAAAAATTCAAAAAATAATAAAGTAATTAAACGAAACTATTTATTTTATTTTTATTACTTTTATTTAATTCTTATTTTATTTTTTAGTATTTCTGTTTTGAAAACGCATGGAGAGATAACAAGTAATATTGTTACTAGATGTTATAATTGAAATAAAGAAGCGTCGTGATTTTTCTATATAATAAAAGTTTATAATAATCATCTCTGTCTTCTTAACTAAGAAGAAATTGTCTGCATTTGTCTACATTATTGTCTGTTATTTTAAAAGGAATGAAGCAAAGTCAGAAAGAATCGTTCTCACGAATGATTAAATATGCGACAATATTGACAGATTTGTGTTTCCATAGCTATATATTTTACTAAAATTGCTGCGTCCTTTGAAAACAGTCCCAAGATTCCAATGAAGGCTTACTTTGCTTCGACATTTTACACAATAAAACTCAATTACTGAAATGCATTGTCAAATAAATTAATTAACAATTAAAAGGAATTTCTAGCATAGAAAGCTAAATTGAGTTGCTTTTCTTGTTCAGAAAAGAAATTGTTAGCATTGTATTAAAGTAATTCATGGAACACTTTAATGGTTTAATATGGGTAGATAGTATAAATTATTGCAGCTTTTGATACTAGAAATTACAGCTTTTAATACAGTTAACAAATGACTATTACATTTTATACAGCTTAATTCTCATGACTCGAAATAAGAAAAACAGTTACTTTATCCCGTTTCTATTCTGCAGACGGTTTACAAAGATGACGCAATATATCCTTCCGCCAGAAGAAGCTCAAGATGTCAGTATCAATATTTTGCCTTTATAATGGAAGTTAGCTGAATTCAAGACAATAACTACTGTTAAAAAAGTTAGGGGAAAAAATATCTAAAAGTTCAGTCTTAATTTTTTTTAAATATCTAGATAATTTTTTTAATAATTTTTTTGAAGCTTTTCTTTAAAATATCTAAATTCTAAACACAAACAGAAATAAAATTACAATTTTCCATCAAGGCAGAATATTTTTTTCTGTGTGTGTGTGTGTGTGTGTGTGTGTGTGTGTGTGTGTGTCGTTCATTATTTGTTCAGATATATTTCCAACATATATATATATAAAGATTTGTAGGTTCCGTCCGAACATTGTTTTTTAAGTCCAGGAATTTGGAGTTTTTCTATAAAATTTAATCTAAATCATTCATTCCTCCATTAGTTTTATGATCTATGAAAAATGATACGTAATATTTGTATTCTATATTACACATAAAAAATGTATCTTGTTGATAATTATATACATAAGATCTACGACAATAAATTATAGCCATTAGAAATGAAAATGTCTTAAGTTTTTCTTGCATAATATATATTAACTTATTTTTTGTAAGTTCACTCTTCGATTTTATGAAATGAACTGTTGATATTCAGTGACAATCATATTTTTTTTTTTTTAAAGTTCACATGAGTGGGAATATAAAAATGAACTGTTGATATTCAGTGAAATTTTTTTTATTATTATTATTTATTTTTGTAAGTTTTCATGAGTGGAAATATACAATAACTGTTGTTATTTAGTGAATATAATTTTTTACTTGGTATAAGTTATGAAATGAAGTATAAATATACAGTAGAAATGGAAGCTTATTTTTTTTTTTAAGTTGAATCCTTCAGATTGTAGTTATGAAATAAACTGTTGATGTTCAGTGAATATTAAATTTTTGTAGAAATGTGTGATTGTATTGCTTACATTTCGTCATTATCAGAGTGGTTGCCAATTTCTTTTACAAAGCTTTGGATTTCATACTCAGTTTTATTATCAATTTTCCAAAAATTTCCACTACTGTTGTGGAAAAATTTCATAATGCAAACTACATCTTTGTTGACTTTTACTTTGAAAATATCTTGATTTTTTTCTTTGTACTAGATATTAACTTTTTTTTTTTAAGTTTACTCACTTTTGTAGTTCTGACATTCAGTGATAATCATATTTTTTTTTAAGTTCACGTGAGTCGGAATATGAAATGAATTGTTGATATTCAGTGAAAATATCTGGGGTTTTTTTTAACTAGTTTACCCGTGTGAATGGTTCGCAACCAAAAATCACCTTTGAGAACTAATAAATAAATCCAACTGCTGTCGTGTATGTTAGTTAAACACATTGTCAATAGATGGCGCCTTCTCCTATTTTTAAAAATGTTGACCCGTGCGAATAATTCGTATGGTATCTTGATCGGTCACCGAATGGTAGTGTGGAAATAATTAAATGAACAGATTGTCAATAGATGGCGCCTTCTATATTTTTATAAAAAGATTTTTAAAATAATTTGTTTATTTTTCGTCATTAGCGGTGAACGTAATCTTCAAAATGATATCTCAATCATTGATTTTGATGAAGTATTAAGGGAAATAAAAAAAAAAGCACATTTGAGAAATAATATATGACAAGTTGGCAATTTTTTTTGTTTTTTATTGTAATAAATCGTTAATAAAATATAAATAATATATAAATAAAATATAAATCTTTATTTGTCTTTTATCTGTTCGCATTAAATAAACGATGAACTATCATTTTAAAGTGCATTTTTATTCAAAAAAAGGATATACAGAGAAAGCTCGGTTATAACGCGATCTTTCAAATCCCAGATCTCGAAGATCGCGATATAACCTAACTTTTATTACTTCGCGACTTCAGATGTCGTATTTCGCAATCTATTATCGCCCAGACGATTCCAAATCGATTTAAAATGGTCATTTCGCGATTACCTACATCATTCAGAGCTATGTGAGAGAATTTTATATTTATAAATAGATAAATCATTACCTTTTCAATATTTGACGGGTTATATTAGCCAAAATCAATTTGGCGCCGCCATCTTGGCATCTTGTACAAACGACGAGTCACGTAGATCGAAATAGGTATTAATACGCCTATTAGATTATATGAGCCTCTTTACTGGTTGACATAGGCAGGAAAATAGATCTCGATATTCATTTTGGTTAAACGAAAAAATCCGCGATTTTGGTACAGTATTTTTTTAAAAATATATTGTATTTTACGCATTTTCGTGACATTAGTGTGGGTATAGAGTCTCAATTACTGTAAATAATAAGGAAACAAGCATATTAATTTACACCTTTGATTTGATTTTAGACGAAAATACGGTAAATTTTGCCATTTTACAACTATACACCTTTTCCAAAATAGAAAGGGTCCAAGACCAAATCGCGTTTTATCCGAATTCGCGATATAAACAACCGCGTTAAAACCGAGCTTCAGTGTATTTGGATATATTTGAAGTTTACGACGCTATAGCATTATTTGAAATGCTGTTTCACTTTCGAAAGATAAGTCACTTCTGTTCTACATTTTTATAAAAAGGTTTTTAAAATAAAGTTTTTTTACGAAAACATTAATTTTAAACAATTTGTTTATTTTTCGTCATTAGCGGGGAACGTACTCTTCAAAATGATGTCCCAATCATTGATTTTGATGAAGTATTAAGGGGGTCATGGCGTACCGACACAAAAATACCTTTGAGAAATAATATATAAGGATTTCTGTAAGTTCAGATGACTGGGGAAAGGAAATGAACTGTTGAAATTCAGTAAAAAAGATTATTTGTTTATTTTTTTTTAAGTTCGTATCAGTGAGGCTATAAAATGAACATCAGTAGATATTAATTCCAGGAGGCTGTTCGAATTGCGATTTATATGAATGTTGGATCAAATTTTCACATAGGAAATAATATAAATTGGATTAATCCGTTCCAGATCCCCAGATGATGCTTATTTAAACCTTTATAATAATACTTAGTGCATAAAACCTATTTTGAGTGGTCAGGTCCGAGACACGAGTTCTACTTTCAAACTTCGTAAGGAGTTATTATTTTTTTTTCCCCAGTTCAATTGTCGTTCTCACCTGCTTTCTTTTTAGGCTTGGTTGAATCATTAATCTTTTTTGGACACATGATTAAATTTATTTTCAATGAAAATATTCAAAAATAACCAAGAATAGCAATAAAATAACACAACGTGTTAAGGAACTTGTACAAAAGCTTTAGGGAACGAGAGCCAACACGAGACGTGGACTCCATCGGGACGTGGTAACGTCCGATTTCCGAGTCGAATTTTATTCGAAAAAGTTAGAAGAATGCTTAATTGTAGGAGTACAGAGGTGAACAATGGGTGGGGTTCCACTGTATTTGGAATTTTCCCTGTTAGTCGCCATTTTGTCAGTTTTGATTTTAATGCATTTTGATTGGTGGAGAATAAATACAAATATTATTCCCTAATGAAAAGGCAGATTGTTATTGAATTCCTTTAGAAAAATGAAATTTCATATTTAGAACGTTTTATTTCGCATCTGACAATACTTTGCTAAGCCGGCAAGTTGGACCTATTTTCTTTGGCGGCAAAATACAAAAGCGGTGATTCCCTGAAATCTCAGGATGGGATAATGTTTAGTACGTATTGGAAGATCTCACAAACATTTCTCTCAGTGTAACTGAATAACAAGTGGAATACTTTGGACAATGGGTTGTTTTTTTTTTTTTTTTTTTGATCTAGCAATGCGGAAAATCGAAATTACCAGTTCCGGAAAAAAAATGGCTTTAGAAAAAAATACTTTTTTGAAAGAAAAACCTCCAATTAATAATTACATTTTGTAATTACTGTTTCAGAATAATGAAAATTACTTAGTTTAAATAGAAATTTTAATAAATCTGCAATGATAAATTATATTATTGCGATTACATTTGAAAACTTAAATTTTTTTTAAATAATAAATACTGTTAAAAAACATGTTGTACATTCGATATCATAATCAAATATTACATAAGAACACAACAAATTAAATAATCAAAATTAAGTAATCAATTTTGAGAGACATATATTAAAATTTAGCTATCCGGTTAGTGATGTAATTTGGCTAGAATTAATATTAAACAATTACACCTTACAATTATAATTCTCATTGTAAATTTATATGCTTCGAAAATGTTTTCGCTTAATTATCTTTGGGTTTAATATTTTAATTAAAAGAAACTTTTTTACAATTAAAATATTGAACCTGAAGATAATTAAGCAAAAACATTTTCGAAGCATATAAATTTACAATGAGAATTATAATTGAAAGAGATATTCACTGCAAGGTAATAAATTGTTTACTATTCAATGCTCAATATTCAACGATTTTCTCATAATTATTTTTAAGAACAAATCTGGATTATTAGAGTAGAGCAGTTTACAATTTTGTAGAAAATAAACTGTTTAAAAATCAAAAAGAATCTGGGAAATTGAAAACTAGTTTTTTACTGCTTGCTTTTCAAAAACTTAGAAAAAGATTTTAGATAACTTACGACGTAATGCGGGAAATGAGAATTCTCCTTTTGCAGCATCAAATTCAAAAGGATGTTCATAAGTAATCTTATAATCTCTGGGAAAGAAAGTAACAAAGTTAAGTCTTACAGTAAATCACACACAGAAAAAAAAAGAAAAGAATTTTCAAGTATATTAATTGAAATATAAAAACAAACAGAAAAGAATATTAATTAATAAAAGTTAAAAAGGTTTATTTTACGTACTTATTATAATAATGTTTGGAACGAACTAGATTTGGACAAAGTTCAAATTCATATTCTATACAGTTGTGCCAATCGTCTCTGGATTGTGCTAAGAGATACCATTTTTCTTTAGCAAACTAATAAATAAATAAATAAATAAATAAATTAATATTGAAGTTTAAAATCAAACTTAAAATCAGTATATATTTTAAATGGTGGAAAACAGGAAGAAGATGCTTGTTAAGAAAATTTAAATGTTAGAAACAACAAAAAATTCTGAATTTACCTTATTATTTTTAGCTTATTTAAAAAAAAAGCACTCAAAAACAAAACAAAAAAACAAAAGAAAAAGTCTATTGTCTTGTAAAGCTACAAATATAGTTTCGATGTGCCAGTGCGAAATATGATTACATGAATAATATCTATTACATAAATAGACATTATTACAAAATAAAATAAAGACATCTTATTTGCAGAGAATTAGTGAATTATAGTTTGTTTTGCACATACATACAAACACACGTAAGTAGACAGATAAACTTAATAACTGCGAGTTGGAAAATAGTTCAGTTTTAGTACAATGTTGTTGTAAAGTTAAAGATTATCTCTACTTTTAAAATAAAGAGAAATTCTGACTTATGTCATTATTTTTTTTTTCGTTATGTGTATAATTTAGAAAATTTGTAGAAATCTTTGCTTACCTTTTCTAAGTCAAGGTTAGTGGTGACAGGTATTTGAGGGCATTTAGGGGTGGGTAATGTTTCATCTGATATTTCGGGGCATTTTGTGGTGGGCACCGCTGATGCTGGTGTCAAAGTAACACCAACACAGAAGCAAAGAATCCTGAAGAGCATCGTAGATGATATGAAAAGGTTCAGGAAATTCTCTATATATAAACATTAGAGGTAAAAGAGTTCAACCAATCAAATTCAAGGACTAAATAACGGGCTGTGATTCCTATAATTATTCAACTAAAAAAAGACTGTCTTTACTTTCTTTCAAGGTTAGAATTTCCTACGTTTCCCTGAAGGGCAAAGACTTTTCTTCCGTATATTTTTCTACTATTGTTATATTTTCTTTTTTTCTTTTTGAATTTAATATGCAAATTCATTGTTGGCCAGTGAAGGCAAAAAACATTAAAGCGTTGGATCTTCTTCCTAATTTTTTGTTTTTTTGTTTTTACTTTCCATGTTCCGCTAAAAAAATGATTTGAAGATGATTCAAAATGAAAAAGTGGTTTTATGATTTCTCAAAATCTAAAAAAAGAAATATCAAAAAATCTTTTTGTGCAGAATTTGTGAAAAGGTATTTTTAGCTACTCAAGATTGCCTTATCATGTGTTAAAGAATCTTTAAACTGTCTAAATAAGGGCATCATATCTGAGAAATAAAATTTAGTACACTTCTTTGAGAACTATTAAATACTAGCATTTATCAAAAATCACTCCATCACTATTAAGGCTCATTTCAAATAACCTTTAAAATGTAGACAATCAATAAGTCAGAATAAAAAGTGACAGAGTTAAGATTCACAGGACATTGACACGGAAGTTCCCATCTCCGTAACGGCCAATGAATGAATGACTGGATGGTGATATTCCCTATTATTAATTTATTTCGAATCAAAATCATGTGTGAGCAGATTCACAAATAAATTTCCTACGATTCCCCAATTCAAATGAAAAGAGAATACTAACTTAACTTCGAGAATCAAATAGTACACTCTATAATTAGAAATTAGAAATTAAATTTCTATTAGAGTGTTAGTATTAGAAATTAAAACTTGTTGCCCGCTTGTTGAAGTCAAATTGACGAATTTCAGTATTGCAATTACTGGTTTTCTTTTATATTGTTTTTATTTTGCTTTATTTATTTTACCGTATTTTCCACAGCTGAATTTATTGTCACTACATTAATATCTGAATGTTAATCAAAGATTTAATTTAACTGATTATCATCAAAGGTAAAATAACTCTTAAGTGGAATATGGACAGTAGGTCTTATTTTTGTATTGTATAAACTTGTATAAACTTCTATTATGTAATATGAAATTTCATGCCAGTCGTGTTCAGTTTAAAATTGAGTTATTTTGTAATTTCAAGTACTAACTCCAATATTCCTGAACTTACACGCACATTTTCACTTTGCATTACAATATAGAAAAGCTTCTATTTTTTTTTAGTAGTTCACATATAATATTTATAAACACGAATATACATTAATTTTCTTCTTTCGGATTTGCTTGGATTTAGTTTTACTCTGATTCAGCTGGTATTATTTTGTATAAGCTAATTAACATCTTGAATCCAATTAAATAAACTATATAATAATTATTTTCTTATTTTTCAGTTTTCGCAATTATTTTACTAGTTTTTAAAAAAGATAACATCCTGATTATTGAGTGTAATTTTAATTGGATGATAATATGTTTTGTGGATTCATAGAATATACATTAGATGAACTGCATAAAAGTTAGATTAAAGGTAAAATTATAGAAATAAAAACGTGTAGGTTGGAATTTCTTTATAAGCACAAAGCAGAATAATTACATAGTTGGTTGGTTGGTTGGTTGGTGTTTAATGGCGCAAAAGCAGCTGCGGCTAAGCTAATAATTACATAGAATCGGAGGAAAAATGAGGAGCTATGTATTTCTAGAGCTATCTATCATTTCTCTAATTTGTTCTCATCACAGCAAATTGTTGATGGAAGCGTTTTTGGCGAAATACGGAACGTGTAATGAAATAAATAAAAAGTATTTAATTGGCGTACGTTAACTGATCTTACATATCAAACAAGGACTATTGATTGTGTAAGCAATGTTCTAATAAAAAACAAACAAAAAAAAAACAAACAAGAATTACGTTCGATACACAAAAAAAATCCACGAAACGTTCGGATATGGTTAAAAGGAATTCTAAAGTGGATTCCGAGGAATGTTAGAATTACGAAAAAACTATAGAAAAAGACATGAATGGATGAAATTAAATGTTTTGTTGAAATTGAATGGAAAAAGAAAGCTGGATTGAAAAATTATCTCAAAATTAGTTTGATGATACAGGTATATTAATCTAAACTGATTATCCCCAAAGACTAGATTGTTCTACGAAGTTTTACTTAGTCCCTATTCATGTTTTTTCAACTCTGTGTTTTTTTTTCAACTCTAATACGATACTTCTTCAATTTCAGCAAGTGGTTACACTTTTAACTTAATACCTAAGTTTTTATCATTTTTCAAAATTCTTAGAATTGGAAATATCAACGGATTTTTGTTCTTTCTCTTCTATCTTTCAACTCTCCTGCTTACTTTAAATAGTCGGTTTTTTCCCTCTTGATTTAAATTTAATTCCAATTATTTGAAATTGCTATTAACTTTTTACCCTGAGTACATTTATTCCTTTTTAACAGAGTTAATGTAATCGGAAAAAGTGATCAGTACAGCTGAAGATGTAAAGCAATTGTCCATGTCAGTGTCTTATTTTTAATTTATGGATGGTGTTTCGCTGCTTATTTTAAGCAACGGGTAATTATAAAACTTATAAAAGCACGTTACACATTTACAGTTACGTTTTTGTAATAATAGTGTTTCTTTTGTAACAATTTCTACGATTTTCCAATTGTGGTAGAAATTAAATTAATAAATGACAAAAAAAAGGACAAACATGAATTATTGATTTAAAAGGTGATACAATTGATCCGGAATGTTTGGGACTGAGAATTTTTCGGATTTCGGTGTTTTCCGAATTTTTGAATACAGCAAGGTGATGCTGCAGAGAAGTAAAAAATATTTACTTTCATAAAAGTTATTTTTATTTAACATAAGAAACATGATTACAAATACAACAAACAACCAATATAAATTTATTTATTTATCAGTTTGGAAGGAACATTAAATGAGATATTGTGAATTATTTTAAATCTCCCGTGACCCTGTCCTTGATGAGGGTGAGAGATACAATCATCTGTAGCTATCCACAGCAGTGTATATGAAGTTTACGACCAGTGTTTATTACTTACCATATTTTAGCTATAATGCGAAAACCAATTAGCTGTATTCCGAAATGTGAGATAAATGTAATCACGAGATTATGGATCTATGTTTTACGATCTGAATACGAACTCAAACCCTGGATTCCCTGATGATAGAAAACCCAGCGAAATTCCTGTCCTTTATTATCCGAGACAATTAGTATCAGTCTGATGTTTCTTAGGTGACTTAATATATTCCTGAGCGCAAGGAGAATGAATGAGCACATATATAATCACCACAAGGGCAGGACATCACCTTGAAACGTTCCACATTTCGGAATTCCGGATTAGGGATGCTCAACTCAATTTATTTAAATCACTTTATCAGATTTTTATTTTATCCTATTTGCAAAGTTTCTAGAATATTGTGAAAATTTCTGCATTTTGACATAAGATCAACAGGCATTAAAATGTAATGGATTTACACTTTAATATACGTAATGTACTGTCTATCATGGAAACTTTCCAATGATTGTTAATTTTATGTGAAGCTCCTAACATTCCTTTTTAAAGTTCTCACCAGTTCTCACCAGGTTATAAAACTCACTACTTTAAATTCATTGACAATTTGAAAATTAATTTAAATAAGAGTATAATTAAAGGATCATTTAAAAACAAATATTTTTTTCATTAATTATTTTTTTCTTTTTTATGGCTTTGAAAATATGTAAAATTTTGAAGTAACTTTATTTAGTTCTGTGGCACTAAAATGAAAGACTGAAATGATACAAGTTATTGTCTGCTTCTTCAAAATAAATACACAAACTCCAAAATGACCAATATTTCGTCTTTTTTTAAATCCAAAGACTTTTTCAAGGTGTATAACATAATAAAACTAAAAATTGAAGAGAAGAAAAAGAAAAAGAATTTCTTTCTTCTGTCTACATAGTACAAACATAACAAACTGGTGTGACACTACATCGTACCTTTGTTTTAAAATAGTAATAAACAATTTAAATAAAATACATAAATAATTTAAAATACAAAATCAAATATCGTAGGAAACAATAATTAACAATAAAACCGAAATAACGTAGGAAACAAACTGGGTCATTCAACGTCAAATCACCTGATGAGTTCACCACACCATCACAGATTTTTATGAAAATTTATTTGCATGTAAAAGGTCATAAAATAACACATTCTGAAAAATATGGGATTTTTTTTGGTTAAATATTTGCCGAGATATGAATTTTTGAAGTTTTTTTTTTGTATGTGCCACGCCCCTTTTTTGACGTATTTTCTTGAATATCTCATCTCCTAATCAATTAAATGGAACCAAATTTGTTTTCCACAAGTATTTTTTAATGCTGAAACCAAAAATTCCAACCAAATTAGTCTAGGACTAATAGCTTAGTAGTAATAGAAAGCATGTAAGCATTTAGGAAAAAATTTAAATGGCCATGTGGGACAACATTTAAAAATTTGAAATTTTTACCCAAGACTAAAAAAAGGTCTAAAGTAACTGATAAAAAAAAGTCAAGATGGTGTTTTGCTCCTGAGCTTGGAAAAAGAATCGCAAAGTTGGTATTCTTTTGATTAGTGACGATTATCATTCGCAACAATTATTACTTTGTCACTGCATATTTATTTAGTAAATTCAAGTTACCCTTGCTTTAGTTATACTTCTGTAAGCAGTAACTCTCACTTATAGTCAAATAAAACCCATATTTTCAAACTGTTTCAAACTGAATATAGTTTGAAAATACAGCGATTCAAACAGAAAAATCACCCGTTTCAATGGCCGATGCTATGCGACGTAAAAATTCAAAACATTATTGAAAAAATACAAGTCTTCATTATAAGTCTTCATTTTATATCACTCTGGGACTTACAATCGCAGTTTTAACCTCGGAATGGATACTAATCCTTCCCCCAACACAATTCTCAAATAACGCATGATGAATAATCATGAGTTATTTCACGTGGTCCATAGTCGGCCAAATTCGAAGAAAGAAGAAGAAGAAAGTTATATCATTTCAACTAAGTGTACCTATAATTATTTAAAGTCAATACTTATTTTAACTTAGCATCATCTAGATCAGGTGTCTCCAAACTTTTCGGCCCGAGGGCCGCATTAACTATCAAACAGCAGTTCGGAGGCCCGACTACAAACTCGAGGTCCAAATCAAAAGAATCAACACATCGATGTTGTTTTTAATATTTATTTAATATTATTTTATTCAGTTATTATTTAATAACACATTGATAAACTACACATGAACACCTGTATTAGTGGGAATGGTGAAATTGTTTCCTGATGCCAAAATAGCAGTCATTTCCGGCTTTATCATCCGACAAATTTGTTCTCAAATTGTTCTTCACGAATTTGATTCTTGAAAATGTTTGTTCACCCAGGTAAGTTTTTCCAAAGATTGAAAGATACCTTGATGCAAAAGTTTTGACATTAGGAAAGTCTTCCTTGGGCAAAAACTGGTAAAAACCCACCAGTCTTTCTTTGAACTTGTCCCTAAGGAGGTCATTTGCTTGGAATTCAATGACCTCAGCTACAGTTCATCTGGGTAACTGACCATATCTGCTTCAAATGGATTTTGAAGTCTCACTTTTTCTGCCTTTGAATCCAATTCAGAAAACCGCTCCTGAAACTGCAGCTTGATGATCTCGCATACAAATGACATGGGGAACTCAGCTGTTGCTTCAACCATGAAGACCTTGCACTGCTGAAAGTGCGTCAAGTTGTTGGTACTTGTTCCAAAAACCAGACAAGTTTGGATCTGAAAGCCTTTAGGTGGGTGTATAGATCAGAAACTAGATTTTTCCTCTCCTTGTAGTTTTAGGTTCAGAAAATTTAAATGACTAGTATGTCTGCAGCAAAGGCCAATTTCCATACCCACTCTTCATCAGACAGTAATGGCTGTGTCTTGCCTTTACTTTCCAGGAAGTCACCTATTCCCTTTCTTAACTTAAATTCTCTGCTCAGAACTTTCTCACAACTTAGCCATCTTACTGCTGTGTAATATGGTAAATCTTGCGATTCTGTGCCTGTATCTTTTGATGTTTCTGAACGTCTATGGTTGAGCCCATGTGATCTTTTTAAATTCACCCTCTTCACCACAGGATTCAGTACACTGCTAATGTCCACATATTTAGCACACAAAGCTTGCTGGTGAATAATATAGTGTAGGAACATTGGTTGTGGAATGCTTTTCTCATTACACATCTGCTTCATTTGTCCAACGAAGCCTTTCTTTATGCCACTAATGTTCTTTCCTCCATCAACAGTCAGGCAACTGAGGTTAGTCTAGTCCAAGTTATAATCAGCAAATGTTTTTTTTCAACTCATTGAATATATCCTATCCGGTAACAGTGCCATACATGCTATTGTGTTATGCTCTAATGAACACAAGTAGTTGAAAGGTGGAACAGCTGTCCAACGATTCATCCATTGCAATTGAAAAATGGCGAAACTTGCTTACATTTTTCGCTATTTGAGTGACAATGTTTTCCTCCATGTCTGCAACACGGCGGGCAATGGTATAGGCACACAAAGCTATATTTTTTAGATGTTGTTTCGACTTTTCTGGGCAAAGTTCCTCAGCCACCTTCAACAAACATTCCTTCACTACTTCACCATCTGTAAACGGTTTGCCACTTTTAGCCAGGACGTAGGCAACTTCGTAGCTGGCTTTAGTTAAGGATTCATTTTCATTTGAGGATTTACTGAACAATGTTCTCTGAGATGTGAGTTCATTTTGTAATTTAT
>JAFIDM010010028.1:36950466-36963780 GCA_023159025.1 Thereuonema tuberculata | reverse complement strand
AGAGTAGATAATGAAATAAAAACACTCCGTTCTTCCACCTCAATAGTTCAAAATAGACAAGTGCACGTAAGTCATAAACTGATATTCGCTATGGTAGATGGGAAAGTGTGTAATGCTCTAACCGATACAAAATCTACCCAAAAATGCTTTTTGTGTGGTGCAACATAAAAAACATTTAATAATATTGATGAAATGATCAGCAGAAAAGTTCAGACTGAGAATTTGGAGTTCGGCTTGTCAGTATTACATGGATGGATTCGCATGTTTGAATATCTTCTGCATCTTGCGTATAATTTGCGAATCAAGAAGTGGCAGGCTCGAGGAAGCGACAAAGACCTCGTGGCCGCTAACAAATCCAGAATTCAAAAGGAATTTAGGGAAAAATGTGGACTAATTGTTGACATTCCTAAGCCAGGATTTGGAAACACGAATGATGGCAACACTCGGAGGAGATTTTTTTAAAAACACTGAGTTAGCACCTGGAATAACTCATGTTGATTTAGAGTTGATAAAAAAGCTCCACACGGTGTTGATAGTTGTGGCCAGTGGTCATTAAATAGACGTAGAAAGATTCAGGATTATTCTTCTTGAAACTGCCAGGCATTTTGTGCGACTGTATCCATGGTACAATATGCCACCAGCTATGCACAGATATCTAATACATGGTCCTGAGATAATATCCTCTGCTTTGCTGCCTATCGGACAATTGAGTGAGGAGGCACAAGAAGCGCGTAACAAAGACTTCAAAAGATTTAGGGAGCACCAACTCTAGAAAATGCAGCAGATCAAAAACGAATGAAGATGTGTTTAATTTATTTTTGATAAGTAGTGATCCGCTGATTACTAGCAAACGAGATATAAAAAGAAAAAAATTGAACACCTTCCAGAAGAAGCTGTAAGAATGCTGAAAGCGTCCTATGTCCAAGTAACTAGTGAAGATGGCAGTGGTAGAACAGAAGGATACGAAAACACTTAGCTTGATGAGTCTGATAAATGTTAATGTCAGGGTATATTATGCAAAAAGGACAATATAGTGTATAACTGTTAATTTTTTTATTTATTTATTTATTTATTTTATTATAATATTATTATACAGTTCTATTAGGTATACTAACCTGTTATGTAGGTGCTGGGAGTTTATAATTATAAAAAATTATAAACAAATAAGAACTATAAACTCAAGATGTTAAAGTGAAATTATAGAATAACAAAAATTAGAAACAATATTTTATACAATATTAACATTTAATACAAAAATAAACTAAAAAACAAATACTGTAATTCAAGAGAAAATCAAAAACATTTTCAATAAATAAATAACCGTTAGTAAAGTAATTAATAATATTAAAGATACTAGTTGACCCATACAATTTTTCCAAGTATTATTTTACTATATAGTATCTTGTTTTAAAGCAGATATTTTTTCAATATTTTTTTAAAAATTGACTTAATAATGACTTTTATTTAAATCTATTGATAAAGTTACATAATTAGAACACGAATTATATTCAAAATGTTTCAGTAATTGAGTTGCCAACTTTTCTTGCTTCTTGCCCCACTGTGCGGTGGGTCGCGGAAGCGTTACAGGTGGGTCGCGACATTATCCTAAAATTATCAGAAACCATCGAATAAGCCATCAGAAAATATCAGAAAAATCGAAATTCGATCATATATAAGGAAGAGATACGATACAAATATGGTTTTATTCTATATTTCTCTATTCCTATATCTGTGGAGGTATTCCGATAAGGAAAGGTGGGTCGCCAGCTGAAAAAGGTTGGGAACCGCTGATTTAGAATATTTCTAAGCTTTTCGGAAAAATCTTTGAATCCTCTAATGGCTTGGATAATTAATAGTAAATTCGATTTGAAAATAAATAAAAAAATAATAATTAATTAAAATACTAAATGAGGCCACTTCGGTTTCTTTTTATTTGAATAGATTTATTTCAATAGCTATGCTTTTGGTAAATAATTCAAGTTCTCGATTAAGAAGTTTAATATAAATGCTGTCGATTTTAAACATTTTTATTAAATAGTCCTATAATTTAAGATCTGGTAACCTAAGATTTTCAATTAGTGTTTCTCATTAATAATTATCCATTATCATCTTAAAAATGTTAGAATCCTAGGATATCGTATGGTGAAAAAAAAACAAAAAAAAAACAAACAAACGAGAAAATCACAGTCATTTGCTTTTCTTTAAACAACGAAGCCTTTATTATATAAAAAATAAAAAGAAACACATTAAATAATTTGAATTATATCAGAAATTGATTAAACCACAATTATTTTATTACTATTGAAAATCGAGCAAAACAGTTCATTGCAAAGACATATATCCCTTTCGATTGATTCTTCTTGCCTAAATTCTTTTCTCGAATATTTAATAAACTATATATCTCTTATAATAAATAATAAATAATAACTCTATTAATTTATGTATCTTTTTTTTTCACCTCTATTCTTTTCTCATATAATACAACAATTTTGTAATTTAAAACAGGAACATCTAACTACGAATCACAAAATTTCCACCAAAATTTGGTTTGCGCTTCGAATTTCGAAAAGATTTTAATATTAGATTTGTAACGTATATTCGTGTAAATAAAATCACTTACCGTTCTTAATTTCACTATAAATTTTAAAGTCCGTAAAAACCAATTCAGGACCTCTCCTTTTTTTTTTAAATTTTCTTTCCATTTATTTAAGAACGATTTTTTCACTCCACCTCCATTCCGTTGTAACTGCTAATTCTAGTGTTCTATGGCTGATGCATCTTCCTCCTAGTCTCTGTCGATGACTTGTTAATTGTTAAGAAACAATGAAATGGCCATCGATTATCATAGGAATAGATACACACTAGGAATTGTTTGATTCTAGTTTTACTTTTCATTAAACTGTACACAGGAGAATTTCACATTTAATGCTAATATATGACTTGTTAATTGTTAAGAAACAATGAAATGGCCATCGATTATCACATAGGAATAGATACTCATTAGGAATTGCTTGATCATGAATAAAGAAAATTATTACTATTATTAAACATCATCCGCCAGAAATAACTGTCACAAAAACTACACTTATTATTTATTAGAAGAGAGAAAATTTAAGGAAGAAGTATGGATTGTTTGTATACAGTAAAATTATTACTCTTTCTGAACGATTTATTTGAAAGAAAAATAAAAATAACACGTTACAATCAATTCACTGAATATCTCATACACCGTCCAAAGAAATAAGTTGGCGCCTTTCGATATTTACAAACAAAAGGAATTGAAAAAAATAAATAAATCACAGCATGGAAAGAACGAAGAATTTAGTTCTATTAATTAAAAAATAAATTATACAATATAATTTATTCAAAAGATTTCGTTTTTATGTATTCGATGAAATGAAATTATTTCAATATATATTTTTAATGGAGCAGTAACACAAATTTAAAGAAAATAATCGAAGTAGAAATAATATCTTCTAATGGAGAAGCGACGGCGCTTTGTATATACGAAGCGCCATATACGAAATAACTAACTTGTCAACAAGAAAACGAATACTGTAAAGTTGACCTGCTGTATTTTCTAATTGGGAAAGACATTTATAGAACCAGTGAATTGTTGAATGTATTGTCACTAAAATCGATGGATTATAGAAATGTTTTGCTGAAAATCTAAGAGAAATATTATCTCTAATTTTATATTCTAAAAAAAAAGATACTTTTTCCCCTGCTAAAGCTCAACCGAATTCTGACATATCTTATGATTATAATTACTAATTTACTTATTGGGAATTACTTAATTTTGAGCAGCTAATATTATGAAAAATATGAAGATAATGTTTTTATTTGGTGAATATTACAATTTTGAATCACAGTAATGATTTTTTTTCTGAAGCAACTAATGGACAGTTAGTTATAGTTAGTTATCGTCCGTAACACCCATACAGGTTTGGACGGCCTCCTAAAATAGGAGGTATTAGCTGGATACCACGAGGGGGCGCCAACCCCAGGGGAAGAAGAGACGAACACGCAAGAAAGGAAATTGAAACAGCCATGCCACTACCGGGATTCGAACCCAGGTACTGGCGCGTTGGCCACCACGACCGGCCGCCGCTGAGACCGCACGACCACGCCAGCACGGCATTAATGGATAGAGGTAAAGTCTATTCTGAGTGGAATGTAATTCATTGATTTTGGAATAATTAACAAAGCATAGTTGGATAGAAGACACTCAATGAAGGGAAGTAGCTGCGTCAAATGAAATGTTTGCTAGTGAAAAGGAAAGGAAAAGAAACTTTCTGAATTCCAAAAAATTGACTCATTAAGATTTGGGAAATTACTAGTATTTCTTTAGAAAAACGGTATTTTATCATTTTTTATTAATCCAAGAAACAATGATAATAATGGCAAAGAAGAAATGAGAACTGCTAATAGAAGGAAATGGATAGGTATTGAATGTACGTCGATCCATTATTATGCTGTAGAAGCTGACCTCTCCTAGATACAATCTGACGTATTCCAAAATTCCAGAAGAACGATGAAATACATTCATTCATTCATAGTTCTCTGCCAAGGGCAGGTCCTTCACTGCAAACCCAGCATTCTCCAATCTTTCCTATTTTCTGCCTTCCTCTTCGTCTCCACATAAGAACCATTTACCATAATGTTGTCGATCATCTTAAATCTTCTTCTTTTTTACCGTTCTCCATTCCTTCCAGTGCATCCTTCATTAGGGAGTTTCTTCTCAGCCAGTGACCCAACCAGTTTCTTTTTCTCTTCCTGATCAGTTTCAGCATTATTCTTTCTTCAGCCACTCTTTCTAGCACAGCTTCATTTCTTATTTTATCTGTCCATTTCACATGCTCCATTCTTCTCCATATCCACATTTCAAATGCTTCTAGTCGTTTCTCTTCACTGCGTCGTAATGTCCATGTTTCTGCCCCATACAATGCCACACTCCACACAAATACATAATGATTACGAAATCGCTTAATGACGTTTCCATCTTACACTTATCTTTTTTCTTATTTAAATACAGTATACTCTCGATATCTAGAACTTCAATACCTCGAAAACTTTGATATGTCGAAAAATTGCTTTTCCCCTTGATATTATATATTGATATAATGTTAATTTTAATTCTTATGTCGAAGAATTTTTAAAGTAAAAATTGATTTTTTTTCTAAAAAATCGCTGTTTAGTTGTGTCGAAGCAAATGTAGGTATTTTTCCAAAAATCCCTCACACCCTTCATTATCTCTCTGCCCACGATACTGGACTTCTTTAAGAAATTCTAGCAATGTAAATTCATTGTATTTTATTTATTCTTTTCAATTCAATGTAATTCAATTCAAAGTCGAAAACTACTTTTAAAAATTAAAATTATCGTTGCAAATTATAAGTCTATAATTTAGATTTACTATCATTATCAACTATCATTATATATGGGAACTTATTCTCATTTATCTATCTATCATGTAACATTTTAGAATATTATTCCGGATCTTGTGTTTTTACATGAATTTTTATGTTTTCGTTATGACATTGTTATCTCGAAAACTCGCTATCTCGAATTTTTTTGAGAATCCCTTCGACTTCGAGATATGGAGAGTATACTGTATTAGCAAAAAGACCCGTTCTTCGCTCGGGTTACAAAAAACAAATGTCCTAAAGTGGATGATAAAGAATCAGATAAATGTCTGATCTCTTTACAAATCTATATCTAAACCGAAAACCTCATAGAAGGCTCATCTATCGTGACGGATCCATCAAAAATCCTGTGTACATAGAAAACCATCGTTAATCGCCATTTTGTTTTGATTTTTAAAAAATTTTGATTGGCGGAGAATAAGTACAAATATTTTTGCCTAACGAAAAGGCAGATTGTTATTGAATTCCTTTATCAAAATGAAATTTCATTATTAGAACGTTTTATTTCGTATCTGACAATACTTTGCTAAGCCGGCAAGTTGGACCTATTTTCTTTGGCGGCAAAATACAAAAGCCTGTTTTCCTTGCAAGTTGAAAATGAGATAACGTTTAGGAGTGGTGACGCTGCTACTTCCCTTCATTGAGTGTCTTCTCTCCAACTATGCTTTGTCATTTATTCCAAAATCCAGGAATTACATTCCTTGAGAATAGGTTTTACCTCCATCCATTTGCTCCATCAGAAATTCTGTAATTAAAGATATTCTCCAGTATCCATTCAGGTGTTTAGGAACATTAACATATCTTACTCATACATATATTCTTAGTTTCTCAAATACTTACAGTTCAAATACAGGTGATTTGTTTTAAGATATGCAAAGTGTTATATTATATTATCATTTTGCTTTCTTGCGAGTGGTTAATTCAGTTGCATCAACACAATAAAAAATGAGAAAAAAAATTGTAATTTTAAAAACATTTTATTTGTTTCCATGTAACGATTGAAAATATTGATGTTTTTTTCTAACTTTTTTCATTGGAGAGGCGAAAATAAATAATTTGGTAATAATGAAAGTGATTACAAACTAGAAATGTATTTGAAAAAAAAATATAAACATTTCTAGTTAGTTATTATTGATAATTTACAAAATTGAGTAATTAGCAAAGAAAACATCTAATACATTTAAATTTTGAAATCTTCGGGCTCAGATTAGCACTGCATAGGTGTAATAATGTACAACACAATGTCACAGTCACATTCCAATGCCCTATGGACACTTAAGCCTTGGACATTTCTTGGGACATTTTGCAGGAGGACAAGGTGGTGGACATGGTGGACATGGACATGGAGGTGGACAAGGAGCACGTGGAACAGGGCAGTTTTGAGGTGGACATTCAGCTGTACATGGTGGAGGACACTGGTCACAAGGTGGAACGAAAAGATCTGGTGCTTTGGGTGGACATTTCATTGGAGGTCGTTGAGGGCATCTCTTGGGAATTGGTTTAGGACTGAAGATTCGAGGACAAGGCAGAGGATCTTCGTCATCGTGAAAGTACTGTCGCCCACATTTACCTTCTGTGGCCCTTGCCAGATAGTACTTTCCATTGCATTGGTTTCGTCTCAAATATCCCAAATCAACTCCCCTTTTCAAAGCCTCAGAGACCACACAGTCAAACTTATCACAATCCATTCTTATAATATGCATGTTCTGGATGTAACGACGGATTTCATCCCTAGTTGATCCTTGGCCACAGTGTACATGTTGTATAGCCTGAATCACGAGTCTCAGGATCTTGCTGGGATCATCTGTATCCTTACATTTACATCTGTTCCTGCCCCATTCTTTAGGTGCTTGTTCACAATCTGGATCTGGACATGGGTCACACATTGTTACGGCAATTTTGGGTCCAATAACGAAGTTGATTTTGCTACTCTTATGTCTTTACGTTTATTTGGGAGCTATTGAAATCGTCAGGGTGATCTAGTAAAAAGGAAAAGCAATTGTATATCTAATTTATTTAATTATGAAACGTTAATCACTTAACTAATGGTAAACATGTTTTTGATTCTAGACTATTAAATAATTTGCAATATAAAAGATTTCAATTAAAAATGATCAATGAAACCTTCACAGCGAACGATTCCAGTCAATATACTTTTTAAAAACAGTTTCCATTTGTTTAATGATTCCCTGTATTTAATTGATATTTAAAATTTATGATTTAACCTTTTTTTTTAATTTTAGATAGCGGTGGGTACACCCAAGTACTAGTGTGGCCTGTAAGCCTTTTCTATAGGCCCAATAAATAAAGGCCGACAGCAGGAAGGAGAGAAATAAAAGAGGAAAGAAATATAAGAAAGAAAGATAATTTTCATGCCAGCAGACACAGGCCAGCAGACACATGACATTGTATTCTATTTGATTAAGTAAAGTGTAGAAGGCGATGATCTGAACAACTTTGGACAAAGGATAGTTTATTAAATCCAATAGTTCTGATAATGAAACATATATAAGAATATCCAGTTTATACAAAACAATGTAATTTAGCCGCAATTTCATTGTTGTATACAATAGTTATTACTACTATTCTTAAATAGAAGATTTTAAAAAAGATTCGTGCAATATCAATTTAGAGCAACGTTTCCCAACCGGTGCACAGTGGGGCAAGAAGCATGAAAAGTTGGCATTAACTATAAAAATCAAGCACAAAATTTAGTGTCTATTACCTATTATTTATATGGTACACACTCCTGCGCTTCTGTTAGAAACTACTGTTTCCCCCCCCCCCCCCCCGCTCTTGAGCTAACCCGAGGTTGAGTTCTAGCCCATTGTCAATGGTGTCAATACGTACGGTGATATTACTAATGAATTGCAACTAGTTCGGTGTCGTGTTTTGATTAAAATAAAAGGAAATTAATAATCTACTTTATGGAGGCTTCATCATCAGGTTTCTGGCAATATTTTACGTCATGAACAGTAGCGCTTTATTCAATATTAATTTATTAAACTGATGATGTTAAAATAAGCCTAAAAATATGTTTACTTAGTTTTGCTTATCCTCAAACAACATGATATTTGTTAATGTTCCGAGCATGACCCGCATTTCATATGAGTTTCCTTAGAAAGCCTGATTACTGTTCTTTGTGGAACAATATAAATATTTTGTTTTTAAAAAATCTTTTTGATAGGTTGTGTCTAGTCAGATGTCATTGTGGTAAAGTTTTTATGTTTTTCTTATTTTTAGGGTCAAGTTCTCACACAATGTTTGTGACAAGAAAAGAGCTTGTTAGCATTTTTAAAAGATGTGAGAGCTCAGACATTGGAAACAAAATGGATTATTTGGAAGCAGAAATGATAAAACAAACAAAATGTGAATGCGATAAATAATATGGAGAAATAAAAAAAATACTATCACGTTTTAAAGCCGAATATACGTTCCGTTGGTCAAAAGCCTGAAGAATAAATGATAGGTTTCAAAAAAATAACAAAGAGGGGCTATAAACTGCAATTTCATTTCCAAAAAAAGTCGCAAAAAGATGTGATGGTCGTCTTGAAGTTGAGTTTGATTCTAGCTCTGAACGGACAAAACGAATCAAAACCAAGAATCTGCGGGATTCTACGCCACTTTCTGTGATATATGCAGCACAAATGAAGTTACGAACAGAAGGACGCACAGTTGCTTCAAAAATACTGCAAGATATTACAGCAACCAGCCCGAAACAAGCCACTAAATACATAGATGCCTATGATAAATTTAAATTGCAATATATGTCCGGGGAGGATGCTCTTGCTGTTTTAATTAGCGATAAATTAACTAGACACCAGTACGAAGTAGTAAGAGCAAGTGCTTCGGATAGATTTCCTTCGTATAAGATCGTCCAGGCAGCAAAGAAGACTTGCTATTCTGATAATATTAAAATTACAGAAGTATCTGCATACGTTTCCTTGCAAGATTTGCTTAACCACACTGTTCAAAGGTTAATAAAAAGTATTGAAGATATAATTACAAAACACATTGAGGACTCTGAGCTTTATAAATTAAGTCTCTATACGAAGTGGAGTTTTGATGGTTCTTCTGGACATAGTTCTTACAAACAAGCTTTCCATGGCCCCAAAACTAGTGATTCTGCTGTATTCATCACGTGCATTTGTCCTATACGTCTCACATGTAATACAAAGGTGACTTGGTAAAACCCGATTCCCGCTTCATCAGTATATTGTAGACCACTAAAAATTGAATTTATCTAAGAGAGTACACAAGTATTACTTGCAGAAAAAACTAGAGTAGATAATGAAATAAAAACACTCCGTTCTTCCACCTCAATAGTTCAAAATAGACAAGTGCACGTAAGCCATAAACTGATATTCGCTATGGTAGATGGGAAAGTGCGTAATGCTCTAACAGACAAAATCTACCCAAAAATGCTTTTTGTGTGGTGCAATACAAAAAACATTTAATAATATTGATGAAATGATCAACAGAAAAGTTCAGACTGAGAATTTGGAGTTCGGCTTGTCAGTATTACATGGATGGATTCGCATGTGTGAATGCCTTCTGCATCTTGCGTATAATTTGCCAATCAAGAAATGGCAGGCTCGAGGAAGCGACAAAGACATTGTGGCCGCCAACAAATCCAGAATTCAAAAGGAATTTAGGGAAAAATGTGGACTAATTGTTGACATTCCTAAGCCAGGATTTGGAAACACGAATGATGGCAACACTCCGATGAGATTTTTTTAAAAATACTGAGTTAGCAGCTGGAATAACTCATGTTGATTTAGAGTTGACAAAAAAGCTCCACACGGTGATGATAGTTGTGGCCAGTAGTCATTAAATAGACGTAGAAAATTTCAGGATTTTTTTTTATGAAACTGCCAGGCATTTTGTGCGACTGTATCCATGGTACAATATGCCACCAGCTATGCACAGATATCTAATACATGGTCCTGAGATAATATCCTCTGCTTTGCTGCCTATCGGACAATTGAGTGAGGAGGCACAAGAAGCGCGTAACAAGGACTTCAAAAGATTTAGGGAGCACCAACTCTAGAAAATGCAGCAGATCAAAAACGAATGAAGATGTGTTTAATTTATTTTTGATAAGTAGTGATCCACTGATCACAAGCAAACGAGATATAAAAAGAAAAAAAATTGAACACCTTCCAGAAGAAGTTGTAAGAATGCTGAAAGCGTCCTGTGTCCAAAGTGAAGATGGCAGTGGCAGTACAGAAGGATACGAAAACACTTCGCTTGATGAGTCTGATATATGTTAACGTCAGGATATATTATGCAAAAAGGACAATATAGTGTATAACTGTTAATTTATTATTTATTTATTTATTTTATATATTATTATACAGTCCTACTAGGTATACTAACCTGTTATGTAGGTGCTGGGAGTTTATAATTATAAAAAATTATAAAAAGTTATAAACAAATAAGAACTATAAACTCAAGATGTTAAAGTGAAATTATAGAATAACAAAAATTAGAAACAATATTTTATACAATATTAACATTTAATACAAAAATAAACTAAAAAACAAATACTGTAATTCAAGAGAAAATCAAAAACATTTTCAATAAATAAATAACCGTTAGTAAAGTAATGAATAATATTAAAGATACTAGTTGACCCATACAAATTTTCCAAGTATTATTTTACAATATAGTATCTTTTTTAAAGCAGATATTTTTTCAATATTTTTTAAAAATTGACTTAATGACTTTTATTTAAATCTATTGATAAAGCTACATAATTAGAACACGAATTATATTCAAAATGTTTCAGTAATGAGTTGATGCCAACTTTTCATGCTTCTTGCCCCACTGTGCGGTGGGTCGCAGAAGCGTTACAGGTGGGTCGCGACATTATCCTAAAATTATCAGAAACCATCGAATAAGCCATCAGAAAAGATCAGAAAAATCGAAATTCGATCATATATAAGGAAGGGATACGTTACAAATATGGTTTTATTCTATATTCCTCTATTCCTATATCTGTGGAGGTATTCCGATAAGGAAAGGTGGGTCGCCAGCTGAAAAAGGTTGGGAACCGCTGATTTAGAATATTTCTAAGCTTTTCGGAAAAATCTTTGAATCCTCTAATGGCTTGGATAATTAATAGTAAATTCGATTTGAAAATAAATAAAGAAATAATAATTAATTAAAATGCTAAATGAGGCCACTTCGGTTTCTTTTTATTTGAATCGAATAATTTTAATAGCTATGCTTTTGGTAAATAATTCAAGTTCTCGATTAAGAAGTTTAATATAAATGCTGTCGATTTTAAACATTTTTATGAGTCCTATAATTTAAGATCTGGTAACCTAAGATTTTCAATTAGTATTTCTCATTAATAATTATCCATTATGATCTTAAAAATGTTAGAATCCTAGGATATCGTAAGGTGAAAAAAAACAAACAAACAAAAAAAACAAACGAGAAAATCACAGTCATTTGCTTCTCTTTAAACAACGAAGCCTCTATTATATAAAAAATAAAAGGAAACACATTAAATAATTTGAGTTATATCAGTAATTGATTAAACCACAATTATTTTATTACTATTGAAAATCGAGCAAAACAGTTCATTGCAAAGACATTAATATATCCGTTCCATTGATTTTTTGTGCCTAAATTCTTTTCTCGAATATTTAATAAACTATATATCTCTTATAATAAATAATAAATAATAACTCTATTAATTTATATACCTTTTTTTTTTAACCTCTATTCTTTTCTCGTATAATACAACAATTTTGTAATTTAAAACAGAAACATCTAACTACGAATCACAAAATTTCTATCAAAATTTGGTTTGCATTATATTTCACGAATATTATATTTCTAACGTATAGTCGTGAAAATAAAATCACTTACCGTTCTTAATTTCACTATAAATTTTAAAGTCGGTAAAAGCCAATTCAGGACCTCTCCTTTTTTTTTTTTAAATTTTCTTTCCATTTATTTAGGAACGATTTTTTCACTCCACCTCCATTGCGTTGTAACTGCTATGGCTGATGCATCTTCCTCCTAGTCTCTGTCGATGACTTGTTAATTGTTAAGAAACAATGAAATGGCCATCGATAATCACGTAGGAGTAGATACTCACTAGGAATTGTTTGATTCTAATTTTTACTTTATCATTAATCTGTACACCCTTCTAATGACAGGAGAGTTTCACATTTAATGGTAACATGAATAAAAGAAAATTAATTACTCTTTCTGAGCGATTTTATTTGAGGTAAAGAAAAAGAAAAATAATACTTTACAATCAATTCACTTAATATCTTATACACCGTCGAAAGAAATAAGTTTGATGGTTAAAAAAAAAAGGAATTGAAAAAGAAAAAAAATTTCAGCATATAAAGATTTTTAGTTCTATTAATTATAAAATAAATAATAAAAGAAAATAAACAAAATTATTCATTTGCCTAAAATTTTGTTGTAATTCTATTTTATAAATTACCGAAATTTTATATTTTTTAATGAGATCCATGATTGTCGTTTTTATTAATACTTCCAAAATCTGCAGCATTCGATATATAATATAGACCCAAATCTCTCTCTATAATGTACATTATGTACATGTACCGTTGAATCTATCTTAATAGCTGAATTATATCGAGTTACAGACAGACAGACGAACTTAGCCAATTTATATATATATATAAATATATTTGATTCGATTGATGATTTGATTTGAATATTTTTTTTTTTTTTTAATGTTTATCAGATCTATTTATGTGTACTTCTTACTTGTACACCTGTGAGTTTAATCTAAAGCAGCGGTTGGCAACCCGCGTGAAGCATGAAGCGTCTTGGTGCGGCCCGCGGGGCGTGTTGGATTTTTTTTTTTTTTTTTTTTTTTTTTTTTTTTTTTTTT
>JAFIDM010010028.1:36932950-36950366 GCA_023159025.1 Thereuonema tuberculata | reverse complement strand
TTTTTTTTTTTTTTTTTTTTTTTTTTTTTTTGGTTGTTAAAATTTTTGGCCCAAGTGCGGCCCGCAGTAATCCCCACATAACATATTTGGCCCTTTTACAACAAAAAGTTGCCGACCACTGATCTAAAGGATCATTTTCCACCCAAAAAGACAAACGAAATACCAACCATATCTAAAGTTTAATTTATTTAAAGAATAAATATTAGTTTTGACTCATAACGCCGAAAGGCATTTAAAACTCAACTTTATATAATCTAAATACTGCGCTAACTTGTGAACGTCCCTTCTACGGCAAATATGGTTTTGAGTTTCAAAATCAGCGTAGAAAACTGAGTAAGAATGCCAAATTTCATTAAAATCGGTGCAGTGGTAACGAAATTATTTGGTTTTGAACGTATGTTTTGTTAGAATTTCTGTTAAAATTTCATGGAACCAACATGGAATGACAAAATGAACTAATATTTCATCCAATTTGAGTACCCTTGATTCAATGGTACCATTGAGAACCTTGGATCTATCTTATAATAATAATAATAATAATATAATAATTTATTTGCCTTACAAAAGTTTGATAATACATAATAGATATGAGTGTGACTTCCCTGTGCCTTAAGGGTAGTCCCGTCGAGAAGGCAGGCAGGGAGTCAATTACAGGCAAGAAAAAATAAAATAAAATAAAATAAAATAAAATACAAAAGTCATTACTGGTTACATATAATGGAGAAAACAAAACAGAGCATAACACAAAAACATTGAAACTAATAAATATAATGGGGATAAAAGGAACAGTTAATTTGTAATAAAAATGTGAAAAGGAATTACACAATTGTGGAGTTTAGATCTGGTGATATATACAATCTTCGTAAAATAACTAAGATAATGAAATATATAACTAAAGAAAGTCATATAATTCGTGAACAGAAATTTTCAGATAAGAGGTTAAGCCTAGCTCAAATAGATGGAAAGTAAAGAGAATAGAAAGAGAAATAGCGAAATAAGGAGGAGGAGAGGAAAGGTTGGAAGATATCTGATGAAGGTAGACGTTTGCGACTTGACAACGGATAGATTAGGAATTAACTTATGGATTGGAGAGAAGAGAAGGTAAGAATGATAATTGTAAAATTGTGAAAGGTTATGTTAGTGTAGGCAGATGATGTTTTAGTTTTCTTTTGAACTGTTTTAAATTGGGACTTTCACGAATATTGGGGGGAATTTTATTCCACAGAGAAGGAGCAGAGTAGCTAACAGCTCTTTTTTGATAATTTGATGCGATTCTTGGAGTAAATAGAGTTGAGGAGGTTCTTGTATTGTAAAGATGTGACTGGGGCTCAGTCGGTAGTGTGATAGAAGAAGAGATATTTTTATTAAGTAATTTATATGTGAAGAGAGCCAACTGTAGGTTATAGAGGTCATGGAAGGAGATAACTTTATATTTGTGCCAAAGAGATTTAGTCGAGTAGTGCATTGGCTTTCCGTCCAAAAATCTCAGGAAGTGTTTTTGTGCCTTAAGAATCATGTTTTGATAAAATTTAGAGGCGGTGCCCCATATTGCAATACCGTAGTATATGTTGGAGTGGATTAAGGACCAATATAGATTTAGAAGTATTTGTGTCGGTAGAAAGTTTAGTTTTTTAATAATGCCCAAGTTTTTAGAAATTTTATAAGAAATTTGTTGCATATGTAGATTTCATGAAAGATCCTGTGTGAGAAAGATACCCAAATAGCTTAATTATATCGAGTTACAGACAGACAGACAGACAGACAGACGAAATTAGGAAATTATATAAGTTGATGAATGTTTCTTTGTTTGTCCTGTAGATATTCCTAGGCCCTCTGACATATTCGGATCAAACTTTCCAAAATTAATCTCAGGACACTGCGGAAGTAACGGGCTACATTGGAAGATGGACACAGCAGCTCCAGGGGATGAAAAGGAGTGAAATCCATGAAATAGCGCCACAAATTCGAATAACCTGAAACTAGGAGTATAAGCGGGAGGGAGAAGGGGAGAAATTGGTGGGACATCTCATATTTTCCGATCTCGATATTAATTTCCTATCTACGAATCTCGAGTTATAAAGCACAAATAACCTGGAACAATGGGTGTACATTGAAAGGGTGTACATTGGATGAGCCTTCTAAGTTGTTTTCGGGATAGATATAGATTTGTAAAGGGATCTGACCTTTATCTGATTCTTTATCATCCACTTTAGGACATTTGTTTTTTGTAACCCGAGCGAAGAACGGGTCTTTTTGCTAACACAGTATACTCTCCATATCTCGAAGTCGAAGGGATTCTCAAAAAAAATCGAGATAGCGAGTTTTCAAGATAACAAGGTCATAACGAAAACATAAAAATTCATGTAAAAAACACAAGATCCGGAATAACATTCTAAAATGTTACATGATAGATAGATAAATGAGAATAAGTTCCCATATGTAATGATAGTTGACAGTAAATCTAAATTATAGACTAAAAATTTGCAATGATAATTTTAATTTTTAAAAATAGTCGAAAACAATTACATTAAATTGAAAAGAATAAGTATTATACAATGAATTTACATTGCTAGAATTTCTTAAAGAAGTCCAGTATCGTGGACAGAGAGATAATGAAGGGTGTGAGGGATTTTTGGAAAAATACCTACATTTGCTTCGACACAACTGAGCAGCGATTTTTCAGAAAAAAATCATTTTTTACTTTGAAAAATATTCGACATAAGAATTAAAATTAACATTAGATCAATACGTAATATCAAAGGCAAAAGTAATTTTTCGACATAACAAAGTTTTCGAGATATCGAAGTTCGAGATATCGAGAGCATACTGTATTTAAATAAGAAAAAAGACAAGTGTAAGATGGAAACGTCATTAAGCGATTTCGTAATCATTATGTATTTCATCGTTCTTCTGGAATTTTGGAATCTGTCAGATTGTATCTACACATTATCTCGTTTTAATTTTGGAGACTGCTTACAAGATGACGTAATGTATCCTTCCGCCAGAAAGAGCACAAGATGTCAGTATCAATATTTTGCCTTTATAATGGAAGTTAGCTGAATTTAAGACAATAACTACTGTTAAATAAATGTTGGGGGAAAAATATCTAAAATTTAGTATTAATTCTTTTTAAATCTCTAGGTAATTTTTTTGAAGCTTTTGTTTAATATATCCACATTATAAACACAAACATAGAAATAAATTTATAAATTTTCCATCAAGGCAGAATATATATTTTTTTTTGTCGTCCATTATTTGTACAGTTATATGTATATATAAATATTTGTAGGATCCATCTAAACTTTTTTTTTAAGTCCAGGAATTTGGAGTTTTTCTATAAAATTTAATGTAAATCATTCATTCCTTCATTAATTTTATGATGTATGAAAAATGATGCCTAATTTTGTATTCTATGTCACAATTGAAAAAATGTGTTGATAATTATATACATAGGGTCTACGACAATTTGTTATATTCATTAGAAATGAAAATATCTTAATTTTTTCTTGAATAATATATATTAATTTTTTTTTAAGTTCACTCCTCGATTTTATAATTATGAAATGAACTGCTGATATTCAGGAAAAAAAATTATTTATTTTTTATTTTTGTAAGTTCATATCAGTGAGGATATAAAATGAACATCAGTAAATATTCATTTGCATATACCTGGCAATTGGTACACAATTCGTTCCAGAAGGCTGTTCGATTTGCGATTTGTACGATTGCTGATTCAATTTTTCCCTTAGGAAATTATGTATATTGGATTAAAACGTTCCAGACCCCCATATTATGCTTATTTACACCTCTATAATAATACTTAATGCAAAAAAATCATGCATATTGCGTGGCCAGGTCTGACTGAGACACAAATTTTACTTTCAACAAGAAAGTACAGGTTTAAATGCAGTTTGTGGTAACCGGAAGTGGATGCTTTGTTGGGATTAACTGCGGTCACATAAAGGTATCCCTAATTTATCTTTTTTTTTTAAAAAAAAACATACTCAGGACTAATCAATTAACAACCACGACCTTTTGTAAATATTAAGTATGGCTCATTCTAGCAAGAGATCCTTTTTTTGTATTCGATTTCGATTTTTCTTCTAAATTTCAAACATTTAGTTCCAAAACAGCCATATTTCACATGGAGGAAAAACAAATCCATTCACTTCCGGGTACCGTAATCGACAGTTTTACCAGAATACGAGTATATATATATTTTTTATTTTCTGTTATTGTCGTTCTCACTTGCTTTCCTTTTAGGCGTGGTTGAATCACTAATCTTTTTTGAACACTTGATTAAACTTATTTTCAATAAAAATATTTAAAAACAACCAAGAATAGCAATAAAACAACAGAACATTTTACGTTCGCTAAAAATGCTTGGCGAACGAGAGTCAATGAAACTCGGACTCGGTCCAATTTCCGAGTCGATTTTATTCGAAAAAGTTAGAAGAATGCGGAGTTGTATGAGTATAGAGGTAAACAAATGGCGGGATTCCACTGTATTTGGTCTTTTCCATCGTGACAGATCGGTCAAAAATCCTGTGTACATAGAAAACCATCGTTAATCGCCATTTTGTTTGTTTTGATTTTAAAGAATTTTGATTGGCGGAGAATAAATACAAATATTATTGCCTAACGAAAAGGCAGATTGTTATTGAATTCCTTTATAAAAATGAAATTTCATATTTAGAACGTTTTATTTCGCATCTGACAATACTTTGCTAAGTCGGCAAGTTGGACCTTTTTTCTTTGGCGGCAAAATACAAAAGCCTGTTTTCCCTACAAGTTGAAAATGAGATAACGTCCATGTTATATTTTAACCATAACGATGTATAAAACTGATTTGCTGTTTAAGAACTGTTATATTTATATATTCTTATTTATTTCAATTATGAAAAATAGTAATTATATATAAATTATATTAATTAATGTAAGTAACAAATATATACACTTCATGGTAATAATGTTTTATTTATCAATTAATTGTTGACAGTTAAAAAAAAAAAAAAAAGTTTAAAAACAATCCCGTAAAGTTCTTCAGAACATTTACAAATATACAAATTAAGACCATTGGCATTCGCACTAGTACTAAAAAATTAAAAATAGAATTAGATTGACAATAATAATAATAATAATTATAATCAATAAATTTTATTTTCTTTAATATAATATAGAAGTCCTGTTAGGATCTCCCATAAAGAGATCCTGTCAACAGGTGCTTAGATTATGTTATACAAATTATTTAATTACATAAAATAACAGTATATAAAGAATTACAAAAATCAATCACACAGAAAATTACAGATTTACAGTCATTGTTTTATTACTGAAGAAATACAAAAAAAAAAAAAAATAAAAAAAAATAAATAAATAAATTCTATTTGTAATTCAGTATATTGTTATGTTTTACAAGCCATTCTCTAACAAATTTTTGTAACAAAAAAATTTTTGAAAAATTATTGATGTTTTTTAAACCAATTTTGTTAATGATAGATTGTAATAGATACATTGAATAATTCTCTCCATAACTATTTAAGATTTTTGGATATTGTAATTTTAAGTAGTTATTATTTCTCATATTGTAATTACTATTGCTAGGTATGTTACTTTTATGAATTAGAGTGAAGTAATTACTAATTATCAAATTATAATAAAATTTCTGTTGTGGTGTAAGCATTTTACTTTTTATCAGAACATAATCATCAATTTTTTTTGATAATAATAATAGTAATAACTGCATGAATTACAACTGCAAGCTTTGATATAAATGGAAATGAAAACAAAACTAAAATAATATAATATTGTTTGTAATAATAATAATCAAAACACCAAAATAAAGTTGTTAGAATATTCAAAAATAATCAACAATTTTACAGGTGATGATTTAAATTTTTAATAATGAAAGATCGTAACTGTTTTTAACAAAATTACAAACACTAATTCTTTACTTTTTTTTTTTTACTATTGTACCGTTTTCCAGTCCCATTAGGTATTCAAAAATAAAGAATACCTGTAATATAGGTGCTGATAATAATTTATAATCATTAACTGTAGATTAATTAACTTTGTTAATTATCTAATACAAAAGAAATGTAACAAAAGTTAAAAGTTCAGAGTAATATTCTCATCAATTACTTCCGCGATTAATGAAATTTTAACCTTTTTAATACTTTTTAGTGTTTTAGAATTATATTTTTCCCCAATTAATTTGACTGAATAATTTATATAGTTTTCTAATCTTAGACCAAAATTATTATTCGTTTTATTGATTTGAAAGATTTTTAACCAATTGTATCTAGTTATTTTTTCATTCTTTTGATTATTTTTTTCCCCTGTTGACATTATAAATGTTATTCATAATTATTTTATAAAAATTTTCTTGTTTAATAGTAAGTATTTTTAAAATTTTTCCTAATTTTTTTTTCCAACCCTCATCCCTATTGTGAAATGGATTCTCCGTTTGAAGAGGCGTGGCTAAGTCTCATCTTGTGGTGGACAAACATTATTTGTATTGCTCACTTAAGTCTACTGAAATGAATAGACATCTTCAATTCAATATTTAAATGAAGCTAAACCTTTTACTTCCAAGGTTTGTACAATAATATTATCAGTGATAACTTATCACTTTCTTAAATTTGCGTATTTAGACTTAGAATAACACTGTCTATCTTGGAGTTCCGCCTCTCTCCTCCCATTCATAGCAAATTATTATTTGGGGGAAGGGGGGGGGGCAAAAACGATGCTGGAATTTTAATTTTTAAAAAACACCACAACACTAAACTACGCTTACAATGAAAATAAGATACTTTCCATACTTTCGTTAAAATTAGTTTATTTACATAGAATAAAATTTAAAAGTGTCAGTATTTCATTTCTCCAAATGTGAAAACGTTAAAAACTACAATTCTCTTGATTAATTTCTTGGACATCAATTTCGGATCCATCTTCTTTCATGGCCACACGAAGCATTTGAAGAATGGCTGCTTTGTGAAATAATTCAGGTTTCCTTACAAGAAGAACCATATCTGGGAAAAAAAAAATATCAATTATTTGGAATTTCTATATTCCTTAAAATCCTCACCAACCGAAGTTATTTTTCTATATTTTTCGGGTGGTTAACAAAACACTTCCATGCCTAGTTAGAGCTTTTAGTCTTACTTACTGTTGTTAACCAACTCTTGTAAGCAGAAAATCAATTTTTTTTTAGTGGTTGATTATTTCTAAATAACGAGCTAGGTTTTATTAATTTTATTCTTTCATAAATCCGTTGTAAATTAAATAACATTACAATCATCGGTTAAACTTACGTTCCGAAATGGATCCATCTGGTAACACAACACAGTTGTATTGTAGACAATAGTGATTGTAGTCAGTCACCAAATCAAAAGTCAGAACTGTTCCATCTAAAATTAAAAACAAAAAGATAAACCAATTGACAATTTAAGGTTTAACATCAAAAACGAAAATCTTCAAACAGAAAACATTTTTACCTCCAATGTCAAGCGTCAACTCTGCAGTTTTTATGTCAATTTCCACAGGAGAAAAACTGGACATTTCTGCGTCCCTAAAAAACAAATTAAAGAATTGATTTCTTAAGCCTTGGCAACTGAAATAATATACTGAGAAATTATCGTTAAATCTGTACTTACTTGGCTGAATAAGTGATAATTACACCAAACTTCTTTTCTGGAGTGGAAACAAATCGAAAGGTCGTACAGTTCCAAACGGGATTGCGCGGGAAATTTCCAATGACGTACCATTGATCTTCAGTCAACTAAAGAAGTCATTACGATTAAAATATATAATTAAAATTACATACCAGTAGCTTAAAATTACTTGTTTTTGACGGATAGTGCAACACTATGACACGTAATTATCTGAAGATCGATTTTTATTCCTCAAAAAACTATTTTTCACTTTGACGAAGGTTAATAATTAAAAATTCCCGAACATTATGTCAATGGAATTATAGCGAGTTTTAGAACTGTTGAGCGAGATGTGGTGGTGGAGGGGGGTAAATAAATAAAACTAAAAAAAAATAATAAAAAAACCCACCTCCACTTTAGTCTAAGCCGTTCATTATATTTATGAAGACACGTGATCACAGTTAACCAATCATTATCATTTCTTCCCGAGTTATTGCTTGGCCGCGCCTGGAATATCGTTGTAAGATATTTCCAGTGTTTATATTCTATTTGTCATCCCCTGCTATGCTTTATTTTTATTACTTTTGTTGGTTTTTTACAATATTAGGATTTTTTTAATTTTTTTATTATTTTCATAAAAAGTTTGTTTTTAGTCATCCATTTCTATTATCGATGCCGGCTGTTCTCTTTTCATGTCAGGCGTTTCAAACAATGGGCTAGGCTTATGATAAGCGAAGCTTCGGTTTCCTTAACAACATTAAACACTGAATGAGATGAAATACCTGTTGCTTCAGCCATTTTACGATAGAGATAGACGAAATAAAAAATAACATTTCAAATGATGCCTTTCGATTGAACCATGATACAAACGAACAACGGTGTATGCTCAGCAGCCGCCATGTTCAAAACGGAAGTACAGGGAATAACTAATGCTCAATCGTTCACCATATATGGAGTTGTCCGTTTATTATACGGAGTGAAGACACGTGACTTTACAGAAAATATTTAAAATACTGAACTTCATTTGGAGGGAGGGGGGGTGCATTTTGGACGATTTAAAAATTTAATTGTATAGAACAACTCGCTAATTGTTCCATGAAGCTACTATAACTGCAATTTGTGCTAAAGGAGAGAACAAAACTTTTTTCTAAATACAGAAAGTTAAAATGAGCAAATACACTAGTTTCGTTATCAGAACCAACCATTAATTTATTCTTTAAATGAGTTTTTAATTATTACGAATTTTAGTTAAATAAAAAAAAAGTAGTTTCCCAATGGTTTATTGTAATTCGCAAACAATTTCTGTCAAGCATCTCGTAACTTCATTTAAACAATACTTTTAATAACAAACAGAGGATTAAAAATGTCGTTTAGCAAACAGACAAGAAATTACAAATGTTGCCACCCCTCCCTTTTTTTTTTTGTAAACATTACAGATCTCACGAACATAAAAAAATACTTATGTTTGTAATAATATTATGCATTGAAAGGACAAATATTTCATCTTCAAAAATTAAAATTATTAATTTTTAATAGCTTAGATTACAAAAACAAAAAAGAAAGAAAGAAGATAACAAATTATTTACTTCTAAAACTTAATTTAAGCTGAATGTAGGCCTAACTTGTATATTTTGAAATAAAATTTATTTTCAAATAATTGAAGTATTTAAGGTTACATGCGTTCTAAAATATTCTGTCGAATTGAAGATATACAAACTCGTTGTTAATAGAAATCAAATGTAGTTTTTATTTTTTTTTAATATGTAAATAGTCTTACTTTTTCAATGTCAACCCCTTCCATTTTGGGGATGTCTTGACACTTCCGTTCTCCATTTCCACAAGTAATCATGAACATAAAAACTACAAGCGCTCGGAGCAACATGGTTGATTCGTTGAGTAAATTAAGAATACGTTTAAATAGATCTGATTAGGATGAGTCTAATAGCAAAGGGGCTCTCGTTATGTATCTACGCTCTATCTCGAATGGATTAATCCAAAATCAGCATAGTTACTACGTATTTATTAAAACTATGATTATCAGTGAAATTTGAAGAATATTTAGTCAAAATAAAAGGAAAATTATTATGATGTAAATATCTGTTTTCATTAACGTAGTGTTATTACAAAAAAAGAAAACAAATACCCCCTCCCCCAAAACGTCAAGTACCAAATTTAATTTATTACTTTGAATTTTTAAACTTAAGTTAGACCTGAAGATTATTCAAAGGAAAATATTCAAAATTACAAGGTGTTGGTGAATATAAATTAAAATCTAATAATATGTTTAGTCGAACAGTTTTGCTTAATTTTATGCAGAAGAGGTTCGTGAACCAGAAACTTGAATTGATGTGTGTATCAGTTGTATTTCCAGAGTAAGTTATCGCGTAATTCATATTTTCTATTTAATATTAAGAGAATTTTATTTTTATTTATTATTCATTTTTCTTTCTTTTTGCTTTTTTACTTTTCCATTTCTATTTTCTTAATTTGGATAAAATTACATTTACAAAACAATGCTAAAAAGTAGTTTGATGACTGGGTTGAAGTATTGAAGTTCTTTTTTGGCTGCCAACCCTTTAATTTTAGTTTAACAATTAACAAATGAAATTAATAATAATATTAATAAAATCATAAAATGTTTTGTTTGTCCACAACAAATCTTTTAAGAATGTAAATGCATATTTTTGTCCTTTTTTTTTTTTTTTACCTTTTAATATTTACATTTCTGTTTGAGCAGCTTTCCAAGTTTCTCAATCGGAATTCTAGTTTTTAATATTAAACAAAGTTAATTGCTGCATTTTATTTGAATGATTTTTGCAGCTTATGAATATATGATTATATGATTATGAGTATATGAATATATGATTATATGAATATATGATTATATCAAGGTAATCTTATATTTATATATGAAGGTAATATAATTATTATATTATGAATCATTTCAAGTTTGCAATGGAGAAAAGGTAAAAAGAAAAATGAGAACGTATTGAAGGAAAGAGATCGTCTGTTATATTAAATAGTTGAATAGTTAACGATTACTAAGATAATACAAAAAATAGCAAAACAAACTTAGGCATTATAAAAAAACACAATGTACGATAGAAGCTGTTGGAATTGTGCTTTATCTAGTTTTCTAGCTGAATTCAAGATTGGTATCTTAAAAAAGAATGCAAAGTAATATTAGTGGCTTTCTCTTTTCTTGTTTAGATATCGTTAGAATATATTTAAATATTTGCATATTCCCAATAGCAATGACCTAGCATAGCTAAATGGTGAAAAGGATTGCTAATGTCATTTACAACATGCTTTGCATAATAATGGCCTCTCTTGTGAATGACGGAGTCATTGACATTTAATGATAGTGATTCTATCGAGTTTAAAAATGGAAAATAATAACCTACACTGATACTGAAAGAACAGATAGTTGGCCTTCGGTTTAAACATTTCATTAAAAAATAAAGACACAATTATGCAAACTATTTCGTTTTCGTGATCAATCCCAAACAGGAACTAGTTTCAGCGCAACTTGTTTCTATCACGATAGTTTAATTCAGTCTTCGGATTTAAAAATAAATAAATAAATATTGGTTGAAACGCTTCAGGAAAGAACAAAAAAAAAATTTCTTTTAATATTAGTTTAATGGCATGCCAATTGCGTTTTGCCTCATTTTACTAGTAAATTAGTATAAATTATCATTTGGTAGGAATTGCTTTCTTGCTTTAGAATTTAACAGTCGAAAGTTTAGTAGATTTGGGAAAAATTAGCCTATTTATGGGGATGGAATTAATATAATTTAGTTGGGCTTCTAATATATAAGAATATATGTATATATATTTGCATATTTACTATAAGTAATTTGCAACAATATAATAATGTGATTCAAATTGGTCACTCATTGTTAAAAGAAGCTTACAAAATGTTTGAAGATCTTTTATATTTTATTAAGAAATTACTTGACTTTGGCATTTGTCTAATTAAAGATGAAAGTCAATATAAAAACAAAAAAAATCTCTGATTTTCTAATTTCGTTATGTAAAGGAGATTAAAAGAATAAATAAAGAGGGGGAATGTTTTATTTGAAAGACAATTATTCTCCGATGATCGGATTTATAGGTAAGGGCAGACTAACCGGCTTTCTAAACTCCTTTCCAGCTGCGAACTTAACTTCAAAGGATTCTTTCGATTGAAACCGCCGAATTTCTACATCAATATTCGATGAAGTTTATAAGTTAGATTATTTATTATGTTTTATTTTTAAGTATCAATAAGAGTCATTGTTTAATTGGTTTAATTTCTTTAAAGTACCGAAATTTTATTTTAATTAAAGAAATGAAATAAATCTAAAAATATCCTTTTATTTCATCACCTATAAATATATATGATGAAATAAAAAAAAAGGAGTTAAAAATCAATTCGGCGGTCGTGGATATTTCCACAGTTATTTCTCTTCAAGACAGACCTTAGGGTCACCCAGCCCACTGTCAAATGGTACCGAGTTTCTCACTAGGGTGTTAAATCAGGAGGGCGTTGGGCTGACCGACCGAACTCAACTGGCCCCCTTACTTGATTAGTTTCCAGTTCCCAAGGACCTGCACCGTGATCTGTAATGGTAGACTTTCACCTTTAGTTTACGAATTATCGAGTTTTACTGAAATTTGATTACTTATAGAATCTTATTCAGATCATTTGAACTTTGAGAATCCTTAAGAAATTTCCGAAGGTTGCGTAATGATGCTGTTTTCAGTGACAGGAAGAATGGATCAAAATTTGAAACTTCCTGCTGTTTCTTAACCTGCGTCATTGATTGAAATCTATTCTGTTAATTAGTATGTTTTTTGCTGGTGGAAGATTACAGCTCTATAATTCAGAGCAATTAAAAAAAAATAAAATTAAATCTAAATTTACATTTTATAGTTTTCATTAATTTGAATTATATTCAATGAAAAGAAAATATGTCAGGTGAAAAGAAGAATAAAGAAACCTCCGAGACTTATGACTTGTCTGTATTTTTTTTTCTATTAGAAAAACAACCTCTCAAAGATCCAGTTTTCTTTAAATTCATCTTAAAAGTCATTTCCCTTGAAATTGAAGATAAAAAAAACCCTAGAAGTCATTTTCAAGGCCAAAACATTAAATGCAAGATTTCTTAATGATAGTAATCAAATAAAACAATGTTATTTCACGAATTGTTAATAAACTGAAATAAACAGAAAGAATTTCTGTTTAAGAATTAAAAGTTGGTTTTAATTTTTAAAATATGCTTACATATCATTTAAAGAATGGAGAATATAAAACCAATATAAGATATAGAAAAAAAATCAATATACAGTAAGAAATGGAAATAAAGATACCACATGCATGAATGAAACTAATGTTGGTCTATTAAGTCATGTAAAACATGAGCTATTAGAATGAAACTATAAAAATAGCGATGACATAATAGACAGAAAGCATACGTCAATGTCATTGTTTGCCACCTAACAATTGTTTGCCGATAACAGTTCTCTGACGTACCACATTTCAATAAACATGTAAATTTTCTGGTTTTGAATCAATCACATTTTTTTAATTGTTTATAAGTTGTTTATTTAGTGAAGTAATCAGAGTTCTCTGTTTATAGTTAGCCTATGGTTAGTGTTTGCATTACAATTGTCAATTTCTGTCATTTCAGCTGTTCTTTTGTAGAACGATGAAAATGGAAAATAGAAAAATACACGTATTTATTTATTTTCAAAGCACTGTGAACTACTAATACACTTTATTTTGATTTTGGACTCATTTTCTTTTTTAAAGTTTTTACGTCGTTATTTGGGAGAAAAAAGAGAAATAATATTAAACTTTTGGAAAATTTAAATTAGTTGGAATTTTAAATAATTTCTTTATTTACTTTAGTTGAAAGCTGTTCAGGATTAATGGAGAATTCCATTTCGGATACCTTAACAGAAACAATTCTTGTTAAACCATAAGTCTTCTTAATTCTCCCTCTTCTAGACATTCTATATATTGAAAAGTCTTCAAATCTTCAAAATAAATGTATAAAACAATACATTTATTAAAATAAATATCTCTTAATTTTCGAAAAGACATGACTTCTTTTCTTTTTCAAAGAAAAAAATTGTAACAATACAATTTCATGAATGTCTCATATCTGTATCGTTTTCCCCTACTTGTTTGTAACATATTGTTGTTGTTTTTCGGCTTTGAAAAAGAAAAGAAGTCATGTCTTTTCGAAAATTAAAGAGATATTTATTTTAATAAATGTATTGTTTTATACATTTATTTTTGTTTTATTTTGAAGATTTGAAAACTTTTCAATTCTTGTTAAAGTTTTTAGTCTTTTCTTTAAGTCTGTCAATATTTTAAAAACAGTTTATCCTAATAATAATAGAAATGTTTACAAATAATTAGATGTTTACATATAAACTTATTTATAAATTATGCGGAAAGATAGAAAGGAAGAAAAGCCACTGTTGAAATGTTATATAAAATGTAATTACAGAAGAAACTGAACTGAGACAGTCAGAGTGACTTCACATTCACGGTCACAAAAAGTTTCTCACGAGTTAAAATGCAAAATAGATATAAATTCAGCACCTCTTGTTTTTAGAGCTCTTTCATAGACTTTCTCTTTAAAGCTTCCTCTATTAATCGTGATGTATTCGGTAATCATCTGATCTTAGCTTCGGGTTATGTTACAACCTGCAGTGAGCACTTCTGAGAACACAGAAGACAATTTATATTCCAAGCACGAACAAGCCAAAGAAAAAGATACATCAATAAGATATTAATTTCAAAGATGTAGTGCCAATTGTATTCTTTAATTTTGATGCAATTATATTCCAAATTATATAAAAAAAAAGAATGTTATCATTTAGAAGAGCTCTAAAAAAAAAACCCTCATCTAAATCAATGCATACACGAGTACCATACACTTTTTCTCCAAATATGTTAGGCCTACTATTTATATTTTACTGAAACAAGCTTATATTCTTAAAATATTTCTCGTGTACGACATTGTTTTATATATTAAAAAATGTAGCTTGTAATATGATAGCTATTAAAGTAATATAATTTAAATAAATGATTTAAAAAGAGAACTATCTTTTGAGTGCTTGTAACTCAAGAAATGGTGGTCTAAGGTGGCGTACTAATTCAATGAAGAAACAAATTAAACATTTTATTTCAAGTTTTCCGATTATAGATTATTTTTTAACTTCAGGACCATAGTCTGTTTCTGCTTCCTTTTATACAGTGAAACTTGGATAATTCGAAGGTGAAGGGACCAGAGAAAAAGTTCGAATTATCCAAAAATTCGAATTACATATATTCTCTCAAACAGAGGAGATAAATAAAAAAGATTAACTTCACGATCAAAGATTTAACCCACAAACTTTATCTAAGAATACTGATACCTTTTTTTTTCATTAAATCAAACATTTTTTACTAGCTTAATTATTCATCACTTTCAAAAAAAAAGGCAGATATTTTTAATTGTTTCATTGAATGCAATCTTTGTGTCCTAGCATATGATTCCAACCTCTGGGTTGCCAGGTCCTCTCGTTCTTTTTCTATTTTTTCCATTGCCATTTTTACTGCTCAAGATTTTATCATTGTTCTTCAAATATGTCGATAACGTGTTGGATGGAATTCCAAATTCCTTGGCGATTTCCGGTTTCTTTTTAAGGCCTTTTTCCACTCCCTAATCACCGCTGCTTTTTAAGCTAATGTTAATGACTTACAAGGGGCTTCAGCTTTCGACAATGCCATAGTAAGAGGACAGAAACAATACTTTAAGCACAAGCACATAACTATAAATGTATATAACCACATTAAATCATTCACAGGAAGCGCACGTGACTCTAAGATCAAAGGGGTGTGGGAGGGGGGAGGGTAACAACACAGGGTGGACGGAAAAATCCTCGGGAATCCCCATATAGTTACATTCCAACCCTCTCTTTTGTTTTCCTTAGAAAGACTGTTAAAATAAATAATGTATCTTAGCTGAGAAAAGTCTCGGGAACAATTTTTACCGTAATATTTTAACGACAATCGTACGAAAAATTCGAATTATCCAAAATAAAATTCGAATTATCCACGATTTTTTAACATTATTTTAATACAGAATTCTAGGGACCGAGCAAAAAATTCGAATTATTCAGAATTTCGAATTATCCAAGTTTCACTATATTAAAATAATATCGCATTTTTATTGGTCGTAATTAAGCATTTCATATATGCTTTTATTTGCTTTTCAGCTTTGGGTTTTTATATCTGCATTCATGCATGCATATATTATAGATGTTGATATTTTAGGTTTCTATTAAGAGTATATTACAGATTTAGTTAACGTCCTTTGACGTGGATCGGTGAGAAAAAAAGTTTAAACACGGAGTAAAGCTTTTTAGAATGTAATTTGAAGTGTCACCTTCGTCAATCTATCAATCTGCAAGAATCAGTAATTATACTAAGAACCTAAACTTAAATGGTACGTTTAGGTATTAAAAAGAAGAGATCTATTGAAAGGGGAGGGGATAAGGTAAAAAGGCGTCTAAATAATTGCCGTTAAGTTGCAGTAATCATAATATCTCAAATACCATTTACCTTACAAAGATGAATTTTAATGATTCATAAATGTTAATGAATTCGAACTGTTTGTTGGTTAAAAAATGGATCCACACCAGGGCCCAATCTATCAATACAGGAGTCTTTTTAAACACTAATTACAAAGGGAATTGGAATATTTGCAGGTAAGTCACGTATTGGATCTTGCCGTATGGCTATTCGAAAGTGGGAATATTTTACATTAAAAATACAAATTATATGTTTAATATATGCAAGTATAATGTTATGGTCATAAGCTTTGATTGGAGTTCTTCAGTTTTGTAAGTTTTTCAACTAGAGGAATTATAAAAATAGGATGTATTGGGTTGGCCAAAAAGTTCATTATGTTTTTTTAATTTTTTTCATTTCCAGCAATACTTCTGTTGAAACAATGTCTTGAATGATTTGTTCCACTTACCTTCTTTCAGGCAACTTCATAATTCCATCTTCCAATTTTTTTTTTTTTTTGAGCAAAGAACTGTTCCAGATGTCTTGTAGTCTTCTACGGAATTGAATTTTTTTCCATTTAAGAGAATTTTGTAAAGACCGAAATACATGGAAATCCGAAGGTGCAATGTCTGGTGAATATGACGAATTAATTAGAACTTCTCAGCCAAGCTGTCAGTTTTTGCCTGGTCATCAAAGAAACATGCAGTCTTGCGTTATCCTGATGGAAGATTACGCCTTTTCTGTTGACTAATTCCATATGCTTTTCGTCCAGTGCGGCTTTCAGGTGGTCTAATTGAGAGCAGTACTGGTTGGAATTAATCGTTTGGTTTTCCGGAAGGAACTTATAATAGAGGACTCCCTTCCAATCCCACCATATATTGTTGTGTTTGGTGGTGGTTCATTTCGCTTGCCCCACGATCTATTCCGTTCCACTTTTTGGTAAATTATCCACAAGTTGCCTTCACAAGTTGTTTTCAAAATTTGGAACGTTTTCGTGATGTTTAAGTAACGCACGCGGAAATACGGTGAAGAAGATTTTATTTCAATTAAATTTATGTGGAACGCAAACATCAACGCGATTCACATAACCAATCAGGTGCAAATGATTATCAACGCTTGATTTGGATATTTTGAGTATGTCAGCTATCTCTTGCGTGGTATAACGGTGATTGCTCTCAATTAATGTTTCGATTTGATCTATATGAACCTG
>JAFIDM010010028.1:36920421-36932940 GCA_023159025.1 Thereuonema tuberculata | reverse complement strand
AAAATCGAACGAACTATTTTTGTCCAACCCAATACATCTTTTGATACGAATGGGAGAGAAAAAATCAAAAACAAAACAAAACCCAAAACGTTTTATAAACCCAGTTGACGTTCAGTATGAAGACTTAAGTTTACACTATCAACAACTATTTATTCAAGAAAACTCAAGTTTTACTTACAGGGTCAGATTACTTAAAGATACCAATTGAGGAACTGAGACACCTACAAGATCTCATGATAAAGGACAAAGGGAGCAAAACATTCCACTTTAAAGGAGTTTGCAGCAGACTTTCAGTTAGTGCACAGGAAACTGAAAAGTTACTTATCTTAAAAAGTTGAATCTATAATTACCAGAATGTTAATGAAATAAATTGTTTGTTGTTGAATGTTACTGAATGTAATGATTCTTAATTATATTTGATTTTGATAGAAATCATGTCATTTGCTTACTACAATCTTGAGGGCCAAAAATTACCAAAATGCAAGCCTCCAAACATCATGTAACAAGAAAAAAGGTAGTTAGACTGTCGACTCTCTATTGAGTAACTTTTTTTTGGATCTTAACAACAGGATATTTGAAAGTTGATACATCAACATAGTTTGTTAATATTTTCAATTGTGTCAAATAAATCTTTTTAAAAGAATAATTAAGAACTGGAAGCATGCGAAATTAATAAAAGCTATAGTTATTGACAAAACTAATTGAAATAAGGTAATTTGCAGCATTTCTTCACTGCTCTACACTTTCACTGAATCACTATTACCGCTAAACCAAAACTAACTTAATTACATTCAAACTGTTGTTCGTAAATAAAACTTACCTGAAAATAACATACATAAAAGATTTTTTATTTTGGTTATTGGTAAAATTCCAATTAAAGTTGTTCATGATTTTGCATTAGAAGATAGTAAGGGAAATTAAGAATTTTTACTGATATACAGATACGTGTCCAGGAATTTGAAATGGGGGGGGGGGGGGGGATTAAAATGGTCCTAGCCGTTCAACAGCAAAAATTGTCATTGGGGGGACGAGAGGTTACAAACAAAAACAATGGCTTTCCTTTTAAAAAAATAAAAAAGTTCAAAATGCTGGATTTCTTTTGTTTCAGAGGTAAGAAGCTCTCGCTCGGTTTGCCAATACTGACGTAGATTTTCAATCTTTAGCAACAGTCAATTTCAAATAAATGTGAAAGGAACTTGTAAACGGTTTTTTAGGATAGCTAGGAAAAAAAAATACAACAATATACATACTTACAATAAGTAAGGATAACTAAAGGATAAGAATGTCTGCTATTTATTATTAATGAAAGGTAGAAAAATAAATCAAAGAAATGCAAATTCTTTAATCACAAATAACAATTAAGTGGGAGTGGAAAAACGTGTAAGAAGCCAAAGGATTTCTTTTCTAAACGGAGACGAAGCGACAATCGAATTCAATCACGTGTTCAGGGCTCACTTCCAGTAAAAAAAAAGTTTTGACTTTTTAATTTACTTAAATCTTCCAATTTTTCTATTGTTTTTAATACTTTTTTCTTTACAATTCTTTTACCCTCCATTATTATTTTAATAAAGTTTTTTATTTATTAATTGAACTGAATCGGAGCCCATGATCATTGGTGTGCAGAAGGGAATTATAACCCCCCAGTGACCCCACAAAACTTAAAATAAAGATGGAAGGAAAGAAAACAAAGGAAAAAATCGTAGCAGTTAATCAGTATTGTTTTTAAAGACTTGAATACTGTGAGCTGCTTCATTCTGTTTGGTTGGATGTTGCAAAACTGTTCGTATTTCATCCTCACGCAGCCATTGCTTATTCAGATGACTTCTATAGTAATATTGTTTTCTTAAAATTAACAAAATAAGGGAAATGAAACTAAAAGAACCACAAGCTAAAAGCCGCAATTATACCAGAAAGACTTTCCAAGCAGATGTTTAAAAATTGGCAAACCAACTATACACTGGTCTTGATTAATGCATTCTTTTCTGAGAAACGCTTTTTCATTATTATTATTTTTTTTTTATTTTTTATTATTATTATTTAATTCTTGCTTATAAAACTTCTTGCATGGCTTTTGAAGATGTGTGTTTGCTTAAAGGCGTTCTTTTGTTTAACCGACCATGAAGTACCACCTACCGGTTGGGAAAAGAACTAAAAGTACATAGAGAGAATCGCCTGATCATCGCTCATTTGTCTACTTTGAACTTGAAACTCAAGTAAAAAAAAAATTAAAGAAAAGAAAAGAAAAAAAAAAGTTCTTTGCCTTTGAGCGAAAGAAACGAGAATCTAACCTTGACAGAAAGTAAAACCTGCTTCTGATAGATGAAGAATTGTGGGAAGTCCTCAGCCATTAGTCACTTTGGAAAGGACCTTGACTTTGATTGGTTGAACCCTTTCTCTGCCGTGTTTATAAATACAGCATCTCAAGGAGCTTCATCATCTTCGTATTCATTCAAGATGCTCTTCAACATTATCAGCGTGTGTTTGGCTGTTACCTTGGCAACAGCCTCAACGGTTCCCCCGGAGAAATGCCCTCAGTTTCCCGCCACCACCAACCTAAATGTAGAGAAGGTGAGAATTCCTAGAAATTTAATCAATTTTAAGTTACAAAATCTTTTATATAGAGTTTAAACGAAAACTTGAAAATGCCTGAAATTTTAAAATATCCACAATATCTTTAAAATAAATTCAAATAAGAATGCCTTTTGAGTCAAGCTGAGACTCTGGGAAGGCCGTTTACAGACGTTTGAGTTTAGTAAATTATTAATCCCTTTATTATTATAAAATTTTATACACTATTTTCTATATTTTTTTTCTGTTGAAATTCTAACTTTATCTTAAGGAAAACTTTAATTAACCAAGATTATATAAGAAGTTAGCTTGTGACAAAATGCATCAAGTTCCTATTATTACAATTATAACTATAATTTTGTTTTTGCTTATGATAATCTTATTTTAGTATAAAAAAAATAATACTGCTACATCATAACTATACATTAGGCCTAATCGTGATATAAGTCCAAACACTTTTTTTCGCCTTATAATTACCGAATTAGAATATAAATGTCAGTTTATTAAAGTTAATTGATTTATTAATGTTTGGAATTTATTATAATTTCTACATCATTTATGTAAAGGCTACTTCTATAATTGAAGAAATTTAGCTTGCTTCTTTTTATTTAATCATAATAATTTTTTTTTTTTTACTTCGAATAAAATTTAAGTTAATTCAGTGTTAACATTTATAAAAAAATAATAATGAATTTATATTAAAAAAAAATATAAGGTACCACTATAATTAGTCTCCGAAATAATCTTTTTTTGCAGTTCGGTTAGAGAACTTTAAGCAATTAATAAACTGACAAAAATTGTATTAAAAGTATTAAAATAAATTGGAGCCGAAATACTTTAAGATTTAAATATTAGACTTTTTTTTCCATTGTTCGGGGGTCATGAATATTAGCCTTTTAGCTATAACGAAAATAAAACAATAGACAATGTAACATGGTTTATCTATTGTATAAGACTTTGAAAATCTATTAAAGAATTACAAGCTATTATTTGCAAAAATTGCAAATAACGGCTTCACACAACTTAAAATTCTAGAATAGTTCTTCTAGGATATTCTAGAATAATTCTAGAATAGAGGCTATAGAAACCGAATCAGTACTTTTTGTAGTAAATAATAATCATGTATACATATTAAATTTTTATGTAAAAAAGAAGGGCTTTCATGAAAGGAAAAAAAGTCAATCATTGTTTTTACAAAATGTTTCCATATTTTTAAAGGATCTTATATTTATAAGAAAATTATAAGAAAAAAAGATCAATAAAAAAAGCCTTACGCTACTTTTATTATTAGGCTCTTTATTAATTAATTAATTAGAATTATTTTTTAATTTTCTCAAAAGTCCTTAAACTAGTTACCTTTAATTAAGTAAACTAGATGCCCTTTAATTATCCAGAAGAAATATTCTAGCTTTCAAACATAATTATTATGTTTGTTAGTAATTTGATGTCCTTTTCTAGCTCCATAAAATAAAACTACACACAAATTTAAACTCAATTACTTATATTTCACTAACTTATTTACATTTATAATATATAAATGTTAAATAATATATACGCCTCTTCGGGAGGGACGAACATTTAACAAAGTATAACGATTCATAAAAGAAGTTTAACGTGCCCGAATAATTCAAGAAAGATATCAATCGCAAGGCACAAAGCTAAAGTTAGGATTCGCACTTCGAGTTGTCATCGGAAAGAACTGGGACGGACCGTTTCGTCCTCATTAGGACTCCTCAGCCAGCCAAACTCCTCCGATGACAACCCAGAAAGTGCGCAAGGTGTTGCACTTTCTGGGTTGTCATCGGAGGAGTTTGTCTGGCTGAGGAGTCCTAATGAGGACGAAACGGTCCGTCCCAGTCTCTTCCCGATGACAACTCGAAGTGCGAATTCTAACTTCAGCTTTGTGCCTTGCGATTTTCTTATAACGATTCATCTTCTACAGTTCGTGGCCAACAATCCTACTGCAAAAGGTTGTTTGTTGGCCGATGCCATTGTTCATATTCAGACCATCACACTGTTAGCTTTTTAACAATGTTATTATAATAAAGTAGATTGCAATCTGCTGCTTTAGAAATTCGCGTGGTTTTTTTTTTTGGTTTTTTTGTGTTTTATTTTAACTTGGCTTGAGTTTTATTTAATTGATTGGAAAAACTTTAAAAAGGCTTTAAAATTTCCCAAATAAATGTCGGCAAGAAATATTAGAAATCACCTTACAGTAGTGAGTTTTATTATTTATTCTAAAACTTAGAAGTAAAAGGAAGTGTTTTTTTATTATATTGGATTGGCCAAAAAGTTCGTTCGGTTTTTAAGTAAAAATAAAAGACACATTTTTCACCAGTACTTTTATAGAATCTTCAACGGTTTGTTCCTCTACCTTCTGCTATCCTTCAGGCAACTTCGTAATTCCATCTTATCATCACTTTTCATCTGTTTGAACAAAAAAATGCTCCAGGTGCCTTTGGTGTCTTCCAGAGAATTGAATTTTTTATCCATTAATAAAATTTTGTAAAAACCGAAATAAATGGAAATCTGAAGGTGCAATGTCTGGTGAATAGGGCGGATGAACCAGAACTTCCCAGCCAAGCTGTAACAGTTTTTGCCTGGTCAAAGAAACATGCAGTCGTGCGAGCTTATTTTCTTCCATCATCAATATTAAATTGGCTACATAAAATTCATCAATTTTGATCAGTTTTTGTTGTAAAAAACTGATGTGAGCAGCTGTCACAATCCAATCTAACAAAATGATATCGAATGACGTTAAAGACACCTACGCGCTACTAATGCCAACGTACGTAAAAAAACCGAATGAACTTTTTGGCCAATCCAATAGTTTGAATATAATTTCGTTTTCTTGCTTTTTTATTTAAAAGAAATTTTGAAATTCTTTTATATAAAGTTAAATTTTAGAATTCTGTAGACCTACTTTATATTGTGATTTTAAGCAAATGATTATATTTATAAATAAGATATGTGGAATTATAATATGATTTTAAAATGATAGTAAAGTAAACCGTAGTTATATGTGATGGTATTATTTATTGAAAGATCAATAATTTCATTATAATCATTGTTATTTTTAGTATCTTGAAGGAAAATGGTATGCTCTAGCAAAATCCGAGAAAGAAGCATGGAGCAATTGCACATCGTTTGAAGCAAAACTAACTCCCGAAAAGATTGCCACCAAAACTAATTACGATAAATAGTACGTAGCAAAGGAATTTTCATTCTCACTTCTTACGCTTAATTTACGTATGCTTACGATTTGAATGTATTTACAGTACATTATTGATCTATTGTCATATCATTTATTCTATTGTTAATTTTTCTTTCAGTGGTAACAAGTGGAGCTTCGATTATCCTTTTGAAGTTGATGCTGAGAAGGGCGAATTCACAATGACATCCATAAGAATCAGTAAGTTTCAAATCAATTGTTCAATCTAGAATTTAAATTAACTTCTTGTGCAGGAAGAAAATCCCTGAAATATTTTTTCCCCAATGTCCGGGCACTTAGTATTGAAACTATTTAACATTTAGCCGACGAAACGTTGCCCAGGGTATGCCATAGGAGGCAACCCTCGCTATACCCGCAGAAACGGACGAAACACAGAAGGAGAAAGAAACAGCCATGCCGACGCCGGGATTCAAACGCACGTTCCGACACATCTGCTCCCCTCGGCCATGCCGGAAAGACTATTACAAAATTTTATAATTTCAAAAAAGCTGAATAAACGTGAAGTTTCAAATAAAGCTCTACATCAAATTGAGGGTGAAAAGTTTATGCAATAGACAAAACAAAATTACTGAACCACCTCACCGCTCAACGATTTTCCTTTCTAAAACGGATGTATTCAGTCGCTTAGTAATCCTATTAATATCTGCGCGAGTTTTAACAAAATTAAAGTGAGTTAGATTCAGAGAATTTGAGGAACACTTGCGGATTTAGTTAATTTTTTTTCAGAAACTCAAAAATCTCTATGGTTTATTTTCAGTAGATATTATAATTTAAAAATAAGAAAACGGAGCCTTTAATATTCCACAGAACATCTTTAAAAAAAAATACTTGTTGAAACGACCCTCCCTCAGTTATCCATTGAACAAAAAGTTGCTAAGAAGTAGATAAGACAATGACTGCACCCAAGTCCTTTTTCTAAAAAACTAAGGTTTTAATGTAATTTACGTTATACTAAAATTTACGTTATTTTAAGGTTTTGAAAGTAATTTATTAGTGACCCATTTGGGAAACATTGCGATAATGAAACAAAATAAGTGGCTACTGCGTTTGTCCTGTCCGTCCGCGTATGTCCACCCCTAAGTGCTCCCGAACGGAAGGTTGGATCGACAAACGGATTTCATCACCGTGTTCAGAGACCCAAACACCGTAGGAATGGCGTATTTTCAGGGGCCAACGCCTCCCAATATTCGAGATATTTGTCCTTTTTGTCGTTGTACCTTCTTAACAACTCAGCAAGCAAGATGATTTTTTTTTTTCATCCTTGCCTATTTTCGTTATCAGATTGTTCTTGCTTTTAACTTAATTTTACTGCATTTCTGAAATAATTTTGACTGACAATCTGTAATTCTTTCTAGATGACGAACCTGCTAGAAAATTAGTTCACACTGACTACGAACATTTCAGTTTGAGTTACTGCTGCAAACAGAAAGAGGATGGAAGCATCAGAGAGAGTAAGTAGCAAAGATTCATTCATTTAATGTTCACATGTTTTTCTTTTAAATCCTAAAAGAATGTCATTACAGTTCATTAAAATGCTAAAGAACGCCATTACCTTAAGACAAAGTTTTACCTTCTTCCTTCAATCTTTTTAAAGTAACTTTCGAAAATTACTAGAAACAATTGTAGTCAGTTTAATCTTTGCAATACAGTAGAAGAAAATAACAGAATTCAGATCATCTGACATTAATAAGAATTGTCAAGCCAGCGGAAAGAAAACTGGATGAGACTTAAGAAATCTGCAACTCCCTGTCTTTTTCAAATACTTCACTGTTATTTAAGTGAAATCTTAAACAACAAGTCAAAATTTCGTATCAAATATCAAAATAACATTCAGTTCCATGTCATTTTACATATATGTATGTAAACATCGTATAACTCAATACTTTTCATATAAGTTACTTAAAATATATATTTCATTTATGTAAAAGAGTTTAGTTTTCATCTTTTAACAGAGTGAAAACAAGCTTTTTTAAATGTCAAATGAAAAAAACACAGTTGCATTGTCTATTTACAAGATTAAAACATCTACAGATATTCCAATCACGTCAAACATCTTCTAATAGTCTGTAATAAACATCATAATCATGCTTTCAGTGAACGAAATATTCGATCTTTCCTAAAGTTTCAATTGAATTTATCTAATAAACAACATGTCTGTCTTAAAAAAGTAAATAAATCTAATGCAGTAAAATATACTAACTTCCTGTTTCCTTATTGTTGTTATCAATTGTTAATATAATTTCTTTATTTTGTAGCTGTCTCTCTTAAGGTAAGAGAAGCTGATCTTCCCAAGAAGGACGCCCACTTAGAGGCAGCTAAGAAAATTTTGGCCGATGCTGGATCTAAAATCACGGAACTGCATCCGGTCAACAGAGAAAACTGCCCTGTATAAAGGAATTTGCATTCGATACTGGAACTTCTGATGTTGAAATATTAGAAATACATTCAAAATTACGACATATTTGATTGGATACTATTTGTACCTTACTTGAAATTAAAGTATTTTATCTGAATAATGTTGTATAAGTTAACACTTTTTCAACAAGATAGACATAACACTGCATTTGAATTATACATAATAAATAAATATTATAAACATTTGAACTCAAAACAGTTACTTGTATCTGAAATCTATAAGGAATCAGAATTCGGAGAAATATGAATTGCCAATTATCAAATTCCAATTAATTGATTTTATGAAATTTTAAATAAAATGATTTCTTTCTGCAAAAATAAGAATGAAGAAAAATTAACTTAAGTAATATTCTCTGTTGAATGAATACAAATAATTTATTTGTCAGATTTATGCTTTACGTTCATCATTGAATCAATGAAACTATTATAAAAATTAGAAATTCTTAATAAACATCCAAATATTGATATCTTACTTTAACAAGTGGTTCCATATACAGTTGTTTCATGTTCTTTGGAGATTATCAGATAGGATCAACCTCTGATGATAAACGAAAGGCATTGTAATTAATAATTTTTTTAATTAATTTATGCAATTAGGTATTGACTTTACGTTAGCGACATCTTTTGAGAGATTTTAATCTGTAGTTTGAATACATTTTTCTACATTTAATTTTTTAAATTAACACGAACTTACATGTAATGAAGCTGTAATTGAAAACTCGCCAGTTGTATTTCCACAATTGATTGAACTTCGATATATTGGAAAACATCAAAAGTGCTCCTGTAAGAAGAATATACAGAAAAAACAACAAACAAACTTAACCATTTTCAGACGATGCTAAACTAAGAAGAGTACTGATATTCAGATATATTCTGTATCTTTTTTAATTATATGGATACTTTATTGAACGATTTATTGTGAGAACATTGTCATGATCGATTTACTTGCTTGGATTATGTTTAGATATTTTCATTGCACATATGAATATAGGTATCCAATAGTAAAAAAATACTTTTCGATGTTTAAAATTGACAAGCGTCTCTAAAGATCTCTCAGAAAATAAATAATTTACAGGAAATGATCTACATTTCATCATTTTTGAGTTCAATCTTTCTTCTCTGTCTATCTTACCAAGCCTTTAACTTCTTCAAGAAACTGATCTGTCATTATTACTAACATGTAAACTGATTTATTATTTCTATTTTGTTTGTATTAAAATTGGAAACCAGTCTTTCGGTTCCCTTATAGTATAGTATTACGTTAGTTAACAGAATTTACCTCAACTGTTACCTTAAGTTTTGACACGTTATCATTTAACTCTTTTTTTGTTATTTGTTTTTTATTATATAAAAGAATGGTTTTTCAGTAATAATAAATTAATATTATAATTAGTTAATAATAAATTAATATTAATTGAACTTACAATTTATTTTTCCCTAGAACTTTATAATTAGCCTATCTATTTTCAGATTATACACATTGTCAAATTCAAAATACACTAACACTTTAATATTTTTATAATTACATTTAATCTTATATCTCGAGAAGGATTTAACTCTAAGTAATTCTATCCTATGATCATTCTCAATTATTTTATAAACCAAAACCAATTATCCTAGTCACTATTTCCAGTTTTCGCAACATACTGAAATAGTAAAATAATTGACAGTAAATTTTACGTCTGTTTTCGGCTTATAATCTTTCCTAAATACCTTTTCATGTAATTTGTGATTTAAGAATAAATATCTATCAATTCTAATGGTTTTCTGTCTCTCTAATTACAAAGTTTTAAGGTAAGAAAGTTATTTTTAATAATATAGAAATTTGAAGCTTTTTTAAAAGGATTTCTTTTTTCTACATTGGAACATTCACAGTATTTAATTTCTGTAGGAAACGCAACCAATGGAGATTTTGCTGTAAATATTGTTATTGGTTTAAATCAGGTCAAATCTGATTGGATATGAAATATTTAACTTTCAAAATTTGGCTTATTCCTTCCGTAATTCGAGGAATTGATACAGTAACTCCTTCTCAATGAATAGTGTAAGATTTTTTTACTTTTTCCCTTCCCTCATATTTCTTAACTCTTCGACAAGAATATTTTTACTGATTTTTTTCCTTATTTTTAAGCCATTGCCATAAACCAGACTTTAGCAAAGATTCAGTTCCTTGTAATATTTCTTAAAGTTAACTTAATATTTTGCCAACATCACTTCTTAGGACGGGACGATTAGACCGATGCCTACTTGTGATGAAAGGTCTATGTTATTTTAGTCACTGCTGTTTTCTTCTTTGAGAAGCAATACCGTCACAACGTCATAGTTTTCTTCTACCTCCTCCCCTTCATTTATTGAATGATAAAGGAACTCAATACATAACTTAATATTTCTATTGTTTCTCTAATCACAAACTTACAGCAGATCAAGAAATTGAAACTGTTTGGACTTTTCTTTCAACTTTGATCGTTATTACAATGACTGTATCTCCTGAATGGAATCTTATCCTAACTCTAAAAAATAGTGACCACAAATAATCTTAATCTGGATTTTCTAAATTTTAAAATTAAAGAAAAACAAAACAAAACCGATTCTTTTATAATTCTCCGAAATGAAATATCACCAAATTATTATAAAGTTGTACCAACTATACTTCTTCACATGGAACTTCTCGAAGAAACAACTTAGACCTCATTTCAGAATGAATAAACAAAGCTTTATTTCGTTCCAATTTTCTTGGAATTCCTTCATTTCTTCAATGTTCAGAAATTTGTGGGACAAATCATAGCTCTTATTGTAATAGCTGTTTAGTATTTACTAAATATAAATTTTCATTACCTGAATTAAATCACATAGTCTTAAAATTATTTTAAAGCAATCAATAAATTTTTATAATGAGAAATCTATTAAAAATAACATTAGATTACAAAACTAAAATGAGTCATTAAAGTCTTCTGATTCTGAAAATAAAGGGGAGGGGGGACATCAAAGATTATAATTTTATAATTTTGTTTAGAAAAAAAAAAATAAAGACCATTTTTAACCAAAAATAAAAAGAGAGGAAAAAAAAATCACGAAGTTTGAGAGAAAGAACGTTTTCTCTATAAAAATTTTTTAAATTGAAATATTAACATTACAATTACCTTCAACTGAAAAAATTATCATAAAAGTAGGAATACAGTTAATGATTGGGACTGTCGGGACATATTCAAATGAAAAAAAGAATTAAGAACAGAAGAAATCAACAGTTAGACCATTTTCATGAATCATAAATAGAAAACTTGCAGTGGTTTTTAAAGTATTTTTTTTGGCTTGCATTAGAAACGAAAATGCTTATTTCATCTTTTTGAAAACACAGTAAAGCGCTGTTTGTTTGTTTGTTTTTTTTTTTTAAATTTTATGTCATGTTTAGTAATTACTTAGTTAAATTCTAGTAAATTTGCTTTATAGATTACGAATAAAATAAAATAATATAAAAAAAGACATTTTAAATACAAAACAAGAGCAGTTCTTTCCCCCTCTTATTTGATAATCATATATTTCAGTGACCTTTTGTATCTTGTGCCTCACGTAGGCTATAACAGTTTTAAGAAATCGTTGTTCCATCACATTATTAGGAAAATCTCATTTTTTTCTAACAATAAATTTATACGAGTTCTTAATTAGTTAGTTGATAAATTAATAAATGGTAGGTATTTTTTAGGGAAGTGTTAATTATAATAATTAGAAAAGATTAACGTATAATAATTATGAAGGAAATAAAAAGCCAACACACAAGTAAGATAAAAATTAAAATTTTTAATATTTAAAATTTGACATGTTTCGTCGAGACTCAAGCTTGACTTTTACAAAGTGACAAAATCAAGAATAGCAGATGATTAAATACAGTAGGCTTAATTTCAACAGTGAACCAATGAGAGGAAGATCACGTCACTGTCGACTGCGGGAGGTAACGTCCTTCAACCCAATTACTGTCCTCCCAATGAGAGATGGCCGCCCTGTTTTTATGAGATCTGCGCATGTATCATCGATTAGTCTGGTCAGGCACTTCCGTCTGATGTTATGACAGGACGCCGCCATTACGGTAAAGGCTTTTTACTTTGCAAAAGAGCATTGTATTTATCATTCATTCATTCATTCATAGTTCTCTGCCAAGGACAGGTCCTTCACTGGAAACCCAGCATTCTCCAATCTTTCCTATTTTCTGCCTTCGTCTTCGTCTCCACATAAGATCCATTTACCATAATGTTGTCGATCATCAACTTTTTTACCGTTCACCATTCCTTCCAGTGCATCCTTCATTAGGG
>JAFIDM010010028.1:36895785-36911279 GCA_023159025.1 Thereuonema tuberculata | reverse complement strand
TACATTTATTTGTTTATTTAGTGGGAATACAAGATTAGAAGAAATACAAGTACACTAAGACTATTGTGCGTATTTAGATAATTAATCTTTATTATTGTAAGAGCGTAGATGTTTAATTCATACAAGGAAAAAAACTGAAAAGTAAATTGATATATATATATTACAGAAATACTTACCATGTAATGATACACATAAGTGAATTTACCATTATTAGATATCGAGAACTGTCGATTAATAATTCTTACACACAGGTGTTAAAGCCAATATTAATATTTATATTTGTAAGAAACCTATTTACTGTAATAATTACATTGAGGTTTAGTGCTTCAAGGCCCATCGTTGTTTAATCTATATATTGTTGAATAATACATTGAGGATAGAAACTGTTAGGTTATCTAAAGTATAGTTGCCCATGTTTCCATCATATGTAGTTGATCAACAAATTACCCCCTATGAATATTGTATTAAAGAATTTTAAAATTTTAAACAATCCCTTGTTTCTCTACTTTGTGTGCGTTTGTCTCTGAAAGTATGCATCTGAAACTTTAACCGTTTCAAGACTCCAACGATACAACCTAACTAGTTGATGTCTTTAGCTCCCGAGTAAGAAACCTGGTACTCATTTGATAGAGGGATGGGTGAACCTTAGGATTCGTCTGGAGGAATAACAAAGCGGAAAAAATTTCCCACCATCCACGGCAATTGAACAAGGCTCCTCCAGTCCGCAGTCTAGGATCCAAACTATTGTGCCAACAAACCCACTGAACCTTCAAATCTTAAAGATATTTTACACGCATTTTCTATGATCCCTTCTACTAAAAGTCTGCTAAAAGGTATTTTTGCTGTAGCTGCTATAATCGAAAATGGCTCCTTATTTTCATTAATTATTTATTTGTTTTGTTAATGTAATATAATTACTTGCTTTTAAAATGAATGTCAGTAAAACCGAAAACTAAAATAGTTATAATTACTAATAAAAGAATCAAATCTGAGACCATACTGAAGAGTAAATTTTGTCAGCGTCACTTCAATCACCATTGGTTTAGATAACATGTTATTTTTTCTTTCTGATTTTGGCTTATTTATCAGCCCCACATTTAATGTGAGGCTACAAAAAATTAGTCTATAGACTCATTAAGTTGTTCCCCCCCACGGAAATCTTTAGTAAAAGGCGAAAGATTTTTTTGTCTGAAGGGAAACCAGAGTACATTAAGCCGCCCTCGGTAAATAATCTATGTAAACTAATCTTCGTCACAATTGTGGCATCTCTGTTATGTTATTCTACAAATAATAATTCAAAAATATACAATCATTCTACTGACATTACTGAAATATAAGATTTCAATGTAATTTAATTAATTTGTAAAGTTAAAATTAACACAGACTTATTTAAATACACGTTTAATCCCAAATACTACATAGGAGAAGCTTCCAAAAACAGCAAAGTCATCGTTCCCATAATGACAGATAGTTTCGAACAGAACCTTCATGATGGGGAAATTCAAAAATTACTGATTTTTGAAGTAACATAAAACGGTTCCTAACTTTTATTTTATAATTAACTAGCGGTGCCCCGCGGTTTCACCCGCGTTTCATACACGTTACATACACATTATGAGTGCATAAATAAGTTCATCGCCTTAACTATAAATATCATCTGGAAATTATGTGGAAACATAAAGGGACCAATCACTAAAAAATAAACCGACTTGACAGAAAGTGTCTTCAATTTGATGGCTGTATACTAAGAAATAATAAAATAGATAATGAGGTTTTTTTACGAGTACGATATATTTTAAATAATTTAATGAAAATTTACAGTACTTCATTTGAGATTACATTTTTAATTTTTTCTCCTTGTCTATAATATATTGTTACCTATTCATAACACGATCGTTGCAACCTCTTAAAAAAAACTACCTACAAATTGATTTTATTAAACGTAAATAAAAACTAAAATTTACATATATGAAGTCAAACGTACGCTTACCTATTACGGTTAGTACCTATAATATAGGAAACGCATAGAAATATTCAATGAAATTAACCAAACACATCCACAAAAAATTAGTTCGTTGAAGCAGAACTGTTGCTTAAAGGGCCAACTACATGACTGATCTGTACGGCGTTGAATTTAAACATTTATTTAAATAGTTTTAATTACTTAATTAAATTTATTATCTTTATTTATAATGACTATTTTATTGTATTAATTTCATTAGATCATACCATGTCCTTGTTATTATACATAATTATAATTGTAACTTATTTTATATTGTTTTTTGACTCATGCTTCCTTCCCTTTTCCCCTATTAATAGTGTGTTCGACCTGCCTTTCCCCCTATTAATAGTGTGTCGGACCTGCTTTTTGAATCTCAGATTGCCAGATTCGATGATGTTTATGTTTACTGCTCCGCTCAAATTGATCGTAGCGTAATGTTATAAGCCTATAACCTTTCTCAATAAGCAGGCTGTCTAACGCAAAAAGAATTTTTCAAATTGGACTGGTAGTTCCTGAGATTATAGCGTTCAAACACACAAAATCTTCTGCTTTATTATAGTAGTATAGATACTAAAAAAAAGTAACTAAAATTTACTATTATACACTCATGGACAAAAAAATTAGCGCACCAAGAAGGAGTCGTCAAAATGAAATGAAAATTTACATACGTAACGACTACTTTGATATAAGTAAATGATTAGAAAATCAAAGAAAAAGGATAATTTATTTCAGAGAAAAAGGCAAAAGAACGGAGGAGTTAATACTCCGTTGGACCCCCTCTAGCGCGAATGCACGATGCGATACGATCGGGCATTGAGTCATACAAGTTCTGTATGATGTCTTGAGACATTTCGTTGCATATTTGCTGTAACCTTGCCTCCAGTTCGTTCAAACTTGTGAGATGCCCAACTCGTCGTCCCAAATGATCCCAGATATGCTCGATTGGAGACAAATCTGGGGATCGGGCAGGCCAAGGAAGGGTAGTAATAGTGCGGAGACAGTCTTGTGACACCCTTGCCGTATGAGGCCGAGCATTGTCTTGTTGAAAAATGGCTCCTGGGAGCCGTTGCATGAGTGGCAACACATGTGGTTGCAGGATTTCATGAACATACCGCTGGGCTGTCATGGTGCCACGGAACAATACTAGGGGTGACCGTGTATTGTAGGCAATGGCACCCCATACCATCACACCAGCTGTGGGAGCGGTGTGTCGCTGTACAGCAAAGGCAGGATTGAAGCGTTCACCACGGGCTCTCCACACACGAACACGATTGTCATCACTGCCGAGATTGAATCTGGATTCGTCGCTAAAGACGACCTGGTTCCATTCCGCTGCAGTCCAGTTTCCTCGTGCGCGGCAAAACTCCAAACGGAGGCGTCGATGGGTGGGCGTCAAGGGCAGCACACGTAATGGGCGCCGCGATACCGACTGTCCTTCAGCCAGGCGCCTTCGTATGGTTCGAGAAGACACAGCGGCCCCTAGTGAAGGTGCTACCTGTGCCTGGATGGCGGCCGATGAAGCAGTTGGCTGTACGCGTGCATTTCTGACTATGTGGCGGTCTTCTCGACGACTGGTCTGTCGAGGGCGTCCTGAGCCTGGTCTTCGTGTACATGACATCTCTCGGGTCCACTGGTCCCAAACCTCCTCACAACACAATCAGAGCGGCCTAATTGACGAGCTACTCGCCTAGCTGACCACCCAGCTTCCATCATCCCGACGATTCTCCCTCTCTCAAACTGCGACAACTGCGTATACTGTCTTCGAACACGGCGTAACGGCACGTCTACCTCAGCTCTTCCTTTGTAAATGATTCAGCACACTCAAACAAGCTTTGGTTACCTGTTTTATACTCCACAGAGTACGATGTTCAACGCCCTCTACCGGCTATACGTAATGCGCAATCGCGCTGCATTTCTAATCATTTGCATATCTCCCCGACATGTACCTTCATTGCAAGTTTCGTTACGATCCCGCAATTATTTCTTGGTGCGCTAATTTTTTTGTCCATGAGTATATATTATCTTATTGTTATAATTATAAAGTGTCATCTGCTTCTCAAATAATGTTCTTTGATAAATAAACTTAAATGTCTCTTGTTTTTTGGGTGTATTCATTCACTTCGCAATATCCCCTAAATTTTGTGAGCAGTATAGTACTTTACAGACAATTTCTCGTCTGGCAAATGTGGATACAAACGAATTATTGACAGAACTCAACCAGTTTGCTAGTCAATACACAAATTTTTGACTCTATTATTGAAAAGTTAGGAGAACGATCACAACGAAAAGAAACTAATGATGATACAAGTTCCGGATCCGAATAAGAATTTCAATATGAGGAAATAGAGTAAATCATTGCAGGATTAAAAATAAATGTTCCAAATGCCTGTTCTGTGCATTTCCAGTCCAATATGAATTTTGTTCTCAGTCTGGACTGTTCAGTAATTTAAAAACTGCATTTAAATTTGTAATGAGTCTTCCATGCACCCAAGTGAAATGAGAACGTGGGTTTTTTAAATTAAAGGTTATAAAAAAGAGACTAAGATCTTTATTAAGTCAAAAATGCTAACTCTATTTTAGTTTTAATGGATGTTTTCACAGTCTTATTTTATAATTTAGCTAAGAATAACATAATAGAAGAAATTGCAATGTCAAGCAAGGAACTGAAACTGAAGTTATTGTGCTGATGTATTTTTGTAATTTTTTTCTTAACAAGTTAACGTCGAAAAACCCAGTATTTTAGTTGTATCCTAAATAAACAAGTGAATACAATTGATAGTTAATTTGATTCTACAACAATTTCTTATTGATTCGTCTTTAATAATATTTTAACATTGATTTTTATTTACTAAAGATGTCTTTTTTTTAAGACACTAGTCGGCTACCCGTCGCTTTGCTCCGGAAGCCTCGCGTATGTAACGGAAAACAATTTATAATTTATTGAAAAAAACACACACACAAATTACATCAAGTAAAATAAAACTAAATTTTTTTTAAAGTTTTTTTTTTTTATTTTAATTTTTGATGTCTATATTCTCTCAATCCACGACTGCTTTTAGAATCAGCGTGTGAACCATGTATCTACGATATATTTTTATTTTTATATAGAGATTAGAATGTAATCCTTATGGTGTAATGCCTAAGACGTCTAACTTCGGAGCAGAAGGCGGCATGTTCGATTCCAATAGATACCTTATTGTCCGGCGTATAAGACTGGGCGTATAAGACGACCTCCAATTTATCCAATTAAAATATTGAGTTTGGGATATACTTGCTGCATAAGACCTCTTCCAATGCACACCAAATAAAAATTAAAAAAACATCAGATTTGATTTCAATATGGTAATTTTAATTCAAATGCTTATGACATGCAGATACTTAGCAGGAAAACTGTCACTTATAAACATAATACTGTTTATCATCAAACATGTAAACATAAAACAGTGCAAGTGGATTAAACTTTTCTTTTAAAAGCGATGTACCTTACCGGCGATTGGCTGGTTGTTGTATACAACGCCTGCTTAGACTGGTCAGCTCTCCTGTCTCCAAGTATTTGTAGCTTTGTTTAGTCTGGCGCATTATTTTAATGCTATATTTTTTTAGAATTTCACTAAAATCATAGCATTTCTTAACTGTAGCCTTGTGTATTCTGTCCCCGCTCTACCTCTTTTTTCCATACCTCGGGCCTCCCGGACGCCTGCAGATTGCTCCGGTGTATCGGGACCACGTTAAGTCACTTCTTTCCACGAATCCTGATGAGTGGATTTTCTTCAACCGTACTTGTACAGCGTCGTCCTTGCTGCTTTCATACGGTTGCCGCAGACGGTGGGGATGTGGCCGTGGCCGTTTTTGAGCTACCCCCCACCATATGCGGCGACCGCAGATTCTCCAGTTCGGCTCAGAAGTTTTAGCACCCGGCGTATAAGACGAACCCCCGACTTTTGAGAAGATTTTCCTGGTTTAAAAAGCCGTTTTAAACGCCGGACAATACGGTAACTTATTGAAATAATTTCTATTTTTGTAAGTTACAATCATTGCACCAGACAGACAGAGAAATAAAAGATTTTAGTAATATTGATACACTTTTCAGTGGCTTTTGAGTTACAAATAGTGAATTTTCAGAATTATACCTAATAGAAATAGTGATTTTTTTTCTTTTCTTTTTTATCCAATTCCAATTGATACTTTTCAGTGGTTTTTGAGTTACAAATAGTGAAAATTATGTATTAATCTAGGCTACCAGATTGTTCGATATAGATATTTGAAGAATAGATGTTCAGATGGACTTTGGTTGATATAGATGATAAATGAAGATCATAGCTTGTATACGAAATTCTTCGCGACAAATTGATTGTGACTATTCTTTAGAGTGAAGATATCCAAATTCTGTTGAATTGTGACTCAAAGACATAACGTTGTACGTGAGTGAAGACAACGTTTTCCAAATATATGGCCACTTTGTTTAGAGTTTGTCCTTGAGCTTTATTGATAAACATCGCATAAGAAGGTCTGATCGGAAATTGTTTTCTTGTGAAAGTGAATGGAAGTAGATTATCGAATGGTTCCATAGACATTCTATGGATGCAAACAAAATCTCCTTTGTGAGTTCTGTTATAATTTCGGTTTCTATGAGATCATTATCGAATGAACGGCATTTAAGTTGAGTTCCATTGCAGTATGCAAACTTGGGATTGATGTTTCACAACAGTTTTATTGGAGATCCAATCTTCAATGACAAACGATGTTGAGGAATACTGCTGAGATTCAATGAGTTCAGATACTCGGGCAGATAGAGATGTTCGTGTGGTGGATTATCAGAAGTGTCAATTTTATTCGCACTTGTATGCTCTGTAGTCTCTCCGTGTATTCTTAGAATTATCATTCGATTGATGTTATCGAAACTCTCGTTCATCCTAGTTGATGAGCCGCATATTCATCGTGAGTTTTTTTACTTTGATGTGATTCTAGCTTTTTGAGTTACAAATAGTGATTTTTCAGTAATCTACCTAATAGGAATAGTTCTTCTTTCTTTCTTGACTCTCTTTTTTTTAATTGAAACTTTTGAGTGGTTCTTGAGTTACAAATAATGATGGTTTTTAAGTTACAAATAGTGATTTCTCAGTATTCTACCTAATGAAGTACTGCTTCTTTCTTTTTTGACTTCCTTTTTAATTACAATTGTTAGTTTTCAGTCAAAGTCAGTTCAGTTTTGACAGATAAGTCAAAAAAACATTATCAAGAGAGTTGTAGTTCCCATGGCTTAGTGGATAAGATGTCTGACTTCGGATCAGAAGGTTGCAGGTTCGATTCCTGTCGCGGATGTTTCATTGTAAAGATTCTTTCTATTTTTCATTCTCACAGAAAGCTGCGCCGGACAGACACACAGACAGACAGACAGACAGAGAAATAAAAGATTTTAGTAATATAGATTAGGTATGACTTTTCTAAAAATAAATATACAATGAATTCATTTTATTTCACTTGTTTAGTGATTTTTTACCTTCGTTTTTTTTAGCTACTAAAAGATATTTACGTTGAACCAAAAACAGTATTCAGCTTTGAAGTTAGAAATACTTTGCCATAAGGGAAAGAAGGGGTGATGGGGAGGGGTAAGAGGGAAATCACTGAGATTTTCCAAGAGGCCTAAGACCCACAGTCGAGGGCACATGAGGTAGCCAGACCAACACTGGAAGCATCTAAAGCATTGGTATGTTGTCTTGAAAACAAGTTTTTATTTAAAAAAACTTGTATGAATTTTAAATTTATAAATTAATTGTACTTTTGTAAAAATCCACGAATACACGAAAATAATTTAACATACTATTTTTCTTATGGTAAGTTACATTACTTACGTTTTCGTGTGTTCGTGTATTTTCATTTTGAAGAAAAAGTAAAGCTAGTGCCACAACTGAGACGAAGAATAATTTTACATAACTTTGGATATCAAGTAATAGTTTTATACTCTGCCTTTAATATTTTCATCAATCTCTAGATGAGTTATCATTAATGTTAGGATCCAGAACCTAACATTATTGAGGATGCATCTAGAGATTGATGAAATGTTGAAACCCGAGTACAAAACAGAGATTTATAATTGGCAATCATTAAAAACCGTTACAACAGTTTTCTTCGGATACTTGCAATTCTGAATGTAACAAACAGAATAAAAAACGCCACAAACTAGGACAGTTCAGGTTTCGAGACCAAGATCTGCAACACAAACTAGCATTTTTCCTATCGTCCAAACACAAATAACGAAAAATATGTCAATATGGGTGTAGGAAGATTCGCCCATTTGTTTCTTTCTCCTTTCGTGGAGGGGAGTATCTTAATGAATCACTAATTTTTTGAACCCACGTCGTATGGGACTGATAAATAATCCAAAAACAGAAAAAATAAACTATCCTGTCATTATAAATTTCTTAAATCAATAGTTATTAAAATGACACTTTGGTATAGCTTCATATTTTTTAAGTTCTGGTTTTTGATTCTTTAATTATTTCACTTTTCCGTTTTGCTGATAATTATATTAAAAGCAATTAAATTTATCTGTGTTGCAAAATAAATAAATTCCTATTAAATAACAAAAAATGGCGTCATTTTCGATTATAGCGGCTATAAGCCGCTGTATTCTATTAATAAAAAGAAGTGGTGTATTAATAAGAAGAGCCAATAGAAAATGCATGCAAATATTTCGCAGGATTGATAGTTCAAACTCCATGACAAACATAGAAAAATACTTTTGAAAACTTTAAATATGATTATGTCGATTTCTCAAATAAATTCTATTATATAAAAGCGTTATTTTGTCTTATATTGTCTTTCAATGGGTTTCAACAATCGATCGCTATCCTTATTCTTTTATTAGTACATTGTCTTTAAACAATGAATATTAATGCTATTAGCTAATTCATCATTTAAAGCTTGATTTGATGTAATTAAACTTAATTCTCATTTGAAAATAAAAAGCGGATTTAATTTTTTTTTTTGTTCCATGGATTGCTGGTGTTCCCAAGATGGCGGCTCGCCCCGAAGTGCGTGTTCGAAGGAGCGCTGGTGTTCCCAAGATGGCGATCCCCTAGACGACTCCATAGAATTCCGAGGAAAAGATACTAAGGTGTTTTCCCGTTTGCCTTCCTCAGGACTCCATTAAGGAAGGACGTGAAACCGAAGAGAAAGCGAAGAAGAGGCTAACAAACACAGGAAAGGAAATTAAAAGTCAAGTCCTCATCCGGGAATCGATCCAAGGCCTCAAGGCAGACCGCCCGTCGTCTAGATCGCGCGGCCACTCCGACACAGATTTAATACTATAATTTAGGTCCTTTTTTATGATTCCTCACTCCGGGATGAGATATTATCTCGATATTTCGGCCCGGTACATCGGGCCTTCTTCGGGAGATGTATAAATATCAATTACATCAAGGTGAGCGCAGAACTAACAACTTCCACCGTTATTTTCTCGGATAAGTTTTTCATGTTGTTTATTTCCTCAAAAAAAGACCTATATAGTATCATGTCAATATGGGCCTAGAAAGATTCGCCCATTTGTTACACTCTGGTTTTCCTTCAGACGAAAAAATCTTTATCCTTTCGTGCAGAGGAGTAACTTAATGAATCATTAAATTTTTTGAACCCACGTCGTATGGGACTGATAAATAATCCAAAAACAGAAAACATAAACTATCCTATCATTTTAAATTTATTAAATCAATAGTTATTAAAATGACACTTTAGTATAGCTTCATATTTTTTAGGTTCTAATTTTTGATTCTTTAATTATTTCACTTTTCCCTTTTGCTGATAATTATATTAAAAGCAATTAAATTTATCTGTGTTGCAAAATAAATAATTCTCCTAATAAATAACCAAAAATGGCGTCATTTTCGCTTATAGCGGCTACAGTGGTCTATTAATAAGAAGAGCCAATAGAAAATGCATGCAAATATTTTGCAGGATTGATAGTTCAAACAACACGACAAACATAGAAAAATACTTTTGAAATATGATTATGTCGATTTCTTAAATAAATTCTATTATATAAAAGCGTTATTTTGTGTGTCATGGTCATAAGACTTTATGTTTTTGCAATTTTGTGACTAAACTATAAGCGTTAGATTAGTCTTGTAAACGGATAAAATGTAGAGCTTTTTAAGACAAACAAAATGCTACAAAAATCTTTCAAAAAAAGTTTTTGGTTTCCAAAATGGCGCCTTTTAAAGGGTTGAACTTTGACTTTTTCTCAATTTAAACGAAAATTATAAAAGTTGGAAGAGAACATTATATTGAGAAAATGTTGGTATTTGAAAGTACTATCAAGCGGTATATCAGTTCTGAACAAACGTTTCTGCGTTAGGAAGATGCATGCAAAAATGAAGTGTTTTTGCGGCAACCCCCCATGTGAGTGCCAACGCGCAATACATCTGAGTTAAGCAGAGAAGCCCACAACGAGCTGGGAAGTCGTATATTATCCAATCTCCATATTAATTTGCTAAATAAATAAAGGTTTTTTTTTTTTTTTTTTTTTTTTTTTTTAATGCTATTCCTGCAAAGGTTCCGGAGCGAAGCGACAGTAACCGTCTAGTAATTACATACAGAAGATCATATATTTATGTTCAGCCGTTTTAATATGTTTTTTTTTAGCATACATTCAGCATACATTTAGAAAATTGATAATATTCTGATTTGCTACCTGGCATAGTAAGCTGGTAAATCGTCATTTTAAAAAGAATTATGCAATTTCAACAGAAGTAGACCCGCAATATCTCTCAGCTCACCTTCAAAATTTTCGAAATCACATAAACAATTGTGGATGGACTCAAAAGGTACAGGAAAATTTTTTTAAAAGATTATGTAAAATGCTATATTTTGTCACAATTGTAAATTCAACAATTTCGTTACATCTCGCTCTAAATTCAATACAGTGCTTATTTTCGTTTTTACTTTCCATTTCTGCTTTGTAATTGCAACAATAAAATAATATCTAAAAGTAAATTTTGTTACTTTTTTAGTATTAATTGTAAGATTAAAAGTTAGCAACCGCTTTCTATAAGTTCAAAAATCAGTAATTTTTGAATTTCCCCATCATGAAGACTGTTCGAAATAATCCGTCGTTACGGGAACGATGGCCATTTTGGAAGCTTCTGAATACACTGCTATGTTGTATTTGGGAATAAACTTTTATTTCAATAAATTTGCATGAATTTTAACTTTACAAATTAATTAAATATCTCCGATGTCTTGTGAGAGAGAGTAAATATTTTCGATACGGGGTATTAACTAAATTATTAACCGTATGCGACAGGGTTCGTAACCCTAATACCTTCGATGTATTCTGGAACTTTACTTAGGTCCTTAATCAGGGCGAATAAACTTTACCTGTTTACTGTAAACTGCTGCACGCCATAAAGTTGTAATCTTCTTGGTTGTTCTTCTGAGCCCTAAAATAACCCTGATTGAATAACTGTAATGCTTAACTGCTTTAGCAGAGTAAATAAATACTTTTACACTCAACGTTAAATCAATAATAATTTATTTACAAAACGAAGAATCAGTTCCTTTACATACATATAAATTCTTCTTCTGTTATTCTTATTTTTCCATTAACACTTGTATGGTATCAGCCTGAATATTAACTAACAGTTCTTTGTATTAATATCCGCTTTATTAAAAGTTCGTTTACACTTGACCTTTCTTCTAAAATGCAAAGACTTTACTTTAAACTTTTAATACTTTCTTTAGACGTCTTCATAAGACTGTGAATTTTCCTTTAAGTTCTAAACTAAATTCTTTAACGTTTAACAGAGTCCTCGGAAAAGAATTCACTTGATCCTTTTACCTATCTATACTTTACATTAATAAGATTTCACCTTTTATTAATGAACATTCTTTATCATTAAACTTAGTCCGTAATATCTTGATTAAATCTTATACTTATAAAAGCTTTATCATCTTGATAAATCCTTGCGCTTTGCTAACTAAGAACTTTCTATAAATCTTTAATCTTTAGCTTTACTTGCTTGATTAATCTTTTAATAAATTACTTTAAAGCTTGGACTAATCTTTATCTTTCTTAAATTCTTGATTAATCTTTAAACGCCGTTAAATACAATCAGGAATAGGCATTTCGATTCTTCCGAAAAAATATCATTCTGCTGAATTAAAATGAAAATAAATTGACTTACATTATTTTCATCTCTGAAGTTTTATCATAATTAGAACATCCTTCCATAAGCCTAATCTCGTCGTATGTTGCGTTGTCTAGCGACAATAAAACAACTCCTGAAAAATATCACAAATTGAGATTAGTTCCTTTGGCATATGAAGGTTGAAAATCCTATTTCAACTCTTGATAAATTCCTTGCAATAATTCGATACACAAATCCTTTTCTTTTGATCGAATAAAATGCCAAAAATTCCATCGTTGATTCCTGAGCCTTAAGAGAACCAACGGCCTTCCGAAATGAATCTATTCATGGTGAAATCAGAACTGCATCTGATCAGTCATGGCGGCCTCCTTACAATGACACACAGTTCCTCTGATCGCGAGTCTTCAATTGTTGCTTTGAAGTCCGAAGTCACGACTCTTTGCCGTGAGCTTTTGGCTTGCGATTGTTGTAGCATCTGGATTCCTTCGACGTAAGTGTTCCTTGTGATAATTGCTTATTTAAATTATATTTACACAACATATCTTATATTTAAATTATGTCAGTAGAACTGTTGTGTTTTGAATTATTATTTGAAGGATAACAGAACAGAGATGCCACAATTGTGACAAAGATTAATTTTTACATACGTTATTTACCGAGGACGCCATAGAGTACTCGGGTTTCAACAATGGATCACTAACCTTATTCTTATATTAGTTAATTGTCATTAAACAATGAATATTAATCCTATTAGCTAATTCATCATTGAAAGCATGATTTGATGTAATTAAACTATTAATTATTATTTTAAAATAAAATTAAGATTTAATAATATTTTTTTTTTTTGGCGGCTCGCAACGAAGTGTGATCTTCGCATTCGAAGAATAACATGTTCCATGAGAGCTAGTGTTCCCAAGATGGCGAACCCCGAGACGACTCCATAGAATTCCGAGAAAAAGATACTTAGGTGGTTTCCCGTTTGCCTTCCTCAGGACGCCATTAAGGAAGGACGTCAGACCGAGGAGAAAGCAAATAAGAAGCTAACAAACACAAGAAAGGAAATTGAAACAGCCAAGTCCTCGTCCGGGAATCGAACCCAGGTGCCGGCACACGGCCTCACGGCAGACCGCTGTCTATACTGCGCGGCCACGTCGACAAGGATTTAGTAATATATATTGGTTCTCTTTTTTTGGAGGGATTTACTCACTCCGGGATGAGATATTATCTCGATATTTCGGCCCGGTGCCTCAGGCCTTCTTCGGGAGATGTATAAATATCAATTACATCAAGGTGAGCGCAGATCTAACAACTTCCGTCGTTAGTTTCTCGGATAAGTTTCTTATGTTGTTTTTTTCCACAATAAAAAAGGACCTATATAGAATCATGTCTCACTCCTCCTTCAGGACCAAACTGCTGATTTAATTTAGTTTTTCACAAACTGGAAAATTTGGATTCAGATGTTACAAATTGAAAATAAGTGAAGGTTTTCCATTTTTGCTGTTTCCACAAATTCAAAATAATAATTATAACAATAATAATAATTTAATAAATTTAATAAATGTCATTTTAAGAAAATAGGCTCTAAATGTTTCGAATTTTTTGTTTATAATTGTCTAAATATGTTTGTTGGATCCAACCGTCCGATTACACAATGAGTAATAAAGTATTACGATTTTCTTTCACACACAAATAAAGGTTATACTGAAATGCATTAATGTTATGCGACAAAATTTCTGAAAGAGTTTTCAAAACATCTTATTTTCAGATTTCGCACAGCAGCAGTTGCGTTCGCATGGCATTTCATTTTGTAACATTTCGCATGACGAGCGGTTTACATTATTTTGTTTTAATTTTCCTTTTATTTTCTTTTTCTACCACTTATACTACAGGACACATTGGCGGTTTTAATGATTTCTTGATCCTGGGGCAAAACAATAAAAAAACAAGCAAGAGAAACTGTAGAATCGTATTTCATAAAGTTATTGGAGCCGTATAACAATTCAGTCCCTAACAATAACATTAATACATATATCAACAACATTAAATTTCAGGAATATCCGATATCACAGAGGAGATTGATTCATGAACGTATCAGGAAAAAGAAGGAAGTTGAATAATGAAGAAGGGGATAAAAAAAGGATCATGATAGTTAGATGACCACATCGACTCAGCTGTCAAAGTCAGCTGTCAAACAGTTTATGCAACGTCATTCAAATCATTTACATAAAACTCAGCTAGCATCACAAAATTTTCTGTATCCTCTTTAGATAAATATCTTTTACCTGAAGATATTTAAAACTGCTGAGGATATCTTTATGTTTAGTGAAAGTTGCCTTGAGGTTATTGAGTAGACATTCTATTCATGGAAGGGAACTGTACGCCAGAACCTCTTCTGCGTACTCAGTTGGCATATTTGCTTTATGAATCTGCCCTCCACCCTTCCCCAATATTGCAGAATTTCAGCTATTTTTTCGCAGTTTCCAAATATTGTCTTGAATTCATCCTCTGAATTTTCCTTCGTTCTGTTAAAATTGAAATGATTCTTCTTAATGTGAAACAGCAGCTACAAGGTCAGCATCTGTTGACAGGAGTTCTTTACTCAAAGATAGCATGTAGTTCAGTAAGATTTCAGTTAACAAAGCTACTATAAAATTGGTTGCCACATAGCTTTGAGTAGAAGAAATGGACTAGATGAAACATTCTTTATTTTTTGGGGTAGGGGCTTAAACCCTCTTAGCCCACCCTTCCTTTTGGCTGCGCCACTGCATGTGTGAGTGTGTTTTATCCTGATAGCTTTATGACCGAGGAATGAATCTTAAAACTTGCCGTGAATATTCACGGATAGAAAAGAATTAACCTACTTTTGTACTTCAAAAATGCTTCGCATAGTTTCTTGTTCAGAAGCTAACTCATGAACAAAGCCGTTTCTAGGTGTTCTGCCACCCTAGGCGAGAACTGAAAAATGCCGCCCCCTCCCTTTCAAATGCCGCCTCCACCAAAAAAAACCCAACAAAATCTTCAATTCAACAACCAAAAAAAACGAAAAAAAACGACAATCCTATTTTAACAACCAAAAAAAAAACGGAATCCGTCCTTCGGCCGCCCTAAAATCTTGCCGCCCTAGGCGGCCGCCTAGTCTTGCCTAATGATAGAAACGGCCCTGCTCATGAAACTAATAAAAAATTCGCATAGAAAATCATTAGAACTCAAATAAAGGAATTTTTAACTAAGAGTGCTTTGATATAATTAAAATGAGCTGATTTACAGGATTAATTGTTGTTGTTGTGTTTATTCTTGCTGATGATGGGGAATATGTTCCCCGAAACTGTCCTGTCCTAGGAACTTTT
>JAFIDM010010028.1:36884300-36895685 GCA_023159025.1 Thereuonema tuberculata | reverse complement strand
TTTGCTTTGCAAAACTCGAAGGTAAGGATTTGAGTTTTGCCCGTTCGATATATATATATATATATATATATATTTATATTTCTGCAATCTTATGAAGCTGTTCAGAAGTTTTGTAATGTTTTTCATTTATTTTGTTTTCGTTTATTTTGTTTTTCAGTTATATTTCGCTGCAGAAAGTGATAAAAATCTATATTTAGCCACTTTAAAACGAAAGAGAGAAATTTTACAATAAAATTACAATAAAAAATTACTCGGGATTTGCATGCTTGATTGAATTTTATATGAATATAACAATGCTTTTGGAATATTTTGTGAAAATTTCATATTTCTCTCATTGAACCAACTGGAAAGGGAAATTTTTTTTAAGGTTTATGTAATATGATTTATTTTCGCTGACAAGATAGAATATGAAAGGATTATTTCAAACTGTACTACATTGGGCAACCGTCTACCATCTGATAACAAAAAGAAGCTGTATTTCCTTTGCTGTGATTTATTAGCAGAGGCCGGTATATAAGAGGTATCGTTTGTGCTAAAGTACTTTAGTTGGAGCTGCCAAGAAATTATCAAATTACAAAAAAAAAAGACAAACAAGTAAGTAATTATCTCTATCTAATAATGAACATTAAAAAAGTGTTTAAAATTTAATTATTTGTATTAGCAGTATTTTGTAAGAGAAATTCATTTTCTAAATTTTCTTTTAGTTTTAGAAACTGTTTTGATTTTAACGTCTTTTAGTAATAATATGTTTTCTACATTAGAATGTAACGAGAAATTGCAGAAAGTGCAAATACATAAACTATGCATATATACTTAAATTTTAATTAAAAAAAACAATTTAAATAATAAACAAATAAGAGTATTTCACCCACTTTTTATAATCGATTTCTAGTGCTTTCTTTTCATTTATTTTCAGTGTTTTTTTTGTTTTTTTTAAGTTGTCGTCACAATCATATCGCTGATCAATTCGAAATGGAAAGTATACTTTTCCCGTCGTATATCCAAACGAAAACTCCTGAAAGAATTCCACCTCATTTAACCTAACCTAATATTAATTGAAAGGATAATTTTTTTTTTTTCCCCAAACGATATCAGGTAAAGCGTAAGTGCCTATTTACATTATATTTGGAAGGGTTAATGATTTAAAATACACACCTGAAATCGGTTATAAAAAAAAAAGGAGATTCCGATAGTACATAAGTATCTAAATAAACGTAAATTCTCTTTAAAACACTTTAAAAATAAGAAATGTAACTTAAAATATCCCACTACGCAGTCTTTGGGGTCGCGGGATATAGGCTCCCGGCGTTTCGTAAGCAAACGGGCTAAGCTGAGGTCGAGTGGTCAGTCATTCGCCACTAGAAATCAATAAACAATTTAGAACAACCGTCTTATATTGAGCCTAATTAAGCAGCAGTTTGAGCCTGACTTTGAAACTGCTTTCTGCCTACAAATCAGTTGCTTTCAGAAAGCAGCCTGACAATTTAATATTTCTTTAGTAACTTAATGTGGACTGGTAGCCTTGTAGCAAGGCCACTTGGTTGCGGCTTGGAGAAGGTGGGTTCGATTACCCCGCCTCTGCGGTAGGTGAGATTTTCCCATACTCTTTCTCTGTAAACGGGTCCTAGGGTCTACTCAGCCGACTGTAGAATGTGTTTCTTTCCCCGGGGGTGCAGGCGGGCGAGCGTTGGGCTGACCATCGCCCTCATCTCAGTCCCAGAAACGTTGGAGCCTTACCTCCAGCGCCCCGATGTGCCATAGTGGGCGCCTGTGGTATATACTAACCTTATCTTAGCGTGTAAGATTAAATAGTATGTAACTTAAATAATTACAGTAGAACCTCATTATAACGGACTAATAGGGATGAAGGTTGTCCGTTTAAATGAAAGTCAGGTTTATAACAAATAATTCTTATAGGGGTGTTATGCAGCAGGGTGTACATCAATGAAAGTACAATAGTTAGCTATAAAAAGTGTTTATTATATATCTAATAAAAAACAGCCTTCAACAAAATAGGTTGAATTGAAAAAGATGCGTACGTATACACTGCATTAATTTTTAGAACAAGAAGGTCATGGTTCATGTTGATTGCTTACATTTATTGGTTTGAAAAAATAATTTATTTTCTGCTGGGTTTGTTTGCTGCTTAATTTCTTCAGTTAATAACTGACGGAAGTGCCGTAAGTGTTCGTAATATGCAAACACATTTTCATTTGCCGATTGTTCAACATATTGAATACAAAATTTAAATGGTCTTTCACTTCGCTCACCTTAATTGTAGGCTGCCAATTTTTTTTTAAAACTGTCCGTTATAAGCGACGTCCGTTATAATGAGGTTCTACTGTACTTTCTTACGTTACTTTCTTTTCCTTATTATTACATTGGCTGAAGTATCTTTTGATTTATTTTATTTAGGCACTATGAAGTGGATCGCTTTCTTCTGCATTATTATGCTTCTGATGACTGCGGATGTTTGGGGGAAGAATCGGGAAAGAAAATCATTAGTAATACGAAGCCCACTCGGCAATCTACTACAACGCGTTGTAGATTCAGCTGCAAAACTTGTAAATGATATTGGAAAAAAGGCGAACAAAAAACTACCTGGAATAGGTACTTCACTCAATGGCTCCAATCGCTAATAGTTTTTGAAGTTACAAAATAATTAAAATTGCATTTATTGGCATTATTACAATAGTTCTGTTTTGTGAATTGTTGCAAACGTACTTTTCTATATTCAATCTGTCATACAGGATTTTTAATCTGCCATTTAATTCTGTATTCAATCTGTCATATAATTATGTTTTCAATGTCGTTTCAAATTGTAGAATTAAAGAATGGATGATTAGAGAAAAAACCAAAGTTTAATTTATTTAAATTGAAAAAAATAAATAACTCAACTTTAAACAAAGCTTCTTGATTTTTCTTAAGACATTTTCCTTCTTGATTTAAAAGTCACTTTAGATAACCCTTCAGCGTTTAAAAAGCAGTGCTCTGTTTCTGCAATACACTTAATCCTAAGAAAGAGAAGTATACCTCTTACTAGCTTTACATTAACTAGATTTTTAATTAATTATTGTGTTACTCAATTTGATTATCATCTTACACAAATTATACATATTATTATCTTTTCATTAACTATAAATCTAAGCATTGTAATTAATACATTTGCTGTCATGTGGAAGTGTTGATAAGACATTGACAACGTCTCACCTCTGGGTTTTCTGGTGTATTGGAGGTAAGTTTTCTCGGGTTCTCCCGTTTTTACTGCATCGCCTCCATCTTTCTTTCTTAATCATTCCCTCGTATGATCTTCTTTCGTGAAGATAGCACTTGAGATCGTGGTGCTTGGCTTACCTGCCACACCCCTAGAAAACATACAGTAATACAAAATATTACATTTACTCTAGTTGCAAAAAGTACCTCCGTTTCTTAGAACCTTAAAATTTGAATATCAACGACAAATCAGCTTCAGGTAACTCAAATTTTTTGTTTGGATTGTTTTTATAATTTTCAATCATACCAAAATTAATAGATTAACAAAAAGGAGATTGAAATTCATTGACAATGAGAAAGAAATAGAATAGAAATTTATTCTTCAGATTCCAATGCTTTTCTACAAGACTTTTTGTTGACTTCTCTCACTAACTCCTCGACAAAGACCCACAAAAAAAATTTAAATATTAAAGTAAAGAGCGTCTCTTGTCTTTCAATAAGCATACTAAGTTTTAAGATGATCCATCGGCTGAAAAATTACCTGAGAGCAGGAGGAGGGAAACAAACGAAAACAAGCGTACAGATTTACAGTAGCAGACAGACGGTCTCCGTGGTCTTTACAGACTACCTCTTGGCACTTTCTTCCCCCCTTCAAGCACCAATCTAACACTCATATTCGTATATTGTTTCTTTAATTGGCTTACGGGTAGGGGTGGGACAGTCAGATCAGATATCCATGGTCTGGGGAAAACAAGACGGTCTCCAGTGCTATAAAGTAATTAAAAAAATAATGAAATGACACATGATAAAAGTGGGAAAGCAAAGTGCCAGGTGGTAGACTGTAAGACGGGAGACCCTCTGGCTGAGGCATTAATTGTCTGATGAGCCCCAATTTCTTGGTACAGAAAGTTAAAAATGAAAAAAAAAAAAAAAAAAAAAGCGTATGTCATTGAAGAAAGCACTGTAATATAATTAAACGATTGCAAATGGCCATCGATTAAAGTTCCACTGTTTATCAAGTTGCTATAAGAGAACATCCCTTTGAATTTATTTTATAGGTTATTCTGCGGTTTAGGGAAGCGAATTATGTAGTTCAAAGTTTCTACAAACGAATGCAAATATGTTGTCCCCCGACGTCCTCTGGTATCAGGAACTGTAGGCCGGCAACTGACCAACCGTCAGTGTAGACATGAGCAGAAGAACGTCAGAGAACCGGAAATGGTGAATCTTCGTGAATCCCCTCGGAAGAGATATATATACATTCCCGTGCAACTAAATCGACTCACTCCTTCAGAGCGCACAAAAAGGCGTATGTTTTTTAAATGGCTATCCGATTTTCAAAAACAAATTTTTTTTTGAAAGCCTAATGATTTTACTTTTCAATGACACCAATATCATTAAAATCTGTTCAATATTTTGTTTTATAATGCATTTTGAATAAAAACGCAAGCAAAATGCTTGCTTAGAAAAAAAAATTTTTTAAATTAAAATCAACAAAAAAATTCAAGCAAAACAAGGAAACTTTTTATTAATCAATACTTGGTATTGCCTCCCCTTGCCTATACGACGGCTTGCATACGGTTCCTCATAGACCCTATTAAGGTTTTGACAAAGTCTTGGGGGATCCCATTCCACTCCTCCTCCAGCGCAATCTTTAGCTCGTTGATATTAGACGGTGCAGGATTTCTGATTCGGACCCTCCGTTTGAGCTCGTCCCACAAATGCTCAATCGGATTCATGTCGGGACTGAGGGCTGGCCACTCCATCGTCTCGAGACCAACCTCTTCCATGAATTGCTGAGTGGTACGTGCTGAATATCACCGGACATTGTCATGCACCAACATGAAGTCTTCCCCGATATATCCTGCGTAGGGAACAATATGATTCAGGAGAATGTCCTCAATGTATCGTCGAGCATTCATACCCCCCCCCTCCGGTGCCCCCCTCCGGTGCCTCCACCAGGTATGAAAACAAGATCTGTTTTTCCGTCAAGGGATATGCCAGCCCACATCATGCAGGAACCGCCGCCGTACGAGACTGTTTTAGCAAAACAGCACTGTGAAAATCGCTCTCCTGGATGCCGGTAGACCCGGCCTCTCCTATCATTACCATGGAGACACATTCTGCTCTCATCAGTGAATAGGACGGAGCGCTATTGCTCGATGCTCCAATTGACGTGTTCCCGAGGAAATTCGAGTCGTGCTGTGCGGTGACTTAGGGTCAATTTTGGGCCTCTAGCGGGCCGTCTTGGAGTGAGGTTAGCTTCCTTCAAGCGTCTTCTGACTGTCCATTGACTAACACCTACTCCACGAACTTGTCTCAACTCCTGTTGCAGATCGACGCAGTGAAGTTGAAACAAGAAAGCGATCGTCCCTCTCAGATGTGCATCGGCGCCGTCCAGTATGTGGTCTCCGAGTGAAGGTACCAGTTTCCTGAAACCTTCTGAATACTCTTGAGACAGCAGATTGGCTCAAGTTTAGTTGACGAGCGACTTCTCGTTGACTGTGGCCTGCTTGCAACAAAGCAACAACTTGTGCGGCGTCTTCTGGCGTAGTATCCATGGGTTTGTGAAAACAATGAATTAAACTTGCAGAGATGTGTACAGATGAACGTCTGATAAGCGACTGATAAGAAATGTCGGTCCACCTGGGATTTTATAGGGGAGTGCGGAGCGCAACTCATGTTTTCCGTTCAGACTGCAGTTTGCTACGCTTACGTTCAGATCACATTCATTTGGAAAATATTGTACAGATTTTAATGATAATGGTGTCATTGTAAAGTAAAAACCTTAGGCTTTCAAAAAAAAATTTTTTTTGAAAATCGGTTAAGCCATTTAACAAATATACCCCTTTTTGTGCACTCTGAAGGAGTGAGTCGATTTAGTTGCACGGGAGTGTATAATATGAATATGACTGCCAAGTGATTATTGCTTAGCAAATAGTTATATAAATACTGTATACAGAATTATCAATCCAAACAGATTCATTTCTTATCAATTAAATTTAAAGCCAAGTCAGTTGGCAAAGATTCTGTAACATTTTCATTTTTAAATTTACTGAAAACTTTGAATGTAATTAAAGTACTTCATATATACAATCAATAAATATACCATTTCTTCACCTTTTAAGTCATAGCTCCAGTTGCAAAAAATAGGTGTCCAAGAAATAACGTGAGGTGTTTGAAGCGCCGTAAATAGATAAATAATAGGTGCATCAATCTCAAACGTTGGGTTGTATGCTTATGGGTCAATCATGAGAAAAAAGTTCCTCGTTCACATAGTTACCACCAGGTTGCATGTGGCGCTGCTGTCGGCTACGCAGTATCTTCTGGGTTTCGTTGCTCGTTCGAATTCGGAATTGTGGAACAGAACGGTTGGTCACAGAAGATGTTCAATGTGTCCTCCATCCTGAGAGACCATTTGCATTCGATGCATACCGTGCTCTATAACATGTCGGAGCAATTCATCATGCAGACGCCCACATTCACGTCTTATGGCGTTTTCATGTCCTGTAGAGTGTGCATCCTACCTCGGTAGATTCTATCCTTGAGATAACCGCAGAGCCAAAAGTCACAAGAATTGATTTCAAGGGAACGTGCGGACCATGCGTAGGATAATGCTTGCTTAATTACACGATCATTATGTATGCACTCTACAATCGCATTTCTAGCAACACGTGATGTGTGCGGTGTAGCTCCATTTGCAGAGCCGACAGCAGTGCCAAATGCCCCCTAGTGGTGACTATGTGAACTAGAAACTTTTTCATTATAATTGCACTCCCCATGACCCATAAACCTACAATCCAAAGTTTCAGATCGATGATATTGTCCCGCTAGATTCGCATTTTGAACCCTTACTGCATCACCCTAACCTCCTCCTCCGAAAGCTTTTCTACTGGTATCTATAAAATCTAGTTATATGATTTTTCTAAATGAATATAAAATTTCAATGTAAAGTGAGAAAAATCATTTAATTGTGAAATCTTAATTTTTTACATTCCTGTTCTTTAACAGCCATTAGTTTTCAAATAAAAATTTTATAAAAATCATATTTATAAAAGAAAATTTTGGTATTTCTGTCCGATATTCCTTCGGAACCAAAAGACACAAAAATATAAATAAGGTGTCAAAGGTTAGATGTACTATTGAGAATTTCATTTTTCATCGACATGGGTCAACCGTAAGTCACGGGCGGTAAGGTCAAAAGCTCAATCATTTATTTTTGGTCGGCTTCCCTGCCACACACACACACGACGGGAACGTGACCTTGGATTCCGAGACCAGTTTCCCAGTCAGCAAGGAAGCCACTAAAAATTGTGCAGGTTGATATACATAAATAAACATGGTTTGCTAGCATTACAATAATTTAAATACTTTCGAATGAATTGAATTCTTTTGAAAAACAAGAAACCCATATGCCAGGTGTCCAAGAAATAACATGAGGCGAAATAAGTTGATTTTCTATTAAACTACTTATTTTTGATGCATAAACCAAGAAAATGGTTAAGTTCGTGAAATTTACACAAAACTATTATAAGATGTATGTTAATTAAGTTGGTTTTTGTTATTTATTACAAATTTATTTTTTGTAAATAAATTAAATTTTACAAAAAAATTGTAATTCACTAAACATCAATTAAAAGCTTTTAAATTATACTTATTAATTTTAGAATTAAAGTTGAAATCACTAAAATTATTATTCCTAGTTACTTTCAGCTTCGCTGTCATTGTCTTCGTCATTATCATCTATGTAATTAGGAACAACGTCGTCTTCATCATCATTTTCTTCTTCTTCTGGTCTTTTGGTTCTGATATGTTCGGTTCTTTGAGAAGCTGTCGAATTTCCAAAGATGGACTTGTATTATTTTATTGAGGCAAAGAACGCGTACTTGTGATGAAAGGATCTGAGATGATCAGAAGCAGATTTAGAATATCCTGCATTGTTTCGATTGGACCTTTTCTTAGATGTTTGTTTCTTGTCTCTTGGACTTCGTCTGAAAGCATACCAGTTCGTGGCAGTGCATATTCAATAACTCGTGCACCATGAATAAGAATCTTAAGCACAGTGAGAGTCATGTAAAACCAGGAACATAACTTGATGTAGAGGTTTTTTGTCTCTTGTGCGTAGTGATCAAATTTTTTGGCATTTACGACATAGGGACCAGATAGTGTTCTTAGAATAATTCCAAATACAGTGGAACCTCGCTATTTGTACACAATCCGTTCCAGGAGGCAGTTCGAATGGCGATTTGTACGAATGGCGAATCATTTTTTCACCTAAGATATAACGTAAATTGAATTAATCCGTTCCAGACCCATATAGATGATTGTTTATTTAAACCTTTGTAATAATATTTTAAGCATAAAATACATAAAAACTATGAAAACGATATGGTTAATTTCGCCATGCCGTACTGAGTTGCCAGGTCAGAGACATGACTTCCACTTTCAAACTTCGCAACGAGTTCTTTTTTCAATTCAATTATCGTTCTCACTGCTTTCCTTTTAGGCTTGGTTGAATCAGTAATCTTTTTTTGGACCCATGGCAGTACTATTTTTAATAAAAGTAACAAAAAAGAACAATAAAATATCACTAAGTTTCACGAAGCTTGCGTGGATGATGCGTAGCGTACGGAATCTAGCACGAGACTGAACTGAAGCGATCGCGTGGCGCTGTCACGCTGTCCGAATCGCGAGCAAGCGTACGAATGGCGAGTTGAATTTTACTTGAAAAAGTTGGACGAATAACGAGTTGTACGAGTAGCGAGGCGGACGAATGGCGGGGTTCCACTGTATATGGATTAATTCTTAGTCAACGCCAGTAATTGAGGCTGAGAGTTTTAGGGTTTTAATGTTTTTAGGGTTTTATCACATTTATTTTCTTTCCTTTTTTTCACTGATGTTTTTTCTTCTTTTCCTCTAACCTATCACTTCTTAAGTTCCAGCCTGTAGGAAATATAGAGCAGGCATTCGAAAAACCTAATCCAGGCATGCAAATAAGTGGAAAGCCCAAATTTGAAGGTCGTAATATTCACTACATCAATAACTATCTTGTCAGCATTCATCTGTTTTCGGGATAAATAAAGATTTGTCAGATTTATCAGATGAATTTTTACGAACTGGGAAAGGTTTGAAGTGATAGGGTTATGACATTACAAAATTCGAAGAACCTGGAACTATGGATGAAGCGGGAGGAAGAAGGGGAGAAAGAAGTGGGAAGTCTTAAATTCTTCGATCTCGATATTAATTTCATACCTAGGAATCTCGAATTACAAAATTTGAAAATCTGGAACTATGGATGAACACGGGAGAGTGGTGAGTGGATGGGCAATCATTGTTGAAGAATACTTCTACACGTGGCTTTCGGGAGAGATATATATTGTAACAAGATCAGACCTTTTGAGTATTTTTTTTTGTACCAGTGTAATGAAATCAGATGAGCTTAATCTTAAATAAAGTGAAATTGAAATTATTTATTTCAATAAATAATATTACCGCTATACCCATTTCCAATAACTAGGGGTATTATCCAGGATCTTTAACCTAGTTGCGAATTAGCCGGAGCGGTAAAATATTGCGAAAAAAATTATAAATAAATAAAATGAAATATGCTTAAAAAAATTTCAATTAAAGGCCCGTCTTACACGCTTTGGTATAACTACACGGTGAATGTACAGTGAATTGGGCATGAAAAATTTTAAATGCCAAATGTAAATACAATTATCCGGATTTTTTTGGTTTTTTTGATCTGGAATTTTTTTTCCCCTGCCACCCTGAATATTCGAGAGTCTACTGTGTATTCCAATGGAAATAATTACCAAATTCATAACGATACATAAAATTAAAATAAACTAAAATAATATTGTCAAACTAAAATAATATTAAAATTATTTGGAAAGAATTCCTCTTAATGGGTTAAATCAGTGTTTCGTTTTTTGTGCTATGCCCCACCTAAAGTATCTGAAATATGCTATGCCCCACCAAATTAGGTATATATTCAAAAAAAAAAAAACTTAAAAAAAAAAAATTAACTTTCACAACCAAAAAAAAAAACAACCAAATTACCGACATTTTTTAACTTTTACAACCAAAAAAAAAAAAAATTGTCCATTTTCGAATTGCCCCCTTACAATCAAATTGCCCCCCCCCTGTGGGGCGTGGGCCCCACGTTGGGAAACACGGGGTTAAATACTTAACCAAAATCAAAACAGAAATAAAAACAAATGATTATGTAAATACAAGTAAAATGAAGCATCTTTGAAAAATTCCTGGAATTAGTGAATTATAGAAATAAAGCGCTTGGCTGCGGGTTGGAGATAGCGGGTTCGATTCCCGACAGAGGACGAGAATTTTTCCACGCTTCTTTCTCCTCCAAACGGGCCCTAGGGTCTACCCAGCCCTCTATAGAATGGGTACCGGGTTTCTTTCCCGGGAGTTAAAGGCGGGCGAGCGACGGGCGAGCGACCCCCCCGTCCTCAACTTTGTCCCGTAGGTTTCTGAACACTGGAGCCTACCCTCCAGCTGCATTGCGCGGTCCTCTGGGCCTGATCGCAACTTTAAATTTAATAGAAATAAAGAGTCAATTATTAAAATTGATATTTTTTTTAATCTATTTATCTTAAAACTCTTAGCCTTGAAGTATATAGCAAAAATATAACATCAAATATTTATATTCATGTAACCTAATATATTGAGAATTCGATTGGGAAGTTTCTTTAATCATTTGTAATCAACTCATCTCATGGCAGAAAAAGTAACATTATTCTTAACATATCAATTGATTACTCGTATATCGAGTATTTCCTGTGAAGAAACAGGATTTTCTTTGAATTATTTTGAATAAAAAAAATAAATTAACGATAATAATAATAATCGTAGAACATGGAACCTGTACGTTTCATTTTATTTATTTATTTTATTTATTCATTTATTTATTTAATAGTTCAAATTAACTTAAACAATATTTAATGTTTACAAATTAAAGTAAGATTAACTGGAATTTGTAAGTTTTCCAGATAAAAATTACAAAAAAAATTACATTAGACTTCTCGCATTTTTTTTTCAAACAAATTAAAGTCACACCAATTGTATTTAAAAAAAATATCACTGCAAGGCTTTTTACAATAAAAAAATATTTAATGCAAAATAAAGTTTATGGATTATTCCAAGAACTAT
>JAFIDM010010028.1:36870661-36883288 GCA_023159025.1 Thereuonema tuberculata | reverse complement strand
AAATGGAAGATACTGAAAGATAAGTTTTCCTTCACACAAACACAATATACCTAATTTGGTGGGGCATAGCACAAAAAACGAAACACTGATTTAACCCATACAGAGGAATTCCTTCCAAATAAGTTTAATATTATTAGTTTAATAATTATTAGTTTATTTTAATTTTATGTATCGTTATGAATTTGGTAATTATTTCCATTGGAATACACAATAGACTCTCGAATATTCAGGGTGGCAGGGGAAAAAAAAATTCCAGATCAAAAAAACAACAAAAATCCGGATAATTATATTTACATTTGGCATTTAAAATTTTTCATGCCCAATTCACTGTATATTCACCGTGTAGTTATACCAAAGCGTGTAAGACGGGCCTTTAATTGAAATTTTTTTAAGCATATTTCATTTTATTTATTTATAATTTTTTTCGCAATATTTTACCGCTCCAGCTAATTCGCAACTAGGTTAAAGATCCTGGATTATACCCCTAGTTATTGGAAATAAGTATAGCGGTAAATATTATTTATTAAAATAAATAATTTCAATTACACTTTATTTAAGATTAAGCTAATCTGATTTCATTACACTGGTACAAAAAAAAATAAAAAACTCAAAAAGGTCTGATCTTGTTATAATATATATCTATCCCGAAAGCCACGTATAGAAGTATTCTTCAACAATGTTTGCCCATCCACTCACCACTCTCCCTTGTTCACCCATAGTTCCAGATTATTCAAATTTTGTAACTCGAGATTCCTAGATATGAAATTAATATCGAGATCGAAGAATTTAAGACTTCCCACTTCTTTCTCCCCTTCTTCCTCCCGCTTACATCCACAGTTCCAGGTTCTTCGGATTTTGTAATGTGATAACCCTATCACTTCAACCTTCCTCAGTTCGTAAAAAATTCATCTGATAAATCTGACAAATCTTTATTTATCCCGAAAACAGATGAATGCTGACAAGATAGTTATTGATGTAGTGAATATTATGACCTTCAAATTTGGGCTTTCCATGCCTGGATTAGGTTTTTCGAATGCCTGCTCTATATTTCCTACAGGCTGGAACTTAAGAAGTGATAGGATAGAAGTGATAGGAAAAGAAGAAAAAACATCAGTGAAAAAAAGGAAAGAAAATAAATGTGATAAAACCCTAAAAACATTAAAACCCTAAACTCTCAGCCTCAATTACTGGCGGTGACTAAGAATTAATCCATATATTTGAAATTATTCTAAGAACACTGTCTAGTGCCTATGCCGTAAATGCCAAAAAATTTGATCACTACGCACAAGAGACAAAAAACCTCTACATCAAGTTATCTTCCTGGTTTTACATGTCTCTCACTGTGCTTAAGATTCTTATTCGTGGTGCACGAGTTATTGAATATGCACTGCCACGAACTGGTATGCTTTCAGACGAAGTCCAAGAGACAAGAAACAAACATCTAAGAAAAGGTCCAATCGAAACAATGAAGAATATTCTAAATCTGCTTCTGATCATCTCAGATCCTTTCATCACAAGTACGCGTTCTTTGCCTCAGTAAAATAATACAAGTCCATCTTTGGAAATTCGACAGCTTCTCAAAGAACCGGACATACCAGAACCAAAAGAAGACCAGAAGAAGAAGAAAATGATGATGAAGACGATGTTGTTCCTAATCTATATTACTAAAATCTTTTATTTCTCTGTCTGTCCGGCGCAATTTCTTGAGCGAATGGAAAATAGAAATAATTTTTACAATGAAACGTCCATACAGGAATCGAACCTACAACCTTCTGATCCGAAGTCAGACGTCTTATCAATTAGGCCAAGGTGACTACCACTCACTTTATATTGTTTTTTGACTTATGTGTCTTTCCCTTTCCCCCAATCAATAATGAATGAATTCAACCTTTTTTTTTTTTTTTTTTTTTTTTGAATTTCAAGATTTTTTTTTTATTTCCGATCCGTCTGTTTATTTTTAATTCGAAAATGACAATTAGAACTATAATTGCCGAAATGTTGGAATATTTTAAATATAATATTCTTACTTAATCAAATTCTATGTGATATTGAAAAACAAGCACGTATACACGGGAGATGTCTGAATAAAAAAAATAGAGTCCAGAAAGAAAGAAGCACAGATAGAATACTGAAAAATCACTATTTGGAACTTAAAAACCAATACTATTTTATTTGTAAATCAAAAACCACTGAAAAGTATATTTATATTACTGAAATCTTTTATTTCTCTGTCTGTCTGGTGCAATTGTTGTAATTTGTGATAATAGAAATAATTTCTACAAGTTCACTAGGGGAATCGAATATACAACCTTTCGCTCCGAAGTTAGACGTCTTAGCCATTAGACCACGAGGACTACATTATAATCGCTACAAAAAATAAAAATATGTCATAGATATATGATTCACACGCTGGTTCTAAAAGCAGTCGTGGATTGAGAGAATATAGACATCAAAAATTAAATTTAAAAAACATTAAAAAAAATTTAGTTTTAGTTTACTTGATGAAATTTGTGTGTTTTTCTTTTTAATAAATAAAAAGTTGTTTTCCGTTACATAAGCGAGGCTTCCGGAGAGTTACATAGATGATAATGACGAAGACAATGACAGCGAAGCTGATAGTGACTAGGAATAATAATTTTAGTGATTTCCACTTTAATTATAAAATTAATAAGTATAATTTAAAAGCTTTTAATTGATGTTTAGTGAATTATAATTTTTTGTAAATTTTAATTTATATACAAAAAAAAATTTATAATAAATAACGAAAACTAACTTAATTAACATACATCTTACAATAGTTTTGTGTAAATTTCCCTAACTTAACCGTTTTCTTGGTTTATGCACCAAAAATAAGTAGTTTAAAAGAAAATCAACTTATTTCACCTCACGTTATTTCTTGGACACCTGGCATATGGGTTTCTTGTTTTTCAAAAGAATTCAATTCATTCGAAAGTATTTAAGTTACTGAAATACTAGCAAACCATGTTTATTTATGTTTATCAACTGCACAATTTTTAGTGGCTTCCTTGCTGACTGGGAAACTGGTCTCGGAATCCAAGGTCACGTTCCCGTCGTGTGTGTGTGGCAGGGAAGCCGACCAAAAATAAACGATTGAGCTTTTGACCTTACCGCCCGTGACTCATGTCGATGGGTTGACCCATGTCGATGAAAAATGAAATTCTCAATAGTACACCTAACCTTTGACACCTTGTGTCTTTTGGTTTCGAAGGAATATCGGACAGAAATACATTTTCGTTTATAAATACGATTTTTATAAAATTTTTATTTGAAAAATAATGGCTGTTAAAGAACAGGAATGTAAAAAATTCAGATTTCACAATTAAATGATTTTTCTCACTTTACATTGAAATTTTATATTCATTTAGAAAAATCATATAACTAGATTTTATAGATACCAGTAGAAAAGCTTTGGGAGGAGGAGGTTAGGGTGATGCAGTAGGGGTTCAAAATGCGAATCTAGCGGGACAATATGATCGATCTGAAACTTTGGATTGTAGGCTTATGGGTCATGGGGAGTACAATCATAATAAAAGTTTTTGTTAAGTTAATAAAGAAGTATTTCAATCAATCATTTGCAATTTTTGTTTTTTGTAAATTTTCTAAATTTTAATTTCTTTTTTTGACACTTGTGCCGCTGATGACGTGGAGATAAATTGGCCGTATCTCCATAGAAACAGTGATTTGAATTTTGTATTGGTATTTTTCAAATTCCACATCACTATCCGGCTTTATATATAGATATTTAATATTATCATATCATATTTCAGCATTTTATCTTTAACTTTTCTTACAATGAGACGACACATCCTGTATATCAAGGATTTTGATGCCCTTTTGGGAGATGAAAGTACATATGAAGTATTTCAAAATATAAATAAGTTTCGGGATCAACCCTTTACGGATTTCGAGATATTTGAACTTTGTTTTCATTGGATTTCCTGTAATAGCTCAAATGTTAAAAATGCAACAGTTATTATTGTCGGCGATAGCAGAGGTGATTACTTGCTGTAGTCAAGATCCTGGGATCGAATTTGCTGGATGTGTTAGTTTTTTTTTTCTCTTTTCTTTCATCGTTGATTTTTTTAATTTTTTTATAATTTTCCATCTTGGATGTGTTTTAATTTTTTCTTATATTAACATAGTTTTTCAATTATTATTTTTATTCTTTCTGTTTACATTAGTGAAGCAACAAGAAGTTTTAAAAGTTATCCGATAAAATAAAATTGTTACTTTAGTTATTATATTTTTATGATTATTATATATATAAATGATCAAATATCATTCAATTTCTTCTTCTTTTTATTTCTTCGTAATTTTTCTTCTTCCTTTGTTTTCCTTTTAGCGGTCCCATGTTACAGTTAATATAGGGAACCGCTCTTGCTTTTGTGTTGTCTGTATGTCACACTCTGTAGCGGCCAAACGGTTAGAGATATTAGAATGAAACCTTCACCATTGTGTTCCCCATCAAAAAGTAGGTGACAACGTAAAAAAATTGTAAGACCTGTAGGACCACTCCCTGACCACCAAAATAATTCCATAGCAGTGTTAGTAATAATGATAACAATTAATACAGTAATAATACTGATGCTTCATACATAACAATTTCAACAATTTCTAACATCACACCAAATTTAAATGTAAAAACTACATTTAATATGAAAAAGCAAATTTTCGAAAATATTACATGTCTTTTCTTTTTTCAAGCCTTAAATTATTAATATTTACAAAAACATATTGTTTCATAAATTCTTTAATATGCACAAAGCATTGTATTAGCGGCCCCTAGTTTACAGCTTGCCTGTAAAACAAAAAGAAACGGTCTTGCATTTATATGCTCTTGCTTTTAATTATTTTGTTTATACAATTTTGCATATTATAGGACCACTTTGTTTTTGACACTGTCTAAAAGCATTAATTACCTTGTTTATTATGTTAATATATTTTTTTTAATATTACTTATATTAAACTTTAACTCAATATTACAGATTTTGCTCTTTTTAATATTTTTTGCTTTTAAAATTAGATAATTTAATTATTATACTGTAATTTTTTTATTTTAATTTTTGATAGTTTAGTTTTAATTTTAAATTTTTTGCTTAGTTTTTATTTAGTATCTTTTGCTTTTAGATTTAGATAATTTAGTTATTATATTGATAATTTTTAATCTTTAATTTTTGTAGAATTTTAAATTTAATACATAAAATTAGGTTTATTCAATAAGTAATAAAGAAATCTGGCTTCTTTATTACTTCGCCTTTTGATTTAGGTATTTTACTTACAATATTGAGCCATGCTGGCGTGGTCGTGCGGTCTCGGCGGCGGCCAGCCGTGGCGTCCAATGCGCCAGTACCTGGGTTCGAATCCCGGCAGTGGCATGGGTGTTACTTTCTCCTTCTGTGTCTTGTCCATTTCTGCGGGTATAGCGTGAGCTGCCTCCTATGGCGTACCCTGGGCAACGTTTCATCGGCGAAATGCTCACATTTCTCGCCCCTTGTTGAGGCCAATAGTTTAAGTACTAAAAGCCCGGGCGTTGGCAAAAAAAAAAAAAAAAAAAAAAAAAACTTAAAATATTGATAATTTTTTAATTTTAAATTTAAAGTTGGTTTTCAATTTTTAAAAAAGAGCAAAATCTTAATATATTGCGTTTTAGGTTTCTAAATTGTTTCAAATTTTGCCGCTGAAGACGTGGAGGTAATTAGATTATATCTCCATAGAAATATTGATTTGTTTTTTGATATTAGCATTTTCAAATCCCAAATCACTGTCCGGCTATATAATAATACATAATATAAAATATATATATATATATATATATATATATATATATATATAGCCGGACAGTAATCTGAAATTTGAAAATTGCCAATACAACTTTCAAATTACTGTTTCTATGGAGACACAAACCAATCAATATGTCCGGCTTTATATGTTTAGTAATATAAGTTAATTTTATTCTTATATTCTATACTTTCTAAATATCTAAATTGCAAATGATTGATTGAAATCTTTGCATTGCGAAACTAATATATGTATTAATAGGACCCAGAAGAAAAAAATGCGATCAGAATATGTAAATAATAATCCCTTTAATTTTTTAATATAAATAACAAACAAAAATGCTATAATGAAAAAGAAAAATATAACATTACTAATATGTCAGAAAGAACAAAAATAATAATATAATGAAAAAAGAGAACAAAGCAAAGACAGAAAAAACAAAAACAAAAGCAAAAATGATTTGCTAATGCCACGAAAAGCAAAAAAATAAAAAAAAAAGGAAAAAAAGCTTTCTTTTCTGTTACTTATTAAAAAAGTTAGTATTTATATTGAATTCGTAATTGACGTTTGTCACGAGTTCTTATAAAACAGATGGAAATTTATTTTTATTCTACTGAAAATCGCTCTTGTTTTGTTTTCATCAAAACTACGAATTTTTTTTAACGTTTAAAGATGGAAATACTGAAGTAAATCTAAGAATTTCAGATTCAGTTTAAGAATTTCAAACTTATAATTGTCAGTTTTCTTCGATGAATTTTGTTATATTCTGTGATGGACTGTAATGTTTCAAAAAATTAGAAAAATATATGAGAAGTCTAATGTAATTTTGTTTTTTGTTTTTTTAAATGTAAGTTATAAGACTAACAAATTCCAGTTCATCTTACTTTAATTTGTAAACATCAAATAATGTTGAGTTAATTTGAACAATAAAATAAATAAAAAAAAAAATGAATAAATAAACAAGTTCCATCTTTAATTATTACCATCGTTAATTTATTTCTTTAATTCAAAATTATTCAAAGAAACTCCTGTTTCTTCACAGGAAATACTCGTATATCAAGTGATCAATTGCTCTGATAAGAATAATGTTACTTAAGCAATAAACCAAGAAGGCACCAAAGATAAACAAACAAATTTTTATTTACCTTTGGTGCCTTCTTGGTTTATTTATATGTTAAGTTTTGATTGTAATTTATGTGGCTTGCTATTAGCCTTGCTTTCTTCAATTTCCTCTGTGTTTGATGGGTTCGCAGACCAGGAATTGGAGCTTTTTCTTTTGTTTTGATTTTTTGTTTTGCTTTTATTTTATTGGGAACCACTGGCGGGTGCATGAGTGGATTCCCTTACTTGGTTTCGCGATCTGAGCTTAAGGCAGAGGATTTGTGTGGCTGATGAGTCCATAAAGAAGATGAAACGGCCGTCTCACACTCCCACTGTTGATAGCTCAGAGGCGAAATCCTTTATTTACCTTTGGTGCCTTCTTGGTTTATTGCTTATTTTATAACAGGCACGTTAAATTTTTATTGTGTAATAATGTTACTTTTTCTGCCAAGAGATGAGTTGATTACAAATCATTAAAGAAACTTACCAATCAAATTCTCAATATATATTAGATTACATGAAAATTGATGCTTAAGGGTTTGATGATACATTTTTGTCGTCTACTTCAATGCTAAAAATGTTAAGATAAACACATTTAAAAAAACTGTCAATTTTATTATCACTTTATTTTTATAATTCGCTAATTGCTGGAATTTTCAAAAATACTAAAAACTTAATCGTATTTACATAATCATTTATGTTGTTTCTGTTTTGTTTTTGGTTAAATATTTAATCCATACAGAGAAATTCTTTCCAAATAAGATTATTTTAGTATGATATTTAATAGTTTATTTTAATTTTATATGTATCGTCAGAAATTCGTTAATTATTTCTACAGGAATGATATAAACAGAACTAGATCAACTGAGATTGTCTTTGAGAATTTTTTTCAGGCTTTACGTAATTACGAAGTTATTATATTCAAATTATAATAATTTATGATACATTACTACTTAACTTGTAGGAGATAAATGTGACTTTCAGAATGTCTCTCACAGCCAATTTCTGTTATTTGTTAAACCAAGGCTTCTTAATCTTTTTGTATCATGGACCCTTTTTGGTGAAGCTTACGAACTCCCACTGAGAATAATATTTTTTTGCTTTTTTTTTTTAGTAATATTAGCCAATCCTATTAGGTATATTTATATGAAGAATACGTGTGATATAAGTGCTGATTCATTAATGTTATAAAACGAAATATGAATATATATGCAAAAATTAAATATACACATCAGCAAAAATTAAATGAAGAATTAGTTTCTCATCAATTTCGTCAGATATTAATTGATTTTTATACGTTTCACATTTTTAATTTTTTCCAAATTACAATTTTTCCAATTTAATTGACTGTATTAACTCTATTACAATTTTGATTCTGAAGTGTAATAAATTAATCTTCACTAATAATTTTACTTTTGTTTTTAATGATCATTACTTTAGTTTAATTAATGATTATTTTATTTAGTTTCATTTTATGATTATTAGCCCACTTAATTACTTTATTTAAATCTTTTTGAAGAAAATTAATAGTGGTTATTTGAGCCTTATCATAATAAATGAATATAACGTCGTCTGCATAAATATAAATCTTTGAAAATTTATTACAATTATTTATAGAGTTTATATATAAATTAAACAGTAGAGGTTCTAAATTGGATCCTTGAGGAATACCAGATTTGATATTATAGATTTACTTATCGAATTATTTATTTTTATTCTAAATTTCCTATTTTTTTTAAAATAGCTCTTTAATAGGTTGTATATATTGCCTCTCAGGGCCATTAAGTTAAGCTTTTGTAGAAATAAATTATGATTAATGTTATCAAAGGCTTTTTTTAAAGCCAATAAAAGCAATATATATGATATTACTTTTATTTAAATTTTCATTAATATACTGATTTAATTTTTTAATAATTTAATTGTACTATTGTTAGGTTGATAGGCATACTGATTTTCACTTAAAATGTTCATATTTTTAATATAGTTATAAATTGCCTTTAACAAATAGCTCTCGGAAATTTTAGGAAAATTGGAAAGTAAAGAAATTGGTCTGTGATATCAAAATTGTTAATATGTAAATATGTATGTATGTTGTTTTTTTTTTGTTTTTATTTTTTTTTTTTAAGGACGGGGGAAATGCATTTACGCATACCAAGGAATTGGTAATGTGAGACTCAGTCATAAAAGACTACTACTCACTAAAACCCTACGTCCGACTTCCAAAACACCCTACACGGAACCACCGTCAGGTACTACAAGCGCCTCTGGTACGCCAGAAAACAACCATGGCCACTTAATAGCTGAGTCAGGTAGTGATCCACCTCACCATGCTTTCTTTCCATCCACGTTGCAATATTAGGTATAAGATTATGAGTCCATCTTCCACTGGTCGATGAATCCCATCGTCTCTGCCATCTTTCCGTTGTCTTGCTTTTCACGGCCTTCCTGATGTTGGGTCGGTGAGCGTCACGACGTTCCCGAATACCACTGCATATCGCGCTTCTCTCACTTGCTAAGAGATCGATAGGCGGCATCCCTGCTATGACGCACACTGCATCATATGAAACTGTTCGAAATGCACAAGCGACCCGTAGAGCGCATTTCCGGTGAACCGAAGTCATTTGACATACATATGATTTAGTCTTCGTGGCATGTAACCAGATCGGAGCCGCGTAGAGCATGGTAGAGATAGCCACACTGGACAGGAGTCTTCGTCGGCTCTGCCGAGGTCCCCCGATGTTCGGCATGATCCTAGCCAAGGCGTTGACCACTCGTGCAGACTTTTCACTCACGATTCGAAGATGTTCATCGAACCGAAGCCTTGCATCAATCTGAACACCCAGATACCTGAGAGAAGGCTGCGACAGAATGTCATGATCACCCACAGTGAGGGTCACGATCTCCCTCGCTTTCCTGCTGGTCACAAGAACCGCCTCTGTCTTGTGATCTGCTAGTTGTAATCCAACCGTTGAGAGCCACTGACGGATCCTGGCAACAGCCACATTCGATGTTAGGGTGACAACTTCCAGGTGTTTCTCGATTACAACCAGTGCAACATCGTCAGCGAACCCCACTACAGTCACTCCCTCGGGCATTGGTAGCTTGAGTACTGCATCATACATGATATTCCAAAGCAAAGGACCAAGTACTGATCCCTGTGGAACACCGCCAGTGATGTTGTAGGTCTTCAGTCCGACTTCGGTATTATACATCAGGATACGATCAGTGAAGTAACTCGCAATTATTTTCCTGATGTACGCTGGAGCCTTCATTGAACTCAAAGTGTTCAAGATGCAGTTCCAGTTTGCCGAATTGAACGCATTCTTCACATCCAACGTTATTACGGCACAATATTGTTTTACTCCTCCCTTCCAGCGTTTGCCCTCAATGGCCTCTCGAGCCAAATCAACAACAACCCTTACAGCGTCTATTGTAGATCTTGATTTTCTGAAACCGTACTGGTTTTCAGAGAGACTATGCGCTCCTTCACTGAATGCCTCCAGTCGATTGTAAATGATTCTCTCCAATATCTTACCTGCCGTATCCAACAGGCAAATTGGCCGATAGGACGATGGATCATTAGGTGGCTTGTTACCTTTAGGCAAAAGTACGAGCAACTGCTGCTTCCACAGATTTGGAAACACACCCTCTCGTAAACAAGCATTGTAGACGTCTAGAAAGATCTCAGGTCTATACCGGATGGCGGTTTTAAGAGCAATATTTGGAAAGATTGGTGACTCAAAAGCCCCTGGCCCAGACAGGGCCAGGGGCTTTTGAGTCACCAATCTTTCCGCAGGCCTTTATCAACTCATCTTTTGAGATAGATGACACATCTTCACATTCTTGAGGTGGAACTTCCAAAACTATCCCCGGTTGTTGTGGAAAAAGAGTAGAAACAATCCTGCGCAGCAAATCAGGGCTGGTCGGAGGTGATAAGGAGCTACTTTTTATTTTAGCCATAACCGTCTTATATGGTCTACCCCATGGGTCACTATTAACCTCACTACAAAGTTCCTTCCAAGCACTCTGTTTACTGACTTTAATGGCCTTCTTGAGAGCACGGCCGGTTTCTATGTGCTGTTGTTTCAACTCGTCATAGTTTTCTCGTCCATGGGCTCGTTGTGCTAGTCTTCTTGTGCGGTGACATTTCTTCCGAAGCTCCGCTATTTCAGCATTCCACCAATATACTGGATGGTGACGATTTCCTCTGCCACGTCTTGTCATCGATGCCTCACAAGCATCAGCGACAAGTCGCATAAGCCGTGACGCCTTGCTATCAGCAGATCCCGAAAGCACCAAGTCCTCCTCCATCATTGCAATGAAGGATTCACGATCAAAGGACCTAACATTCCATCCTCTTGGAAGTGTGGATCCCAACCTTGACACACCAGAAGTGGAGATCTCGAAAATTATGGCTTGATGGTCGCTGTGAGTATAGTGACTACACACTTCCCACGACATAACACGAGAGGCCAAACAATCACTAGTAAATGTCACGTCGATAATGGAACTATTACCATTTCTAATGAACGTTGGTATTGAGCCGGTATTGAGGAGAACAACATTCAGTGAGGCGAAGACATCCAAAAGTATCTCACCTCTTCTGTTGCTTACTCGACTTCCCCATTCAATAGCCCACGCATTAAAATCACCTGCGATGACCACAGGCCACCGACCTTGGAGCTCTAATATAAGGCGATCAAGCAACAACTCAAATTCTTCTAATGGTGCACTTGGTGGAGCGTAGACACTATAGATGTACATATCTCTCATTTTTGCCCAAGTAAATCCATGCTGTTGTGTCTGTGGAATTTCTTGGATGAAATGATTCCCGCAGATCCAAATTGCTGCCCGTCCACTAGTATCAGAGAGCCATGCGCGTGATCCCTCGATGTTTCTGTATTGCTCACAGAGAATCGCAACATCAACCCTCTCCTCACGTACAGTCTGTTGCAGTATATCTTGGGCAACCGTACAATGATTGAGATTAAGCTGAATAAACTTCATCTCCTCGATTTTTCTACAGAGTGTATGGCCTGTTTGTAAGCCGGACAAACATAGCTGCCAGTACGATGTTTACCCTCACACAAAAGACAGCATAATTCCTCAGAAGAGCATTCCTTGGCATTATGCCCATCTCCTCCACATTTCAGGCACAATTTGGACCTATCTGGACCATTATAAACTCGAGCAAGATGACCGTAGCCAAAACATTTAAAACAGCGTTGGACCGTAGTCTTCTCCCTCATGCGGCTAATCACCCATCCAATCTTCAACCTACCCTTTTCCAGAGCTCGATTCGCCAGTACTGTAGGTAAAACTACCACAGCCGTTTGCGTACCTCCGTAAGCTTTGCGTACAGATTTTACCACTGAGTTATCAATATCTTGTGCTCCATCGATCTGAGTCCGGATAGCCAGGCCAATATCTGCCTCAACTGTTAGTTCGTCGAGATCTTTCAGTTCAAGCACAGTAGTTTGTGTTCTGGAATCTACATCAGCTATCTGTTGAAGCTTTCCTTGTATGGTTTGACGAAGCTGACTTACTTTTTGTTTGGCCTTGGGGTCAAGTTGAATCAGTAAATGGCCCGCAATACTTTTCCGTATTTTCGTGACGGATGATCCAAGTTCTTCCAATTCTGGATCAGTCTTTAATGAACGCAAAATATCAGCGTACGAAACACCTTCTTTTGCTTTCACAATTATGGCGTCCGAACGAAGTCTGGGA
>JAFIDM010010028.1:36850070-36870561 GCA_023159025.1 Thereuonema tuberculata | reverse complement strand
TTTTTTATTCTGTTGATGCAACTGAATTAACCACTCGAAAGAAAGCAAAATGATAATATAATATAACACTTCGCATATCTTAAAACAAATCACCTGTATTTGAACTGTAAGTATTTGAGAAACTAAGAATATATGTATGAGTAAGATATGTTAATGTTCCTAAACACCTGAATGGATACTTGAGAATATCTTTAATTACAGAATTTCTGATGGAAAAAATGGATGGAGGTAAAACCTATTCTCAAGGAATGTAATTCCTGTATTTTGGAATAAATGACAAAGCATAGTTGGAGAGAAGACACTCAATGAAGGGAAGTAGCAGCGTCACCACTCCTAAACGTTATCTCATTTTCAACTTGCAGGGAAAACAGGCTTTTGTATTTTGCCGCCAAAGAAAACAGGTCCAACTTGCCGGCTTAGCAAAGTATTGTCAGATGCGAAATAAAACGTTCTAATAATAAAATTTCATTTTTCTAAGAAAGTCAATAACAATCTGCCTTTTCGTTAGGCAATAATATTTGTATTTATTCTCCGCCAATCAAAATTCTTTAAAATCAAAACAAACAAAATGGCGATTAACGATGGTTTTCTATGTGCACAGGATTTTTGACGGATCTGTCACGATGGAAAAGACCAAATACAGTGGAATCCCGCCATTTGTTTACCTCTGTACTCTTACAACTCCTCATTCTTCTAACTTTTTCGAATAAAATCGACTCGGAAATTGGACCGAGTCCGAGTTTCATGTTGACTCTCGTTCGCCAAGCATTTTTAGCGAACGTAAAATGTTCTGTTGTTTTATTGCTATTCTTGGTTGTTTTTAAATATTTTTATTGAAAATAAGTTTAATCAAGTGTTCAAAAAAGATTAGTGATTCAACCACGCCCAAAAGGAAAGCAAGTGAGAACGACAATAACAGAAAATAAAAAAAATATATATACTCGTATTCTGGTAAAACTGTCGATTACGGTAACCGGAAGTGGATGGTTTTTTTTTCCCCCTCCATGTGAAATATGGCTGTTTTGGAACTAAATGTTTGAAATTTAGTAGAAAAATCGAAATCGAATTCAAAAAAGATCTCTTGCTAGAATGCGCCATACTTAATATTTACAAAAGGTTGTGGTTGTGAATTGATTAGTCCTGAGTATGTTTTTAAAAAAAAGAAGGATAAATTAGGCCTACCTTTATGTGACCGCAGTTAATACCAACAAAGCATCCACTTCCGGTTACCATATACTGCATTTAAACCTTTACTTTCTTGTTGAAAGTAAAATTTGTCTCAAATTTGTGTCTCAGTCAGACCTGGCCACTCAATATGCATGATTTTTTGCATTATTATAGAGGTGTAAATAAGCATAATATGGGGGTCTGGAACGGTTTCATCGAATTTACATAATTTCCTATGGGAAAAATTGAATCAACATTCGTACAAATCGCAAATCGAACATCCTTCTGGAACGAATTGTGTACGAATTGCCAGGTATATGCAAATGAATATTTACTGATGTTCATTTTATATCCTGACTGATATGAACTTACAAAAATTAAAAAAAAAAATCTTTTTTCCTGAATATCAGCAGTTCATTTCAGAATTATAAAATCGAGGAGTGAACTTAAAAAAAAAGTTAATATCTATTATTCAAGAAAAAATTAAGATATTTTCATTTCTAATGAATATAGCAAATATAACAAATTGTCGTAGACCTTATGTATATAATTATCAACAAAATACATTTTTTTAATTGTGATGTAGAATACAAAATTAGGCATCATTTTTCATACATCATAAAATTAATGAAGGAATCAATGATTTACATTAAATTTTATAGAAAAACTCCAAATTCCTGGACTTAAAAAAAAAATTTAGATGGATCCTACAAATATTTATATATACATATAACTGTACAAATAATGGACGACACAAAAAATATATATATTCTGCCTTGATGGAAAATTTATAAATTTATTTCTATGTTTGTGTTTTTAATGTGGATATATTAAACAAAAGCTTCAAAAAAATTACCTAGAGATTTAAAAAGAATTAATACTAAATTTTAGATATTTTTCCCCCAACATTTTTTAACAGTAGTTATTGTCTTAAATTCAGCTAGCTTCCATTGTAAAGGCAAAATATTGATACTGACATCTTGTGCTCTTTCTGGCGGAAGGATACATTACGTTATCTTGTAAGCAGTCTGCAAAATTAAAACGAGATAATGTGTAGTTATTATTATTACATATAAAAAAAATAGATATATAATGTCGTATTTTATATCATCAATTCCTCTGTTATAACCAAGAAACAAAATCTGTGCATTTCCCATGAAAATAGAAAACTATCACACTGACCCCTCAAATGGCTTCTTGGAATCGTCGCCTATCACGGAACCTAGGCATGGCTAAGTCTCATCTAGTGGTGGACGAACAGTAGTCAGAGTGCAAAAACCATAGCAAAAAAAAAAAATTAATATTGCCAATGTTTTAAAATCTCCTTTCTATTTGATCAATCAGTTTTAGTACTAGGATCTGATGCGTTTACTAACTGTTAACCTAAGATCCGTTCTTCAAGTGCACTCTTTATATAAATGAGTTTGGCATAAGTTCAGCATCCATTTCTTGATTCTGAAATCCGGAAAATTTCAAGAGGATATCAAGCTATGGAGTGAATGAGGGGAGCATTCATTGTCTTTTGCTTTGAAGAATACATTAAAGTCACCTTAGAAAGATAAATAGATACTAATTGCTTGGAATTTCTGAGTATTCTAAATGTAATTCTAAAGTATTCTAAATGTTTCTAAATACTAACCTTGTTATAAATTAATCCCTTGATGCTAAGTTAAACGCTAGCGGGGATTAATTATTCACCCCTTTTTATTCTTTATTTTGTTTTGACGTTTTTATAATTCAGGGGTCATTGATTCGTATGTTTGTCCGTTTTGTATATTGTCCCATTTCACTGAGCTTGGTATGCTGGACGGATTGGACTGATGAGAGGCCAATAAGCCTTGAAACAGTACTGTCTCCGATTTCCAGCACAAATATCAAAAATTTTTGTTTTGTTTAGTTGCGTTCTTTGTTTTATGTTATTATAAAATGTTTCTAACGCACGTTAAATTTATTGTCTATTCTATCGACAAGAATCCAGGATACATTTTGTCATTAGGCAAACTGTGGATAGTAAGAAATAAAGCATTCAAAGTTATATAAAACTTAGGAATTGGTTCTAATGCGTTTGTTATTTTAGTTATTAGTTCAACCGATTTGACTAAGCTGAAGAATTAAATCATTTAATTTACTTTAACTCAGTTGGCAACAGATTGTGGAAGAACGCAAATCTCTGGAATATGAATTCATCTTTGGTAACTTAATCCTCACTTCAAAATACACAAATTAAGAGGCCCATAATTAAACTTGGGGTATTAGATAAACTTAAAATATGTACTTGTAAATAATTTTCCCATCACTGTTCTCACAGAGACGAAAGAAGTATAGTTTTACAAGTGATAGCAAATTGTGAAAATTGAGAATCTCTTATCTACATGCCAAGAATTTACTAAAATAAGAAGGGGGAGGGGGGATTGTAGATTATAAGCAGGGTATTCTATTGATTAGATATTATTAAAAATGTTGAAATGAATGTTAATGTCATTCTTCAATGCTTCAGATGTCTGATCAGGGATAGTGCTAGACTATTTTACGCCTTATATAAAGGCAGCTAATTGCACCCACCACCAAAACAAAGCAAAAACTTTATGTAAGTGTGGTTATGTCAATAGTGCGCCCTAGACGGCTGCTTTTGATTCATTGCTTAACTACTTGAAATTAAATATAGGCTTCTAAAGGGTTCATCTTTGGACAGAAAACAAATAATTAGCGTTAGATTGTCCTGGATACAAATTATCAGAGCTGAAAAACCGCTTGCGAAATCCGAGACTGCAAGATTAATTTTGAAAATCTTTTATTCGAATGCCCAGAGATGCCGTTAGGGGCCCAATTTTAATTTGGGACCCGGGGCAAAATCGCGTTCTCTATCGAACTCGGCTCAGTTTTATTATTCATTATAGGTTATCTTTATTTTATTTATCTTTAAAATTTATCTTTTATTTTTATTTATCTTTAAAACTTGAAATGCAATGAATCCAGAACAGTAGTGTAATTGCCTTTATCATTATAAGATAACGTTATTTTTCATATCTTATCTTTTTTCTGCAGCAAACACATTATGTAAACCAGGGGTTCTCAACCGGGGTCCACAGGGTTCTCATTGTATCACACTTATTTTAAAATGGTTTATTATGAATTATTTACCAGTGAGTAGAATATGTATTATTTACCACTGTAGAATAATTTATTGCATTAATTTAGTTTTCATTCAAAATTAAGCATAATCATTTACTATTTCGTTGATAATTAATATAATTATACAACAAAATTAACGTGCCTAACCATCATAAATTAAAAATATAGAAACTATACTGGCACTAACCTTAATCTAAAACTTTAAATGACCACCATTTCTGTTTTACAATCTCAGATAAGGAAAGTTTTCGTTAAATATGACTCGTTCCACTTGAAAAGGGGGCTTAATCCATGAAGCTCTGAAACGTCGTGGTCATTTAAGTTTTAGATTAAGGTTAGTGCCAGTATAGTTTCTATATTTTTAATTTATTAATATAATTACTTTTTAGCTATGAGGGTCCACCAAAAAAAAAAGAAGGGGAAAAGGGGTCCATGGGTACAAAAAGGTTGAGAAACCCTGATCTAAACGAACTAATAACTATTTTTCTTAGCTAGATCGCCCGCTTCCTTTTCCCTAATCTCTTAAGCTACATAGAAACTTAGATTAGTGAAGATTGAAAGATAGCCTGACCTTCTAAAATCGTGTTTATAAAAACTTCTTAATATAACCTTGACATGTAACTATGAGATGAAGTGAACTTGATTGAAACTGAAAGGAAAGGTCATATCTAACTACTGTTTACAACATCGTTTTTAAATGGAGTCGCCTCGGTTTTATCGAAAAACTTGAAATAAAAATCAGCAACAAAAGAAGAAACTTGTATTCAACAGTAGCCGAACAGCATAAAAGAAGTTCTATCAAAATATGGATAACAATTAATGAAGAGTTAGGAACTTCGGAAACTGAACCTTCAATACCAGATACTTTAATAAATAACAATTATTTGACCGGAAGGGATAATGCGTCTTCTCCAAGCCGCCGCCTCCCCCCTTTCATCATCATAATCCTATAATCCACCTTTTTCAAACTGGTTTAGACTTTGTTTTTCATTAATCTCTCTTTCGAAAACTTTCCTTTCCTTGATAACTAGTATTTTATCAAGTTAATGATTCTTGCCAAGTATAAGGTAAAAAAAAAGACACTAAATTTTTAAATGAAAAAGAAAGTACAAAGTAAGAAAGAAAGTAAATTTTTTAGCAGCTGGCAATTTCGCAATTTAATTTAAGTTATCTGTGACCGGCATTTTTGATATTGGCTGTGGACTCACTTCAAAAACCCTTCTATAATCAAGGCCAAAAGTAGAGGTGTTACTTTCTTGTTTAAAACCAAATAAGTAATAAATAAATAAAAAAAAATGTAAACTTTTAACGTGTGCTAAAACTATTTTGTCACTATTAAAAATGGAGGCCGAACACACAATTTAAAATTATTAAAAAAGAACATTTAACACATTGAAAATGACAAGGTTTCGAATAGATCACGCTATTCATTTGCAAATGATTTGTAAACGATTAGTGATCTATTCCAAACCTGATCATTTTTAATGTGTTAAATGTTCTGTTTAATAATTTTAAATTGTGTGTTTGGCCTCCATTCTTAATAGTGACGTAAATAAAAGAATTTTAAATGAATTTATTTTAGATTGGAGATATATATAAATAATATACAGGACCAAAATCATGACGGATAAAAAGATATGTACATTAAAATACTGTACAATTTACTAATTTTCTGTACAAATTTACTAATTATTTTTAGTAGGATCTCCGCCCTTTGTCCCCTTGGAATAGTTTCCAAGAATTCCAACGGATACCTGAAACCTATGATAGTAGCGAACACTAGGCAGCGACGGATTAAATGGGGGGGGGGGGGCGATTGCTCCACAACCCCCGAGAGTTTGTTTTCAACGAAATCAAACAATGAACTGTAAAACTCAAACGGATTTTTGAAGTTGATATGTTAACAAAGTTTGAAAAAGCGAAAGTATATTATTAAATCGCTACTCGATCATTTATTTTAAAGGTTTTGTTATTTAACGTAACTTTTTTTGCTAGATAGAAGTCGACATCAATAATCATTTGTTCCTGTGGAATGAATAGTACCCGTTGTGGTACAGCTTGGGCAGGACAAGCTCCCCTCTAAGGTTGGATTCGCCCCCTCCCACAAAAGGTCACTAATCCGTCACTGACACTAGGTACTGTCCATAATGTACAAACTTATAATAAAGTTTTAATTTTATAAATTAGACACAATACGACAATAACAACAATAACTAACAATAAAATATAACGATTATAATAAAAGTAATGTGAATGTGGTCTTTCTGTCTCTGTCTCTAAAATATTTATTGTACTTTATCATCGAATGCGATCAAATACCAGGTGGGTGTAGTCAACACCCCCTAGAGTGACTCTAAGGGGGGGTTGGTGTAGTTGGCCTGGAGTTTTTGACAAAAGGATGAATTACATCCTGGTCAGTAGATGTCATCACGCTGCTCAGAACGGCGCACAATTTAAATTATGAATTTTTATTTCTGGAATTCTGGAATTTTCTATTTCCACCACATTGCGGTTAACAGTGGATATGGGGACTTTACTGTACGTACAATAGCCCAGATCATCTAACTTATTTCTTTTTTATAACATAATACATAAGCTAATGAAATATAACTTATATTCTATGCGCCTAAGTCTCTTGCTTCCATTTCATGATAATTCATGAATTGCTTATTATGTATTTTATTTTTTCTAATTCTATGCTTCCATCTGAGATTATAAATTATCTTGATTGATTGGAAAAGTCATCATTGTCCTTCTTTTGTTTTTTTAAACAAAATGTAAAATTTATTTAGACTACGGTATGTATTAAAGGGTTATGAGAAATAAATTCTGAGGATTCGTATTTCAATTAACTGACTTATACATGAATTTATATACTGAAACATTAAAAAAGAAATCCAGTGTTAAATATTTAAGCCTTTATTAGTTAATGAAAAAAAAACAAAAAAAAAACATGCGACTAATGCGATTTCGACAGAGTAATTATAAAACTACAAAAGCACATGCACCATATATATGAAATGATCAAATATTGAAAAACTGTCGTAATAAAAGGTGTATTAGAAATATACGTGGATTAAGTATATTTTTGAAATATATAAATTACGAAATGTTTGTTCTTCTTCATTATTTTCGTAAATAGTTATATCTCGGGCAGTTATCTTGTGAGACTATGTGGAATTGGGCTAAAGATCCTGCTTTATCGTAGATCGATTTGAATTCACCAAGAACAAGAGATTTGTTTGAAAGTTGCGATTCTCGAACAGAAATTACAGCATCTGCAAAAGAAATAGTAAAGCATAAAAAATAAATTATTTAACAAACACCAAGTAGACTAGAGAATTGATAAACAAACAGAATAAAACCAAGGTCAGCACATCAATAAATTGCCTTTCTGATTCAATTACCGGAAAGGAATCGGGAACGGCCGTTTCGTCCTACAAGGGACTCATCAGCCCGATCTCCGCCTTCCCCGATAAAAGACCCAAAACGCAAGATACTTAAGTGGAGGTTATGCTGACCTTGGTTTTATTCTGTTTATTTACCAAGTAGACTAGCTTTTAATTATTTCTTATAGTGAGATTTTAATTTAGAATTATAGATAACGTTCTTTTGATTTTAATTAATGCAAACAAACAAACAAAAAGCAGTTATATTTAAAAATAACTTTGTTTGGTCTACATTGGAAAAAGCTTCAATGCTCAATCATAATGTTTAATGTTATTCTAAAGATATTTTAATATCTTTATTTATATTTAAAGAAAGTGTCTAAATAAAAGTACTATAATGTTGAGATTATACAAAAGCAATGGTTTATTTCAGAAACTCTACACAGTAGTCAGTTCAATTGTACCAAATATCGTAGTTGTAGGAAGTTTAATTATTATTTTTTTTTATATAAAATTTAATTTCTAAGTTCTTCAAAATATCAATATTTTAATAATCGTCCATCATTCGTTCGATTCATTGCTTCTATAACCATAGATGGTTCCTTAATTGTCAGCATCCATTAGCAGCCAACTTTGACACAAGCTAGAAGTTTGGCAATATTTTTTTCTTACTGTACCCTTCCATTTCTCTCGGCCTCCTTCTTGGCTTCCTCCTTCAAAAATTCTGTCTTAAAAATGTTCGTCAAACTTCTTCACCGCCTTGAAAATTGTTACATTTGTTTTAACCTCCGTAAGAGAAAGATCAGGTTCAGTACATTTCAAGTCTTTATTATTTCTGATTCTTTTACGCTTATTTTGATTTTACTGATGCAAAAACTTTCTTCAGTTTCCTTTCAATTAGGTCTGATTTTTTTTTTTTCTGCCGATTGTCTAAGAATCCAGATTTCTCAAATATATCAACTACGGACCTTTTTAAATTCAGTAAAATTCTATTTATGTTTGTTTCCAATGAACTTCTTTTAATAACGCATAAAAAATAAAAATACCATTATCTTTCAAATATCTTTCAGACGAGCACGATCCAAAATTAAGCGAAGTGATTTACAAATTCTATCTATTTGTTGATATTCACACTGTTATATTTATATTGTTTACGATGAGTTTCAATAAGTGTCTAATTTTTATTTTAAGTCTAATTTTCAATTTTTTTTTTTAATTCAAAAAACGTTTCTCTGACAGGGAAAATGGATCTTTCAAGAATATTAATATCATCTGCAAAGTCCAAAACCTGGGTGCATTACAAATGTAAAAATTTTAAAAACTAACATGGTTTGGATAGTAACTTAGCCAAAAAAGTGAATTTTTGTCGAGATCTATTCACGGATCTGTTTTCAATGCAAACTTCAAAAATTCTAGATTATTTATGGTTATTTTTATAGTGTGGATATTATTCATGTCTGTATTTTCTTACACGATACTCATTATATTTCCTCTGAAGTTTGTCTCTTTTCCAAGAAAACTTTAAAAGTCAAAATTTATTTTGTTGTCGTTATTGTTTAATAATTTTTATCTATGCTGCTTTGCCTACATATTACAGTGTGGCCGGGAAGTTCCCGTAGCCCCAATCATGTAGTCATCATCTCCTACAGCTTTTTCTCACACCGCATGGGATCGCTGATGAGCAAGGCGCGCTTGCTCAATAATCGGTTTTGGCAAGGGGAACGGCAAAAGTAATATGAGGATGCATAAATAAACTCGGTTTTAAAAACAACAAAAAATTTTAAGATGCTAATCATCCTGTATTTCTTCTCATAGGAAGATATAAAAAAAAAGATGAGAGAATAAGGAAAATTTTAACAAATTACTTACATTCCATGATTTCTCCATTAGGCAACAGCAGACAGTTGTGGACGAGAAGAAAGTTTGAATAATCAGTGAAAATTAAACAGGAAGCTGGTTTATGATCTGTAAACAAAAATAAGTAAAAAAAAAGTTTGAGAAATCTTTTGAAATATAGAAGTAATTTTATAATAGTCTGAACCATATAGACTATTACAAAACAAATATATTCTTATAAATGATATTTTAGAAGTAAGCATCTAAGTGAACGAGTTCATATTTCAACATTGGAATTATTTTGGAACTATTTATTAACTTTTCGTTTTGTATTTTAAAGTTAACTTTTACGCTTTTTTCAAAATTTCTTTTCTCATAATGTTGAAGAAGATTTAGTAAGTTGTAAGCATTTTTAAGATTAAAGATATATTTATTAATATGTTATAATCAAATAACATATCACTATAATATAATCAAATAATCTACTAAAACTTTACAACAAGTTTTTTTTTTTATATTTTTTTGGTTTTTTAGTCTTCTGATAAAATTAGCAGACTTATATTCCCGTTTTGTCTGTCACGTAGGCAAGTATCATTAAAATCTCATTTAATTATCATTAAGAATAACAATTCCAACAATCGCAACAATTGCGCCTTTTGCATTCGCAACAATCACATTTATAGTGATTGTTGTGATTGTTATAGAGCCGCATTATTGAGGCGCAATTGTTGCATTTATTAGAAATAAACACAAGGAAATTAAAGCACTATCATAAACCTTCACATATTCTTTATTACTACTTAACAACATCCTCCTACTGGCTATATTTCGTCTTATTAATCTAAGACTTCATCTGGCCATTTACAAAATTTTAAGGAATAGAGAAATAAATTCTCTCTTTCCTAAGCCTTAACTATATAATAATACAGTAGAGTCGCGATAATCCGAGGTAATTGGCGCTGATGGTACCTCGGATTACAAAAAACTCGGATTACACGGAAAAAATAATAATAATTTGGAATTTTCAACTAAAACGAGTCAAATTTAATTTATAATAGATATTAAAGTTACAGATACATTAACCTGGTTACATGAAAAGACTCTTTATAAGCATTTACAATTTTAAAAAACTATCCAAGGTCTTCTGCTTCACAATAGAGCAACGCTTTTTAGCAGCGATGTCACGCCATCGTCTAAGTAGTAAAATGGAAAACTATCACACTGACCCCTCAAATGACTTCTTGGAATCGTCGTCCTGCGAGACCTTGGACTAGCCTCACCTCGGATTACACGGAAGCTCGGATTACTGGGACTCGGATTACCGCGACTCTACTGTATAACAATTCAAGAATCTAACAATCAAGGAATGTAAACAATCAAGGGACTCAATCATGTTCAATTTAAAAAGCTCAATTTACAAATTTAAATTTCAAATTATTTTTTCAATTTACAAATTTAAATTTCAAATTATTTTTTCAATTTACAAATTTAAATTTAAAATTATTTTTTCTAAATAAATGTCCTTTTTTCTTTCAAATGTCCTTTTTTCTAATATTCTAATATTTTTTTTGATAACAGTCTTTATTTAATAAAGTCTTCAGAATATAAACCCAACTTCTAATAAAAAAAAACTCTTCTTTTTCTTTCATTAGATCTTATATTTCTTCTTTCCTTCCCTATGTTCACTCTATCTTTGAAAGCTCGAAGATACGATACTCATGTTACTGATGCATTCACAATACCTCTTCTTAATCTTGGAGATTTCATTAAATCCGTTAAATTCTTGAGATATCTATACTTACATCACATCACCTAAATACTCGTACCTTGTATGTATGTATGTAGTGGAGGTGGGTGGCAGAAGCCAAGCACTGCGACCAGAGGTCTATTGTACTATCCCACGGAAATACTCGTACCTTACTTACTCGCTAAAGAAATGTTGAGTGTTTCAAAAGTGCTCCTATTTCAATTGTAAATACACCTTATTTTATATTTTATGTGTAGTGCCCTAATTATGTTTTATGTTGTAAGATATAGACGTTAAAGTTTTCTTGTGTGTGTGTATTTTTTTTTTTGTTTCCATGATTGTAGTTTGCCAATAACAAGTTCCTGTTCTCGATGAACTTTTAAAATTTATTTTTATTATTTTATGTCAGTTACTATTTTTTTTTTCGAGGTTTTGGATCTTGCAGGGAGGAACTGGATCTGGAACTTCGTTATGTTTTAGGAATGTGTCAAACGATGACAGAACATTTACTTACTTATTTTAAGAGTAGGTAAAGTGATTTCGGAAAATGTAGGATTCACAATGAACGGCACCTCTTCAGTTATTGTCATTAACCTAGAAGTAAAAAAAAAATACGTAGACTTGATGAATGTTTCAGATTCAGGAACAAATCAGTAGCGTCTACTTTAAAAAGTACAAGAAAAATAAAATTTCTGAAATTGCTTCTTTGAATTTAGTTTAATTCTATTAGTTAAACATTTTACATCTAGTACGTATTTCATTTTTCTACTTGTTGTTCAGTAATTCATTTCAAAACTGTAAAACCTGTTATGATATTCAAATGTTTGAGAATGAAGCATTTTCCACTGCGTTGATGGTTTCCAAATTGTGGTTTAAAGAGATTACACAAATGTTTTTAGCGGTTCCATGTTACACTTAACATAGGGAACCGCTCTTGCTTTTGTGTTGTCTGTCTGTCACACTGTATGTACACTCTGTAGCGGCCAAACGGTTAGAGATATTAGAATGAAACCTTCACCATTGTGTTCAGTATCAAAAAGTAGGTGGTCACGTAACAAAATCAGACCTGTAGGACCACTCCCTGATCCCCAAACTAGCGTTTTCCGTAGCATTGTTAGTAATAATGATAACAATTAACAGTAATAATACTGATGCTTCCTACATAACAATACTAACAATTGCCAACAGGACATCATTGTTAATATTTACAAACGTATTGTTTCATAAATTCTTTAACATATCCAAATGATGCACTAAGCATTCTATTAGCGGCCCCTAGTTTACAGTTTGCCTGTAAAACATAAAGGAACGGTCTTGCATTTATATGCTCTTGCTTTTAATTATTTTGTTTATACAATTGTGCATATTATGGAACCGCTTTGCTTTTAACACTGTCTAAAAGCATTAATTATCTTGTTTACATCTAGTAAATGATATGATCTGTTAGTAGATCAGCCTCCCTGGATACAACTCTTTGAGAGCTATTATTCTGTTTTGATGACGTCACAAATAGAATCAACGGAGAATCAATGGAATTTGAGTTTTACGAAAAAATTATGCGAAGTTCGGTTTTTAAGTAAAAACAAAAGAGGCATTTTTCCTGTTCACCAATAATTTTATTGAACAACGTCTTCTACAGTTTGTTCCACTACCTTCTGCAATCTTTCACTACAACTTAATAATTCCATTTTCCCAAAACTTTTTATCTTTTTGAGCAAAAAAAAAAAAAAAAACAGGTGCCTATGGAGTCTTCCAGGGAATTGATTTTTTTCCATTAAGAGAATATTGTAAAGACCGAAATAAATGGAAATCCGAAGGTGCAATGTCTGGTGAATATGGCGGATGAATCAGAACTTCTCAGCCAAGCTGTAACAGCCTGGTCATCAAAGAAACATGCAGTAATAAGCACGACTGTACGTGCTTATTATCTTCCATCGTCAATATTAAATTAGCGACACAAAATTTATTAGTGAACAGTTTGTGTTAAATGCACGCTGATATGACAGCTGTCACAATACAATCTAACAAAATGGTATCGAATGAAAGCTCTACTAGAGCCAACGAACGTAAAAAAACCGAAATAACTTTTTGACCAACCTAATATTATACATGACTTTATTTTCGTCTAGACCTCTCTGTGATACCAGGTTAGAGTTGGAGATCTTAAAATGAACCGAAATACGTTTTCATATATTTTTTAAATTATATGTTACTCCGAGAACTTTAAATATTTTTTAAATCAGAAAATTGCCAAGCAATATTAAAAAAATGTAATCTAAACAAAAAATTAAAAAAAACTAATCCAAACCCGTAGATTATATAATCCTGAAGTTTAAAAACAATTGAGAACTTATTTGCTTTCATCTAATTAAATAAATCTGCAGATTGACAAATAATGTTGTAAATGTTTTTCTTATAAAAATTTTGTAAAATATTCTTTTTTTTTTTTGTTCCCGAAATAAAGAAGTTATAAAATTAGTTTATTTCTTACCCTTCAATGTCATAATTGAAGCTAACAGTCTTATTCGGAGAAAATTCATTCATTAAACAGGTTCCTTTAGGAAGACACGTTTGAGCAATGGGATACCATTTTCCTTGAAGTGCCTACAATTCATTAAGAAAAACTAGATATTATTGTCTCGCCAAATTTCGTCTACTCATACGTTATGATCCAAATAATTCTTCATTATTACTTTGCAAGATTCTAATTGAGGTTTTAATTTGTATAGTGTTTCTTTTTACGTATTTAAATCATTATTCTACAAAAAAACACATCATTTGAATTATATATTGTAGCTGAGAGTTCATTTAATGTGTGCGACTGGGGATGTCTTTCAAATAAAACGCGATTCCGGCACATTTGCAGACGATAGTTGATGTCTATTAAATGAGTTTGGATGGATTTTTTAATACAATATAGGATGAATATACTCATGAATATACTCAAGAACTTCTATTTCTACATTGTTGATTCTTGCTATTTTCCTTATTGCTGATATTTACATTTAATTCCATGAATATTTCTTATAATTTCATGTTGATATTCGTATTTGTAATATCTTATAGTTACATAAATCCATTTCATATAATCCTTTATTTTATTTTATATCAGCTATTTTTTTTACTTCAGAATCATTTTATCTGAACATTTTCCAATACATCATCTTTTTTTTTATAAAACAAAAAAAAACAAAAACAACAACAACACGCTATATCACATTTATTAACAATATCTTTAATCAGTTTGTTTTTCTCTTCAAACAATTACTGCGCTTCCCATGTTCATACTAGCCTCAGTACGGAGACCTTGTTATTTACTGTGACTTTTACTGGCTGATGATCGCCAACGAGCGTGAAACAGCTGTTCCAGGATTTCCCTTGTAAATAATTTGGTCTCCCCGATTGTTATAATTAATACGATCATCACGCAAAACTAAAATTATTAACAATATCAATGTCAATTCATATTATTTAACTCATTATTACTGTTATTTGATTTCTTTAATCTACATTATAAACTTACCAAGAGTGTCAGGTTTTCAATAAAATTATCATCTAACTTATCGTGATAGAATTACTTTCGAAATTGATGATCTTAGTCCTAAGACCTCCCTTACATACAAACCCCATTCAAAATCAATAGGGAGACCCTTTTCAATGACAATCTTCCAGCGTTAAATTTTTATCTATCTCAGACTTTGTAATATTTTCTTTTCCATCTTCTGAAATTACTGACTTAAATGGCTAACGATTTTGATAGTTTTTAGTTCTTTATCTAAATTAAAAAATACTAATAATAATCCGCGTTGATTTGATAATTGTGGGATTTAGTTATAGGATAATTCATTTTTAGTTATTTTAATTAGACCTAGTTTCCATTCTAGAAGTTGTCTCCTCTACTGATTTTTTCTTTTTTCTGTCTCTCTCTCTCCTGCATACAAATATCCTGGTTACGAGAAACGAATCTTAATTAATTTAGTAGATAATCTGGTTTCTCTCTTCCTTGTAAACATCGAGGATTATCGGAAATTGGGAGTCAAGGTTGTAAGTATTTTGTTTTTGAGATTATCTTCGTTCTGGGAATTAATTTTATTCTAAAAAAAACTTATTTTGATTTTTAAGCTGCTGTTTACCATAAAAATATTTAATTTATTAGTTTCTAAGTTAATCCTCTAAAGCTGACATATGTACTTCGAGCAATATTAGCAATATTTTAATAATAAATGCAGATTTTTTTTGCGCCATTTTGTATTATTCAAAAAGAATTTTGTTATTAGACGCCTTTTTGTTTTTGCAAAGTCAGTTTCTGGTTCTTTACGTATCTCGGATTGAATCGTTCTTCAATTCGATAGAAGTCTTTCATAAAATACTTAGATGTATAAGAGTTTGGGAATCATCGAGTCACCGATTTCAATATTGCTTTAGTCAAATTTTCATAAATAATTTAAAAAGAAATATTTAGAAAAGAATGATATTACTCATCTTAAAAAATGGTTCAGAAGGCCTGAGTTTGCATTCCAACAATAAAATAACTTATTTCTTGTTGTTGCAACATCTTAGCTTTGAAATTTATAAAATATCAGAAAAGTAGTCACTACTTAGTTTATTGGAATTTATGGACAGGGATGCTCTAGAAATCAGACATTTAATGAAACTAATTTCTTGTAGCAGGGAACGTTTTAATAAAATTGAAGGAATTTTTGTTGTATGTAGAAATATTTACGTTTGCTGTTGGCTTAATTATTATTTATTCTAAAAAACAAATCGATTTCAAAAGAGCGATTCAATAGATCACAGGTAGAGAATTATTCCAGAATGCTTTTTACAAAAAAATCGTTTCAATATTTATAATGGAAAAATGATTTTGTATTTTTTAGTTTTAATTAGCAAATGCTATCATCCACAATCGTAATTTTAACGAATTTTAAATCAAATCTACATCTTTTGATAGATATGCTTACTATGCGAATGTAAGGAAGAATAGACTGAGATTACAGCTTTGAAAGAAAGGAGTAGAAGAAAGTTATAAATTCCCCATTGTAATTAGAAGGTTCCAGAAGCCATTGTCACATCTTAAAACACTACTGAAAAAACAGAAAATACGAGTAAAATACCAGATTTTCCAGATACGAGAAATTGTATATTTTGAAATATATAAGTATTTAACTTTGCTAAGCTGTTAATATTCAATTCCTCATTTTTTTTCCCCCCTCCATTCAAAATATTCACGACTTTAATTTGCCACTTTGGTTATGAATCAAATGAACTCCTTAGCTATGACCATTCACGATATATGCAGTGAAATACCTACAAAGTAATGCAAAGTAACAAAGAAAACATGAATAGATAACTTTAAAATTATTTGTAATTAAAATAACAAAAGCAAGGTACCGTTACGGAGATAAAAGACTATTTTAAATACGTACTTATTTTTTCCACAACCAAACTGCACAGAATGACCTTTTTATAGATCCCAATAAGATTTCTATAGTTTAACATTAATTTTATATTAAAATTTAATTATAAATTTTACACGTAATAAATTAGAGATTGTGATAATAATGAAAAGAAACTCAACTGCGAAATAATTCCCAAACAGTTTTCTAAAATATTTTAGTGTAATTTAGCATGTAAACAAAACTAAACTGATAAAAAATACATAATTCGAAGTGCAGAAGTAATAAAGGATTTTTTGTTTACTTTAGCCTCATCGAAGTTTTTAGTTACGGGCAGTTGAGGACACACGGAAATCTTCGCATCAATCCAAGTCGTTACGAAGAATAAAAACGTAAATGTATAGAACAACATCTTAAGGAAACTTCTGATGGTTTACTGCAGTGACCAGTACTTAAGGAATTTACTTCGCTTTGAAAAGGATTAGGATCGCGTAATTCTTGGATTAATCTTTTGCGATCATCTTTCAAACTTTATTTTGCCATCAGATATTTCGATCAAAGTTCAGCAAACATTACAATTGTTCTTCGGGAGTTTTGTTTTTATGTCTTCATTTGAAAGTAAATCTTTTCGATTTACGTTCAAAAAAAGTGATTTTAAAAAGGTTTTTAAAAACTAAATTTAAAAATGGATGGAACCAATATTCAAAGCCCAACGAATTTTAAAAGTTTCCAAGGGTTCTTCTTACACTCTAAAGATTTCCCCCAATCCCTTGTGAAAAATATCCTCCTGTAAGAAGTATTGACAGATGGAGACATTTCTGGCCTTTTTGCGAAGCTTCTAGAAAATTTCTCGACTATCCTACCTAATTTTGCACTTCGGAAATTTCGATTCAGTATTTGTAAAAACTTTCCTTCCTTCAGTCGTCATCTTTACTTCGTAGACTTTGTTTTTACTTGTATAAAAATTAGTTTATCATTCTTCAGAGACTTCCATTTGTAAATTACAGATTATATCATTCCTGCTGAATCTGGAGAAAATATCCGACTACATTATGAATTCGAAACAGTTAATGAATGTTTAAGTCTTTATTGATAAAAATGAACATGAAATGGTTTTACATACAGAAAAGAAGCTGCCCGAAAGCATAGTGAATTCCATAATGAATTAAAATAAAAATTACTTGAAGTTAAAAATCTCAAGGTATTGTTACAGCAAGATTTTCTTCTTGAAAATCTACTTCAAATAAAACTATCTTGGACAGTCATCTTGGTTGACGATGTTAAATTGGACTTTGGATCCAGCCTTCTGGTAGATTGACGTAAACTCATCAATAACAGCAGATTTGTTGAAAAGTTGAGCTTCTCGGACTGCAAGTAGAGCATCTGCAATACAAAGTGACAGTATAAGTGTTTTTAATGGGAGAAAAAAAAATACATTTAATTAAACCAGACTCCTAACTTTAAAGAAATAGTAAACAATTGAGGAAAAGATATTTTTGAATTATCACTGTCTATGTCTTTAGTCTGAGACTTTCATTAAAAACAATGAAAAGTATGTCTGAAGTTATATAAAAATGAAAGATTTCCTGCGGTTGAGGAAGATACGAAGCAGTCCCGAAAGGGCGAGGGAATAAAGGAATAAGATTACTAACATTCAACGATTTCGCCATTAGGAAACTGCACACATTTATGACTGAGGATGAAGTTGATGTAGTCAGTGAAAACGAAACAGGATACAGGTTTATGATCTGGAAAATAAAATGAAATTTTAATTACATTCTTTAAAAATAAATCGAATTTTAAGAAGATAGTTTTCTTTAAGGCTGTTCAGAATAATCTGAAGGTTTACTTACTCATTTTTAACGTAGGTAAAGTGAATTCAGAAGAAGCAGAATTCACAAGGAAGGGCATCTCTTCAGTGATTGTCATTATACTGGGAGGGAAAAGAAATTTAAGTTATTTCGAAGAAATTTCATTACAAAAAAGGGAAATAAAAAAAAAAAAAAAACACCAACACTTATATAGATTTAAACTAATTGTTAAGTTAAAAATAAAATATTTTATAGAATTTAGTTTAAGAGAAAACGAGTTATCTAAAATGGGAATTTCATAAGTTAAAATAATAAAATAATAAATAAATAAAAAGACAGTAGGAATTTATTGTTAATTAATATCGGGGAGGGGGGGGATATATAAATTATAATTAAAATGGCAACGAATACAGAAACTAGAACAAATTAATTGATCTCATTACAGTTTAGTAGTTTCCACCCTAATACGAGTATTATTTCTTACTTTCCAACGTTGTAATTGAGGCTTGCAAGCTTAGCTGGTTCCAGAGTATATTCATTCATTGTACAGTTACCCTTAGGAGTACAAGTTTGAGCAATGGGATACCACTTTCCATTGAATGCCTAAAATTATCAATAATATTAAGGATTAAAAACATATTTTTAATATTTGATTAAGAAAGCTGTCGTGTCGAAATCAGTTACTTTCTAAGTATACGTTATTCAATTGAAATTTAGACTTTCTTCTAAACTCGCGTGCCGTGAGAAAATTCTGATTGCGCATTTGTAATCAGCATTTACCTTCACAGTCTTCAGATACTCAAATGCTCTTATTTAAAATCACGATATCAAATAATATTTCTTTGCCAAGGTTAACTATACTCAGTTTCGTTTTAACAATTACGATTAATGAAATATTAAATTACATATATTTTAAAAAGCAGATTTCATTGTAGGTTCAGGATGTCTTTCAATGTTTAAAATTAACTTATTTGCATTAGTAATAGAAACTTCTTAGAACTTATTATTATAGCAATGTAAAAGTTCACTGTGCCGTGGGATTTCTGCAAATATCAAAATCAACGAAAATAATCAATGAATTAAGGATTTCAAAATTATGTCTCCGTTATATTCAGGATCAACATTTTATCAAAATAACGTTTCAGCAGGTGCTTATTTATTTATTTATTTTTATCGTTTATTTATTGATTGTATTTGATTCGGAGTTCTAATTACGTCGTGTTTATAGCGTGAAAGCGTTTAGTAATTCAATAACAATTAAATTAACCTTAATAAGAATTAAGTTATACCAAAAACGAAATTTTGAAAGTATTATTTTCTTAAATGTAAATTTAAATTCAGTAAGCTTTGAAATTCTATATTTTAATTAAGTTTTCAAAAAACAAAAAGATAAATAAAACTAATAAATAAATAAATAAAATATGGTTATTATAAAAAAATGATAGGTAAAAGATACTTTTGAAACTAAATTCCTAGAAGCACTAATATAAAAGCACGACTTAAAACCTAATATAAAAGGAGCACTTTGGTACTTACTCTTGTTTCATCGAGATTTTTATTAATCGGCAGTTGAGGACACACAGAAAGCTTAGCCTGAGTTACAGCAAAAACGCACATAAAAAGTGTAAAAACACGGAACAACATCTTATCGAAGTAAAAATTCTGAACAAATACAGCGAAAGACAAAAGGTACAGGAATGCTTCGCTAAGCTCTATGATGCTTCTTTTATACTCCTTTGAAGGGGATTAACTTGAGGGTAGTTCTTGGAAGAGTCCATCTCCCTCCCCCCATCTTTTGTCAACAGCTAACATGTCATGTCTTGAACTGGGTCTTGGAGAACGTTGGGGTGATTCTAACAGAAGAAACACAAACATTTATATTAAAAAGATAAAATATGTATATAAGTTTGCAATATATTTGAGTTCACTATAGAAGCATATTTAAAACAACTTTACATCCATACCTATAGTTCTTGGAATAATCCATAAACTTTATTTTGCATTAAATATTTT
>JAFIDM010010028.1:36780388-36825957 GCA_023159025.1 Thereuonema tuberculata | reverse complement strand
AAGAGAATCGGATTTATACATTCCCAAAACAACAATATTTTAATATTATTTAAATGTAAAGTATTTGTTTTAATATTTACTTTTAAAAAATATGGGTTCAACTAATTAATATCCGTATATTCTGTAATAATCTGAATTTATTATTAAGAATATTAATTAAAAACTAATAAGTTACTACATTTTTCTTTTTCCCTATTAAATATTCCACATTTTCTTTCTCTCTTTAAATTGCTATAACGTAATTAAATAGATGCAGGAAAAAAAATATTGATTTTTTTTATTATATTTTGTTTTTTGAGAGAAGTAAAAACACACGTTTGATTGCAACTTTTCGAACGACTGATGCGTACAGCATTTGTATTTATTTATTTACTTTTTCCCCAGAATTTCATTTTGTAAATTAAAATGAATAAACAAATTAAAATTTGAGACCAATGTTCATTTCTGACATCTCAAGACAGCCTGTTTCACGCTAACTTGGCGATCATCAGATCAATATGTATTATTGTTTTTAGTTTAGATTTGTGGAGGTTCCATTTATCTTCCCATTGCCACAAATTAAAAGGAATAAATTATTTTTTTCCGAGGTTTCTGCGGAAAATCAGCTTTTGCACGTTTCATAAATTTTCTAATGATTCCACTGAAATGACCCTCTTGATGACTGACATTTTCTGAAAGGTATCTCTAGTGAATTTCCTTTGCTTTTTCTTTTTTTTTTTTTTTTTTTTTTTTTTTTGGTGTTTTGTTTCCTTCCTTCCTTTTATCGAATTTGGCCAACTAGGGACCACGTAACTAGCTCAACCTGACAACATCAGGGCGAGGCTAGTGAAATTCAAGAAAGGAGGGACGAGAATTATATCCCGTCCAGGATAACCCTGAGATAGTAAGTCCCAGGTGGAAAACGGACGAAACACAGAAGAAGAAAGAAACAGCCATGCCACCACCGGGATTCGAACCCGGGTACTGGCGCATCGGCCACAACGGCAGTCCGCCGCCTAAACCGCACGGCCACGCCAGCACGGCGGTGTTTTGTTTATTATTTTTATTTTTCTTTTTGTCCTTTTGATAAGAAAATCACGGAGAAAGGTGGACTATGATTTTATCAATAATTAAATTATTCGTTTTATCTTTAAATATTACGTAAATAACATCAAAAACTATAAATTTGATTTAATTATCTAAATAAACAGAACGAATTTGCTTTAATTGCACTTTTAGTGTAAATAAATGGTACCTCATAATACAGAGATTAAAATACAACTTCTATCTTACGACTTAACTAAGATCTAAATTTACGAAACTCCTTTCAGTATTTGATATTCAAAGCGGGCAGTTGTCTTGGTTAACGTTGAAAAAGGTGACTTTTCATCCTGCCTGAGAAAGAGTGGTTTGAAGAGTCTTCAAAATGGTTTCCTTATTTGGCAGCTTAGATTTAATTTTTGTATTTTATTTGTGATGATTTTTTTTATTATGTTATATACGAGCCATGCCGGTGTGGCCGTGCGGTCTAGACGGCGGTTTGCTGTTCCGGCCAGTGTGCCTGTACCCGGGTTCGAATCCCGGTCGTTCTTTCTTCTTCTGTTTCTCTTTCTGTGCGTTTCAGCGGGTATCACTTGATGCTGCCTCCCTTGGCGTATCCTGGGCAACGATTAGTCGGTTAAAGGCAACATATCTCGTCCCTAGTTGTGGCCTAAAGAATGCTGATCAAGCTATGAACCCGGGCATTTGTCAAACAAAATAAATATATTATATACGATTCACTTTACTACTGTAAGACAATAATTTCCTGGTTCTACATCATTTATTTTTATTTATAGATATAATTTTGGAGATTTTTAATTGATCTGGATATTTATTTGCTTCTAGAAATAAATTTATTAAATTGGTTATAACTTCAGAAAAAATTATTTTCTTTATATTTTATATTATCAAATCCTAATATTGATTATTTTGTTGTTCATTTAATTTAATTATTAGTTATTTACAGTTAATTATTTACAGTTCTTCAGATGGATTACATATTATAATTACTTTTTAATAATATTGTTGTTACAAGAATTATAAGTTTTGCCTATAGAAGCAAAATACGTACAGAATTTATCCGAACTTTTTTTATTTTTGCTTATTTGAACTTTATATAACCCCATAAAATTTTTCAAGTTTTCGTTTGTATGATTAAGATCATTAATTAAAAAACTTATAAGATGTTGTATTTTTTCTTTTTTCCCTATTAAATACCACATATTTTCTTTTCTCTTTAAATTGTTTTATCGTAGTTAAATAGAGCTAGGAATAAATTTTGAATTGTTTGTTATATTTTGTTTTTGATAGAAGTAAAAACTCAAGTTTAATCGTAACTTTCCCAACGACTGATGTAGTTAGCATTTGTAGTTATTTATCTAATTTTAAAATAAAATCTAAGAATTGTATTTTATAAATTACAAGGAAATCATTAGAAAATTCTTGAATATAAAGAACTGCCAAATTAACAAAATTTTCGAGATGTCTTTAAGTGTTGGTGTTTCTTTTTTGTTTTTATCTTCGAGATTTCTCGGGAAAATCTACTTTTGCACATTTCATAAATTTTCTAATAATTCCACTGGAGTGACCCATTTGAAGGCTATCAGTTTCTTAAGGTATCTTTATCTAGTAAATTTTTTTGGTTTTTGAGGGAATTAATTTTTTATTCTTTTAATTAGCAAATCAATAAGAAAGGTGTAAGGTAGGTGACCCAAAGGTGGCCATAGTTAAGCTTTGCTGATTTTTTATAATTTAACGGTTGCGGGAATATAAAAAAAAATATAGGGGTCATCACCCTGAACCTTCTCTAAACAAGACATATTGATATTGTTTTTCTTAAACATATTTAGTTTGTTTTACAGTTATTTTAATAAGAAAGTTACTTCCGGGCCACCTTCGGAGCAGGTGAACCTAAGGTGGCCCACATATTTATTTTGTTAAAAATTATATTTTCTAGGGGTTGAAAGGACACTTAACACTTTATGACTAAATTCAGTATTTTAGAAGCTGCTAGTTTTACATGCCTAAAGTCCTAATACTAAATATGTGTACAAAATATAGAGGGAAAAAGTCTTTCAAAAAGTACACTACACAATTTTTGATTCAGTCGCCTTGTGTAAGTCTCTCAATCTGAGTCAATGCAAAAATTACGCTTGAAATCTTTGATTTTGTCACCTTTTGTCAGTCCTTGACACTCCTCGTGGACATATCTTAAACATTGGGTGCACAGTCTCATGTCAATTATTTTGTGGTCAGGTGGTCAGGTCGGCGGGCCACCTTGTGTACACATCTCAGAACATTGTTTTCACAATAAACAATGTCATTATCATGAAATTCTTAAACTGTGACAATACGTCCTAAAAGAGTAGTGACCGAACTTTAATAAAATATACAACATATTGCATTTAACAAAACTTTACACGATTAAATTTAATTTATTACTTACCGGAAAGTAAGAACAACGATGCTCAAAAACAAATGTCTTCTCAGTAATGGCCGACGTCTCGTCGAAATGGCTTAGTTTTCAGTAGCCAGTGCAAGAGTGCGACAGCTGACAAGTAGCAGGTGCCATATACCGACTATTTTGTGTATTACTATTTTATATAAGCAGATGGCCACCTTGTGCACTCTGGCCACCTTTGGGTCACCTACCTTATTACTTTTTATTATCTTTCTATCTATCTATCTTTTTATTATCTATCTTGAAATATTATAATACTATATATAACATTAAAAACTGTAAATTTGATGGTCAAATTAAAAGAACGAATTGCTTTAATTACACTTTTATTTTAACACAAATGGTACATCAAAAACAAAAATTATAATACAACTCCTATCTTACAACTTTTAGATCTAAATGTTAAAAACTCCTCTGATTTCAGTATTTGATATTTAAAGCGGGCAGTTGTCTTGGTTGACGTTAAAAAAGGTGACTTTTGATCCAGCCTGAGAAAGAGTCATTTGAAGAGTCTTCAAAATGGCTTCCTTATTTGGCAGCTTAGATTCTCGGACGTAAATAATAATATCTGAAATAGAAAACAAATACAAATTTATTTTTTAAGTTAAGATAGGACCCTTTCAAAAAATAAAATACAGTTGATTCACCGATTTAGAAATAATGACTTCCAATACCAAATATCTTTATAATGACACTATTTCCATTTCTCAAGGTAAAAATGACAAAATAGCAACAAACGATAAACTGAATCTTTTTAACATTATATAATCGATTCGAATTTTCAACATTTATTTTAAATTTATAAACGATTTAGCTGATATAGAAATGCAATACTTACTTTCCACAATTTTTCCACTGGGTAATTCAATACAGTTGTGGTCTACAAAGTAACTATTGTAATCAGTATAAACCAAACAGGAGGATGGTGCATCATCTAATGGAAGAAGTAGAAGTGTTCAAATCAATGGTATAACATTTATTAAATGATTTCCTAGAAATCCCTTAAAAAATATTATATACTTTTTTCCTTTTATATATTTTTAGAAAAATAGAATCATTAAAATTTCATAGGCAGATGAGTTTTAAAGAGAACAGATTTAAAAGAAACCATTTTAAAATAATAAATTAGGTTAAAAACTAATAAAAGCGTTACAAAGCTACGACAGATAGTAATCTTAAAGTACCACTAAAAGAGGATTTTTAAAGACGAAATGTGCAAAAGTTAATTTATGTTAAAAGTGTAAAGGAAATCTTCGATATCATGGCAAAATTTTACTATTTCGATTTTTTTTTAATTTATATATATTTTTTAATTTTTGCAATTTTCATTTAACAATATCTCCATGCATCTATCCTAAAAAATGATGAAAGTAAATTATCGTGATTGTAATAAAGTACAATTAAACAAACTTACTGATTTTAAAAGTAGGGATAGTGATTTTTGCATCAATGGCATTAACAGTGAACGGAAAAATCATTGTCATTTTCATCTCTCTAAAAAAAATAAAAAATAAATACAAAAGACAAAAGTTAAAAGAATATTTAGAGTAAAAAAAAAATAATAATAATAATAGCACACGTCTTTACGCTTGGCAATATGTGCTTTGGTCCTTGACCCGCCATATTGTTTTTGCTGGGGAAACCCAAGGTTTGAAACATACAAGCATAATAATAATAATAATTAATTTGCAGTTCTTTGTTCATAATTTTAAGCTTATTTTATTTCCAGTGAAATCAGATATTCCTGTTTTTTTAACTCTTTTTATATAGAATTCATTTAGGCATAAGTTGAAGCTATAAATTTTTATAACTTTTACATGTAATTAATGCTATAATTAATTGTGTGAAACATTTTTAAAATTTGATATCTGTTTTGAAGAGATTTTTTTTTTCAGAATTGTTTAGCATTTCGAGAATTGAAATGTAAAAGAAAAAATTAATTACCCGTCATTAACAAAGTTCCAGGTTAGGGTTTTCTCTGGAGTTAAAACATATTCAGCCACGGAACAGTTTCCACAGTGTTTGGGATCCATGGACTGTGCGATAGCAAACCATTTTCCTTGAAAGAACTGAAAAACAATCGTAAGTTAAATTAATGCTAAGCAAAATTTAAATTCCTTAATAATTAATAAATGAAGAAAAAACCACATCAGTAAATATGATTTCGCACACTGAGCCAACATCAACTGCTCCATCAAGCTTTCTCTTTCCCGGGAATGACCGCCCAGAATAAAAACAATCAATTAAAAGATAATCCTGTGAAATCCACAGTGTTCATCCCTTGTCCTTTCACTAAAAGGGCACAAAGGAATATTATTATGACAAGAAAAACATCATAAGTGCAATGAAAAGCAAAATTTAATATCTATAATAATTTTTAAATTAAGGAAAAAAAAAAAACAACCCAGAAATGGACAATAAATACACGAGAATGGTTTCCCTTCAACTTTCGCGCAGTCTGAGCCAAACATCAAGGGGCAAATTCTGCTGATGATTCCTAATAAGTTTGAAGCTGCTTTTCAGGATTCCCGTTGATGTTGGCTCAGTGTGCGAAAGCATAATTACTGTCCAGTTGTATTTTTTCTTCACTTAAATTTATGCTGTTAAGTTTATTTCAGAAACTATTAATTTTGAACTATGTAAAGCCTAGCATTTAAATAAAGTCTTACTTACTTTGGTTTCATTGAGGTTTTTAGTGACTGGAAGTTCGGGGCAAGTATCGTTGGTAGCAGAAGTCAAAGCCACAGCGAAAGCCAAGAGGAGGACGTGGAACATCATCTTAGTGATCAGTGTAGGGGTTAAGATGGGAAATGCAAGGAACAGCCTTCTTTTATACCCCTTGCAACAGAGGGGGTGTCAAGTATTAGTGAAGGTGAAGAATAATTCTAGGAAGTTGACCTAATTGACATCTTTTGAGTCATATGACAAGTCACAGCAAGTATAGAGCACAGTCAATGGACAAAAGTGTAAATATTACAAAAGTACAATTCCAAGAACTAATTATATTTTAATAATTAACGACTAAACATACAAAGTGTTTTAGAATTAAATGATTCATTTAGATCTCCTGATTTCAGTAATAATAAATGAATTATTTTGGATTTTTTTTTTGTTTTTTTGTTTTGGATAATTAAGCAGGTGTTACATATTTCATTATTGTAGCGGCAATATTTTTTCTTCAATATTAATAAAAAATAATAATGAAAAAAAAAAACATTATCGCAGGAATTGTTTGCACATTTTCATGATGTTCGTCAAAGTGCTTCATAACAAAACTAGCAAATGAAAAAAAAAAAAAAAAAAAATGATTCATTACGTTTTAGTATCAGACAAAAAAAGTGATTTTTCTGTTTTCTTAATTTCTGTTATTTGTTTCAATAAATTCTAAATTTCGTTTTCCTTTTTGTTTACTTTGTAATGAAATAAGAAACGAAATAAAATGAGATATTATTCAGTTACTTATTACAAAAGTTTCCCCTAATAAAAAAAATATATACTAGACATACTTATGTTACAACATATATTTTTGAAGATATATTATTAAATTAAAAATAGTTTGTTTATTATTTACAATTTTTTATTAACATATAATATAGCTTACTGGAGTTCCGTTAGGAAAATCTTTCTATCAACAGATTCTAAAAATTAAATACTTGATATTTTTACCTAAAAATAAATAATACACATAAAGTTCTTCGTTATAAATTAAATCCAAAATATATTCCTTCATTTTCATCCATCTGTTTAAAATTCTTCAACGATATTGTTAATATTATGATTAGTATATTTTATTGTTATTTTCATTATTGTTATTTTATTTTGAGAAAAACTTGACAAAGCGGAACGATAGTTTTCCGCGAAATATCGTTGAAGAATTTTAAACAGATGGATGAAAATGGAAGGAATATATTTTTGTTTTAATACACATAATTATATTACTTTGGTATTTATTTATTTCTATAGATAAATTTATTAATTAGTTATAAATTCAGAAAAAAATATTTTCTTTATATTTTGCATTTTTATATTATGAAATTCTATTAGTGATTATTTTGTTGTTACTTTTTTTTTAATTGAAAGAAGTTTAACGTGCCCGAATAATTCAAGAAAAATATCAATTCTTGAATTATTCGGGCACGTTAAACTTCTTTCATTTATAAACACTTGGCTATTTTACTTAGTTGATGCAGCCGTTAAATTCCTTTTGTGCTTGCTTTAATGCAGGACAAGGAAGTTTTGTATTCCCCCCCTTTTTAATTTATGGTTAGGATTTCGTCGGTGGGAGATCCCATTCTCGGGTGCGAGAGTCGGGATACTAACACCGGGCGCACTTTCTGGGTTGTCATCGGAGGAGTTTGGCTGGCTGAGGAGTCCTAATGAGGACGAAACGGTCCGTCCCAGTCTCTTCCCGATGACAACTCGAAGTGCGAATCCTAACTTTAGCTTTGTGCCTTCCGATTGATATTTTTCTTTTTTTTTAATTATTCAGCTATTTCTTCTTCAGATTGATTACATATTACAACTGAATTTGCTATGGTATTATCATTACTTTTAATATTTAATAATATTGTTGTTACAAGAATTATAAGTTTTGTCTGTAGAAGCAAAATACATAAAGAAATTACCCGAACTTTTTTTATTATTATTATTTTTGCTTATTTGAACTTTATATAACCCCAGAAAATTTTTCAAGTTTTCGGTTATTATGATTAAGATAATTAATTACAAAACTAACAAGTTGTTATATTTTTCATTTTGCCTATTAAATGTCATTATATTTTCTTTTCTCTGCAGATTGTTTTAACGCAGTTAAATAGAGCGAGGAATAAATATTGAATTGTTTGTTATATTTTGTTTTTGATGGAAGTAAAAACTCACGTTTAATCGTAACTTTCCGAACGACTGATGTAGTTAGCATTTGTAGTTATTTATCTAATTTTACAAAAATCTAAGTCTTGTATTTTATACAAGGAAATCATTAGAAAATTCTCCAATATAATGTACTGCCAAATTAACAAAATTTTCGAGATATCTTTATGTGTTGGTGTTTGTTTTTTTGTTTTTATCCCCGTGATTTCTAGAGAAATAATCTGCTTTTGCACATTTCATAAATTGTCTAATCATTCCACTGGAGTGACCCATTTGAAGGCTGTCAGTTTTTTAAGGTATCTTTATCTAGTAAATTTTATCAGTTTTTGCAGTAATTAATATTTTTTTTTGTCCTTTTGATTAGAAAATTAATATAGAAAGGTGAATTAGGTAAATCTTGATACCAAACTTTTTCCACTTCTGCTAATGTTTATAACGTATTGATAATACACAATATTTCGAGTGTAACAACTTTCCAGTCTTCTTCAGGTGTAATTTAGTTTTGTCCGTTGCTGAAGAGACTAATAAATAAATAATAAATAATAATAAAAAGTAAAAGTTAAATTTAAATTAACAAATGATACAACAAAGTAAAAATAATCACATGTAATAAAGTAAGCATGAAAGTAAATAAAACAATTTATAACAAATAATTAAGCTAACTTATTATTTTCTTAAAAATTTCAAGGGTATAGTAATTAATTTTCACTCTTTTAGATTTATTGATGTTTTTTAATGATGATTGTGCACTGATTCACTAATGATCTGCCCAATCAGATATATTTCCTTTCTTATTAATGTAAGAAATAATGTAAGATACCCATATTATATATATTATTTTTTACTTGCAATTTTTGAATTTTTGAAATTTTTGACAATATGTTCCCTCCATTTTTATATAATGGAGCTACAATCTTAACATTCGTTTACGAGTTGACATATAGTGATTGTAGTTCCAGATATTTGGGAAATACCGAAAGAATACTTTAAAGAATGCTTGAAACAGCAGTAAATGCATATATTAATAAGAAAAGCAATATATCTGGGCAGGTCATTAATCAGTGGACACAATCCGAACCCAATAACTGAAATATTGTTCAATATCAAAGATGAAAAATCTGTAAAAGTTATAAATTCATTATCGAATCATCTATGATAGAGAATTTCAAAAACATCAATAAATATAAAGGATTATAATGAATCTATTTACATCAATAAATATAAAGTTAATGAATATACCCTTTAAAATTTTTAAGAAAATTATAAGCTTAATAATTAGCTTAATTCATATCTTCTTGAATTACCGTAAAAATGCAAATAATCTTCTTAAAAAACATTAACAACATTCCGGCAATATTTCGTCTTTTCTCAAAGACTTTATCTAGCCATTTATAAACTTAAGGAATAGAGAATAACATCTCTCTTTCCTAACCACTACTACAACAAACCAAGAATTTTAAGACATGAAATACCGTGATAACAACAGAGGAAACGTGATCTCAATCACGTTCAAATTGATAAGTCCAAATTTCAATTTATTGTTTAAAAATTATTCTTCCAAATAAAATAAATTTCAAATTTCTTTTCTTTGAAAATGATCTTCCAAATAAAAAAAAATTCAAATTTCTTTTCTTTATATAATAATATTTTCAAATGAAAGATGTTATTCTCTATTCCTTTAAGTTTTATAAATGGCTAGATAAAGTCTTTGAGAAAAGACGAAATACTGCCGGAATGTTGTTAATGTTTTTTAAGAAGTATTAAAGATTATATGTAATTAGCTTAATTATTTTATTTAGTTTCATCCTTACTTTATTATAGGTGATGATTCTTACTTTGTTATATCATTTGTTTATTTTAATTTAAGTTTTACTTTATGTTATTTATTAATCTCGTCAGTAACGGACTAAATTACACCTTAAGAAGACTGGAAAATTGTTAAAGTCGAAATATTGTGAATTAGAAATATGTTATAAACATTAGCAGACGTGGAAAAAGTTTGGTGATTTTGGTAACAAGGTGTCAAGATTTACAAAATGTATATTACTTGAGTGTGACATTATAAATATTAATTACGTTTTTATTAATGATTATATTAATATTATATCTTTAAATATTATAATAATGTATGTAACATCAACGATAAATACGGTATGATTTAATTAGCCAAATAACAAGAAACGAATTTGATTTAATTGCACTTTTATTTTAACACATGAAATGATACAGCAAAAACAAAATTATAATACATCTATCTTACAACTAAATAAAATCTTAAAATTCTCTGTAAAATCCTGATTTTAATATTTTATATTTAAAGCGGACAGTTGTCTTGGTTAACATTGAAAAAGGTGACTTTTGATCCAGCCTGAGAAAGAGTGGTTTGAAGAGTCTTCAAAATGGCTTCCTTATTTGGCAGTTTAGATTCTCGGACGTAAATAATAACATCTGAAATAAAAAAACAAATACAAATTTATTTTTTAAGTTAAGATAGGACCCTTTCTAAATTAAAATGCAGTTGATTCACCGAATTAGAAATAAGGGATTCCAAAACCAAATATTTTTATAATGACACTATTTCCATTCGTAAGGTAAAAATCACAAAATAGCAACAAATGATGAACTGAATATTTATTTTAAATTTATCAACAATTTAGCTGATATAGAAATGCAATACTTACTTTCCACAATTTTTCCACTGGGTAATTCAATACAGTTGTGGTCTACAAAGTAACTATTGTAATCAGTATAAACCAAACAGGAGGCTGGTGCATCATCTAATGGAAGAAGTACAAGTGTTAAATCAATGGTATAACATTCATTAAATGATTTCCTAAAAATCCCTTCAAAATATTATATCTTCATTCCTTTTATATATTGTTAGAAAAATAGAATCATTAAAAATTTTAAAACATTCATAGCCAGATGGATTTTAAAAGCAATGAATTTAAAACAAGTCATTTTAAAACAATAAATTATGTTAAAAAGCAATACGAAAGCGTTAAAAAGTATAATAAAGATATGACAGATAATAACTTTGAAGTATCACAAAGTATCAAAAAGGAAATTGATAAAGACGAAATGTACAAAAGTTAAAAGTGTAAAGTAAATCTTCGAATATCTGGGTAAAAATTTTACTATTTCGAATATTTATGTATACTTTTTAACTTTTGCAATTTTCATTTAACAATATATCCATACATCTAAAAGTGATGAAAGTAAATTACCGTGATTCTAATAAAGTACAATTAAACAAACTTACTGAGTTTAAAGGTTGGGAGAGTGATTTTTGCATCAACAGCATTAACAATGAACGGAAAAATCATTGTCATTTTCATCTCTCTGAAAAAAAATAGATACAAATGACAAAATTTAAGAGAATATTTACAGAAATTAAAAAAAAATAATAACTAATTTGCATTTCTTTGTTCATAATTTTAAGCTTATTTTATTTTCAATAAAATCAGATATTCCTGTTTATCACTTTTTTATGTAGAATTAATTTAGGCATAATTTGAAGGAACAATTTTTCTATAACTTTTAAATCTTATATCAATGTCGGTGTAAGTAATATGCAGTTAAGTGTGTGAAACAGTTTTTAAAATTTGATCTGTTTTGAAAAGAGATTATTTTTCCTCGAATTGTTTAGCGTTTCGAGAATTGGAGTGTAAAAACAGAAAAAAAATGTATAAATACCCGTCATAAACAAAGTTCCTGGTTAGGGTTTTCTCTGGGGTCAAAACATATTCAGCCGTGGAACAGTTTCCACAATGATTGGGATCCATGGACTGTGCGATAGCAAACCATTTACCTTGAAAGAACTGAGAACAAAAATCGTAAATTAAATTTATGCTGTTAAGCTCATTTCAGAAACTATTAATTTTGAACTATGTAAATCCTAGCATTTAAATAGAGTCTTACTTACTTTGGTTTCATTGAGGTTTTTAGTGACTGGAAGTTCTGGGCAAGTATCGTTGGTGGCAGAAGTCAAAGCCACAGCGAAAGCCAAGAGGAGGACGTGGAACAACATCTTAGTGATCAGTGTAGGGGTTAAGATGGGAAATGCAAGGAAGAGCCTTCTTTTATACCCCTTGCAAGAGAGGGGGTGTCAAGTATTAGTGAAGGTGAAGAATAATTCTAGGAAGTTGACCTAATTGACATCTTTTGAATCTTTTGAGTCATATGACAAGTCACAGCAAGTCCCAGATGGAAATAGAGCACAGTCTATGGACAAAAGTGTAAATATTACAAAAGTAAATTCCAAGAACTAATTATACTTTAATAATTAACGACTAAACATACAAAGTGTTTTAGAATTAAATGAGAATTAAATTAGATCCCCCGATTTCAGCAATAATAAATGTATTATTTTTGGATTTTTTTTTTGTTTTGGAAAATTATGCAGATGTTAATTATTTCATTATTATAGCGTCAATATTTTTCTACATTAACAATAAAAAATAATATTGAAAAAAAAAATTGTCATCGCGTTTATTGTTACGTTTAACTTTATAAGGAAATATTTAGATACGAATGAAGATAGTTGTTATTAAGTTATTTAATATAAACATTTACTTAATAAAAAAAGATATGTACTTGATACATTTATTCTACAGTATATATATTTATGAATATATATTATTAAGTTAAAAATACTTTATTTATTATTTATATTTTTTTTCATTAGCATATAATTACAACGCAGTAAGGTATAATTACATAACTCTCCCTCAGCAAATACTGAAATTTAAAGTTGTGATATTTTTACCTAAAAAAAACCAACTAAATACTGTATACAGAAAACATACAAGTGTATCAGTGCGGTTATAGCAGAGAAATGGAATGAAAATAAAAAAAAGTATACAAAACATCATTATGATAATACTACAACAAGTTAGTCTAGAAAACATTCAAATACTCCTGTATCATAACTTCAAATTACACAAAAAATAATACTTTAATTCACAAACTCATACCGATATTTCGTCCTGATTTAATATTAGGACTTACTCATGGTTTTAAATACAGATGAAATTAAGAAAATGATTCTAAATTTAACAAAATAAAATATGCAACAACTGAATAACATCAAAACTTTGTAAACAAACTCAAACCTTTCAAGACGAAAGTAAAAGATTCATATTAGAATCCTGCCTGATAAATAGTTGTTATTGTTTTAATAGAGATAAATCCCTAAAGGTAAGTGGGATATCGTTAGGGATTTTTAGAAAGTCATTAATGGAAAATAAAAGAATAAAAGAAATTGTGAAATTGAAGTAAAGAAATTATAGTAAAAGTAATTAAAGTAAAGAAATTGTGAAATTATAGTAAAAGAAATTAAAGTAAAGAAATTATAGTAATAGAAGTAAAAGATATTAAGGGATTTATAAAAGGTTTACGACCAATGATATTGTCTTTCCGATTTCAATTTATTATACATAGTTATTATCGTTTTTATTGTTATTATTATTTAACATTATTTTATTTTTAACAAAGGTTTGAGTTTGTTTACAAAGTTTTGATGTTATTCAGTTGTTGCATATTTTATTTTGTTAAATTTAGAATCATTTTCTTCTTTTCATTTGTATTTAAAACCATGAGTAAGTCCTAATGTTAAATTAGGACAAAATATCGGTATGTAATTTGAAGTCTAGAAAACAATTTAAATTAACCTCATTAAATATATTTTATACTTATATTTGTAATAAATAATAATAGAATTCGAATACTTATTAAGGAAATACTCTATTTTTTTTTTTTTGTCTTTTAGTACTTTATAATTATACAGTAACAACATAAAATTATTTATTTTATGCTGTAATTGTATAATTATATAAATTACTAAATGAAGAAACAAAAGAATAGAGCATTTTCTTAATTAAGCTTTTTTTTAGAATTTTCAATTGGCCGTTTTTATTATTTATTTGATAATTGGTATTTTATATTTTCTAAAAAATATTTATGTTCATACAATTTAAATTTTTCCATATTGAAATTTAAAATATTTGGTTCGAAACTATTATAAATTGGAGGATAAGATAATTTCATTTTATTAATTTTGTCTAAATTTGATTATTATTATTTTTTATTTCCAATATTTTATAATAGTTTTGTATAATTACGTACAAATAAATTTATGTTTTGGAAAAAAATCATATTTTATTAAATTATAATTTCTTTCATATAAACTATTCCAAACTTTTTTGGAAAAATTAATTTAAGTACTTTAATTTGTAAATTTTTAAAATGATAGACAAAAAATTTGTAATTCTTTAAATGATTACGGGATCTTGCATTAATCTTGTAATTTACAATAGAATCAAATAAAGCGTAGTAAATAAGAACTTTTGTTTAGTTATTATTACATTTTTTATATGATAAAAAATATGTATTATATAATTTAGTCTCTTGGTAGCAAAATTGTATAAATATTCTATACATAACGGATGTTTTTATGGGAAAAATATTTATTAAACTCTTAACATATTTCGTAACATTTTGGTTACATTTTCAAAAGAGAATTATAATTTGGAAAATTAATAAAGGAAAAGTATAATATTTTAAGTATCAACAAAAAACGTGATATTAATATCATATACCAAAAATTTTAACAATAAATTACAATAAATAATTCATAAATACAATAATAAACGAAATAGTTTGCAATATTTATAAAAAAAAATATACGTATTAGTATAACGCAACAATTATTATATAAAAGTATTTTATAGCACAAAAATGAAACCAATAAATCGGCTTTGACAGAATACGTACAAAATTTTCCGAATCATAAAATTCATTGGAATTAGATTAAAATTTTAAATAAAGAGAGCAATACTAAATAACAACAAATAAAAGAAGCTTTATAAATTCAAAAGTTTAATAATAAATTATTAAATCGAAAACATGAAATTATTTGTTAACTAATATTTTACTGTTAAGTGATTGAGTTTTATTTTTATCTGTTTGGTTTATTATTGTATTAATGTATTATAATTTCTATATGAGAACTCTTTCTATATTATACTTTTGTTTTGCTTTATTTAAGCTGCTTTTATTATTGTGCATCCAGTTTTGAATATTTACAAAGTCTTTTTGTATAGCATGTTTGAATTAGTAGGATTTTTGTTCACAGCATAGATTTATAATATAGATTTACTTAGATTTATAATATTTACATGCCTACTGGTCTTTGATTTCACAGAAGAGATCATTCATAAATAATATATAAAGAAAATTGGTCTAATTTAGAACCTTGAAGTGACCACAAATTATTTTTTTTGTTTTACTAATATTATTACAGTAGAACCTCATTATAACGGACTAATTGGGGCTAAATGTTGTCCGTTTTAATGAAAGTCCGGTTTATAACAATAATTCTATATGGGTGTAATGCATCAGGGTTTACATCAATGAAAGGACAATAGTTAGCTATAAAAAGTACTTAACGACTCAAAGGTTACTGAATAAAAACTGATGAGTGTGTGCGGCAATTTGTGGAATTTCAGACAATAACGAAATTAAATGATCGATAGAATTGAGAAAGCAAACGAAGGAACAACGCTACAAAGTTGCGAATCCTTCCTTGTAGCGTTGTGCCTTCGTTTGCTTCCTCAATTCTTTGAATCATCGCGCAAGTTAAAATTTTTTTTTCATTAAATGATCGATGTTTAATCGCTTGCTTGGAAATGTAAAACTCGTCAGATAAGCATATGCATCCTTTATTATTATTATATTTTTTTAAAAAACTGTCCGTTATAAGCGATGTCCGTTATAATGAAGTTCTACTGTATTTACATTTGCATATTTTCTTTCTTTTTTTTTTTTTTAAATAGTTCTTTTATTATTTGAAGGATAGATCGCTAATACCTATTAGTTCAATTTTCTTTTAGTACTAATTCATGATTTATTAAGTCGAATGCTTTACTAAGATCTATTGTAAGAAGTTTAAATAAAGTATTTTTGTTGTTTCTCATGTGACCGAAAGATTCTAATTTAGTGGTACTTTTTGAAGTTTGACAGGCGTACTTATTACAGTTTATTACATTACATTTTTTTTCATAAAAGTTTATATTTTATTTGTTTTATATCTTTCTATTATTTTATATGTGATTGACTATATTGCTATGAGACGATAATTTTCTAGTTCTAATTCGTTATTATTTTTATTTATAGACATAATTTTGGAGATTTTTAATTGATCTGCATACTTATTTGCTTCTATAATTAAATTTATTAAGTTAGTAATAACTTCTTCAATAATTATTTTATTTTTTTTTTATTTTTATATTACCAAATCCTATTAATCATTTTGATTTATTTTGTTGTTCATGTTTTTAATTATTCAGTTATTTCTTCTTCAGATGGATTATATATTATAATTGAATTGCTGTGGTTTTTTAATAATGTTGTTGTTACTTGGATAATTTCATAAAAAGTTTTTTTTTCATATTTGAACTTTCCATAACATCAGAAAAGTTTTCATTTTCTCGGATGTCATTACTTTGTTGTTTGGTTGATTTTTACTAGCAGATGATTTATTTCATTCCGACATTTTCATGACTTTTTTGATGCCTATTAAATTAATTATAATAATATTTATTTTTTTTCATAAATTATTCTGGTAATTTTTGAATTTCAATTTATTTCCGAATGTTTTATAATTTCTATAGTACGTAAGAGGCATTAGTTTTGTTATTTTTGAATTTTTTAAAGAGCTTATCTCTTTAATAATATTATTATTATAAATAAATAGATAAAAATTTTTATCATTCATGTTTAGAGACTACGTATCTATTTTCAATACGCTTATTTACGATTTGTCGTGACTGAGAAGGGAGAGGAGAGATAATTATTTTAAAAATATTGTATAAATATTTACATTACTTAATATTAATGCTACAATGGAAATAATGTAGCTTTATTTCAATTATGTTGTCAATTCATAAATAATTTAGTATAAATCGTTTTTATCTTTTTTTTTTTTTTTTTTTTTTTCATGTTCTTTCAGTGAATCTCTCTCCTCCCATATCCATTCCATTTCAAAATGGGACAGAAATTGACAGTGTAATTATCGCGAAAGCTAAACTCACAGGAGAGGGAGGAGTTCAAACTACCTTTCTTTGAAATGCCTCCGGATTCCAGTAAAACAGACAGACTCTTACCACTAAAGAGAAAACGAAATCTATTATTTTTGTTTTCATTACGTTTTCCTATTAATACTATTAATAAATTTATGTAACTTTTTCTTTACTTTAATCAAAAATCATTCCGTTTTTTCGTTACGTTTACGGATAACGTTTTCCAGTACTGCATCAAATATTTTTTATCTTTTCTTGTTTTTAAATTTGCTTTTTTTTTTTGGATTTTAGGAACCAAAGATCTTCAAAATTCTAAGTTTCGAATTTTTTAAAGTGGAAATAAAGTAAATCAAAATTAAGTGAAAAAAAAAAAAAAAAAAATCGATTTAGAATTACAATAGACTTCCTCTTAACCGGCTTAAATGGGACCGAGGGCAAGCCGGTTAAGCGAAAATCCGGTTAAACCTGAGAAGTGAAATAAATTAAAGTTCGGATGTATTTGTCTTATAAGTAATACACAATTAAAATATTGCGTCATTTCATTCATTGTATTAAAGTATTATAAGTTACATACCATTAAAAAAATGAGTAACTTTTTTTTGTTGAAGCCTAAAAGTTCGGCAACTTGCCGCATAGTTTCGCCTTTTATTTTTATCAGCATCACATCAATGAGGGAAGCTGATGATTGTAATACGGTGTATCTGAAATTGTATCTGAAATACGTGCGATACCGATACTAAATAACGAAACACGTGGTTTTTTTTTGTTGTTGTTGTTGTTTGTTTTTTTTTAGCTATTTTTTACATTTTAAAGATAAAAAAACATCGACCGGTTAAAGCGGAGATCCGGTTAAACGAAGTCCTGTTAAGAGTGACTGTACTAATTTCTTATAATTCCAGGATATACTTTCTGTATTATTAGACTGAACATGATTTTTTTTTTTTATGTAATGTAGCATCCTCAAACAGGGCTAGATTGGGGGGGGGGGGGGGGTCATGCGCCCCACGCGGTATGTAATGTGAGGAGCGGCATGTTGGAAAGGGGCAGCTTTTTTTTAAAAAAAAAAAACTGAGTCAGGTGGGGGTCGCAAAACTGAGTCAAGGGGGAGGCGCAAAACCGTGGGAGGGGCGGTAAAACTGATTTTGCCCTCTAGGAAGCTACCTAGATCCGGCCGTGTCCTCAGGTATTATAATTACAATTTTGATCTAATGTTTGTAATATCCGCGTGTTTGTTTGAAACAAACAAGAGAAAGGGTTTGAAAAAGTTTACAACAAAAAGGTTTGACAATGCAATTAAATCGAATGTGTCCATTCGTCTGTGATAATGATAACGCAACAGCTATAATATTTTAAATAACTCATGTATGCTTAAACAACTGAAGTTGTAACAACATTGATTTCTATTTTACTTTGGGATCTTTTACGAGCCACAAAACTGCAAAGAACAACTATTTTTTTACATGATTTACAAGTTTTCTAAAACCTCTTACCGTGCAGTATTCGAAAGATCGTCCGCCAGTTCCATTACTTTGTTTGTTTGTTTTTTGGAAAATTAATGAAAATTTAAAAATTTTCATGGAAATTTAAATTCTGTAGGAAGTTTCACTTTTATTGATAAATATGTAAATTTCTCATTGAAATTTAAAATTTAAAAAATTTTCAAAGTATCTATTAAGTTTAATTAAAGTCTATTAAATTAAATTCTAATTCTAATTAAAGTCCATTATAATCATGTTTAGTTTTTTTATTAACTCAGCATTTTTATTTACTTGTTATAATTCATCCTCGTAAATTTTAAAATATTCATTATCTTAGTTTGAAGATTACGTTTAAAAAAAACTTAAATAATCATATAATATAAAAATATTTTATATACTGTATAAAACGTTTTTCATCCAAAACCTATTACATAAATATAACGAAGTTAACTTTTAAATTATCTTTTTTATACACCTGTGAATAAAAGGCAGACAATAGAAAGCAATAACAATATATGGGAGATAGGCTGAATACGATGATCCAAACTCAATCTAAAATAGGAAAAAGAAACGAATTGTTAATAGACCTTTTGAAGCCAAGAGAGACTTTATCTAAGACCTCGCTCATGTCGATTTTTTTTTTTGGTTGGATATAAAATTGAAGATTGAAGTGTGGGAGCTGTTGTGTAAATGCGGTCATTTATATAACTTTTTTCAAGTGATTTCGCTTGCCTGAAGCTCATACAACCTTCTTTGGTTCGAAGCCTATATAATTTCCCATAAATGTAGACGTCTGGCATTTTTTTATTTTTTTTTTAATTTTTCCAACTCGAAGTAATTGGCAGCCTCTAAATATATACAACTATGAGCTGCCTTTATAAATAAGAAGCTGTAAGTTCTTCTAAGGACTTCTTGTGATCTTAAATTCCGAATGATGCATTTCATTTTATAATAATAATAATAATAATAATAATAATAATAAGCCCTTGCATGGACAATATCTGAGAAATATTGAAGGAAAAAATGACAGCGATTTAACTTGGGAATGGTTAAAGTTGGGTACTATCAAGAAAGAAACTGAAGGATTAATTTTTGCTGCACAAGAACAAGCATTACAGACAAATGTAATGAAAGCAAAAATCCAGAAAACCAGTGATAACCCAAACTGTCGACTATGCCAAGAAAAACTTGAAACTGTTTCGCATTTAATCTGTGAATGCAGCAAAATCGCACAAACGGACTATAAAAGCAGACATGATAGGGTCGCCAGATTAATACACTGGGCATTATGCAAAAAATATGACTTGCCAGCATCTAAAAATTCATGGGAACATCAAGTTGAAAAAGTTTTAGAAAATGAGGACGTCAAAATCTTGTGGGATTTTAGAATTCAAACTGATAGACACCTGGATCATAATACGCCAGATATAACTGTATTAACAAATAGAACTATTTTCATAATTGATATCGCAATCCCTGGAGATGCAAGAATTTTAGATAAAGAACAGGAAAAAATTATAAAATACAGGGATTTGGCAATAGAAACAACACGGCTTTGGATGAAACACACGACAGTGATCCCCATCATCATAGGAACACTTGGAACAATCTCAAAAAATTTTACCAAGTATTTGAACCAATTACAGTTGTCTGAAATAACAACATCAGAACTTCAGAAAACTGCGCTCCTTGGAACATCATATATATTGCGCAGATACCTGGTTGATACTTAGGTTTCTGGCTGAAACTTGTATCAACTGAAGGCTCCAGTCAGCGAATTTTTGACTGCGTTTCAAAATGTGTATAATAATAATAATAATAATAATAATAATAATAAACTATAAACTGGGAAACTATAAACTATCATATAAACTATACTGGGACCGCCCCATTCACACAGACAAAACCATACATCACAACAGACCAGACATCACACTTGTTGATAAGGTCAACAAACAGACCTATCTAATTGATATTGCAGTGCCTATCAGCAAGAACATGCAGAAAACTCACGCAGACAAGATCAGTAAATACACTGATCTAGCACACGAGCTCCAGAAGCAGTGGAGGCAGGATCGAGTACGTGTTGTACCCATCGTTCTGTCTGCCACTGGTCTGGTGCCTCACACATTGCACCACAGTCTCAACCCACTAGGACTTCACAAAAACACTTATGCACAACTGCAGAAGGCTGTGGTACTCAACACTACACGCATAGTTAGGAAATTTATGGACACCACCACACATCCCTAATCATTCTTGCACACATCTTTACACTTGGCAGTATGTGCTTTGGTCCTTGACCCGCCATATTATTTTTGCTGGGGAAACCCAAGGTTTGAAACATAATAATAATAATAATAATTTTATTATTTATTATTTATTGTCTTTAAATTTATATTACAGTGCCGTAAAAGAGATTCCCTATTAAACGGGATTAACAATAATAATAATAAGAAGAAGAATAGGCCGAGAATTCATCAACCTCATCACCCTACACGAAAAACAAGTACACACACTTAGGGAACACTTCCACCAAAAAGTACAACACTCCTCGCTCCATTTAGCCATTGTCAAGGCTGACACACACCTCACACCCCTGGACCTCGAAAACCCTTCTCCAATACTCACCAGCTACCGACACCCACACATAGCAGCTGCATGAATCATGGGCTCGTAAGGAACTCCATGGCAGTCATCGCCACGAACTCAGTCAGCCTCATGTCGACATGGAAGCGTCGAATAGATGGCTGACGAGTCGCGAGCTATTTGGGGAGACCGAAGCGTTAAGGACGAAGTCATCCCCACACGCAACTACAAGAAACATAGTCTACACGACTCAATCACACATGACGACACATGCAGGAAATGCCACACTACACATGAGACGATCGATCACATAATATCAGGCTGTCCCCTTCTTTCCCAAACAGACTACCTCCATCGACACAATCATCAACAACTAGCGCTCAAACACTCACTCATTAAGAACATGGTCCCGTATTACAAGTATATACCACAAAGCATATTCGAATCATCCTCACTTAAGCTATACTGGGACCGCCCCATTCACGCAGACAAAACCATGCATCACAACAGACATGACATCACATTTGTTGATAAGGTCAACAAACAGACCTATCTCAATGATATTGCACTGCCTATCAGCAAGAACATGCAGAAAACTCAAGCAGACAAAATCAGTAAATACACCAATCTAGCACATGAGCTCCAGAAGCAGTGGAGGCAGGACCGAGTTCGTGTTGCACCTATCGTCCTGTCCGCCACTGGTCTGGTACCTCACACATTGCACCACAGCCTCAGCACACTAGGACTTCACAAAAACACTTGTGCACAACTCTAGAAGGCTGTGGTTGTGGTATTCAACACAACATGCATAGTTAGGAAATTCATGGACACGACCACACATCCTTGCATCTTGCACATCTCTTGCACACTTTCTTTACACTTAGCAACATGTGTTTTGGTTCTTGACCTGCCATGTTGTCTTAGCTGGGGAAAACCAAGTATAGAACATAATAATAATAATAATAATAATAATAATAATAACACTCACCACCCCTGAGACCCACACTCAGCAGCTGCGTGAATCATGGGCTCGTAAGGAACTCCATGGCAGACATCATCACGAACTCAGCCAGCCTCATGTCGACATGGAAGCGTCGAACAGATGGCTGACGAGTGGTGAGCTGTTTGGGGAGACCGAAGGGTTCATGATCGCAATACAGGACCAAGTCATCTCCACACGCAACTACAAGAAACACATTCTACACGATGCAAACACACATGACGACAAATGCAGGAAATGCCACACTATGCATGAGACGATCGACCACGTAATATCAGGCTGTCCCCTTCTCTCTCAAACAGACTACCTCCACCGACACAATCAGGTAGCGTCGATCGTTCATCAACAACTAGCACACAAACATTCACTTATTAAGAGCACGGTCCCGTACTACAAGTACATACCACAAAGCGTATTAGAGTCAGCCTCATATAAACTATACTGGGACCGCCCCATTCAGACAAAACCATACATCACAACAGACCAGACATCACACTTGTTGATAAGGTCAACAAACAGACTTATCTAATTGATATTGCAGTGCCTATCAGCAAGAACATGCAGAAAACTCACGCAGACAAGATCAGTAAATACACTGATCTAGCACACGAGGACTTCATAAAAACACTTATGCACAACTGCAGAAGGCTGTGGTGCTCAACACTACACGCATAGTTAGGAAATTTATGGACACAAGCACACATCCCTAATCATTCTTGCACACATCTTTACACTTGGCAGTATGTGCTTTGGTCCTTGACCCGCCATATTGTTTTTGCTGGGGAAACCCAAGGTTTGAAACATACAAACATAATAATAATAATAGTAATAATAATAATAAACTTCAATAATTGACATTTCTGTCTCACTGTCCCAAAACATTTCCAAAGCTGAAATTGAGAAATGTACAAAAAGGAAATCAGGCGATTGAGATACAGTGCATATGGAAGCAGCGACAAATTCAAATACACTGAAGCTCGGTTATAACGCGGTTGTTTATATCGCCAATTCGGATATAACGCGATTTGCTCTTGGATTCCTTCTATTTTGGAAAAGATATAATTGTAAAATTGCAAAATTTACCGTTTTTTCGCCTAAAATCGATTGATTTTAGAGAACTGCTCGCGATTTGCTACTTACAATTAATACTTATTTACAGTAATTAAGACTATATAAGCACCCTAATGTCACGAAAATGCGTCAAATACAATATATTTAAAAAAAATATATCAGAATCTCGGACATTTTAACAAAAATGAATATCGAGATCTATTTTTCTGCCAACGACAACCAGTTAAGAGGCCCGTGTAATCTAATAGGCGTATGAATACCTAGTTTCGATCCACTTGACTCGTCGTTTGTACAAGATGCCAAGATGGCTGCGCCAAATCGATTTTGGCTAAAGGTACGTTTCCGCTCACTGCTGCAGCAGCAGGTAGGGGAGGTGCTTTTAGAGGAGGGAGAGGAGGAATGCAGTAGACTGCGCAGCAGCTACGTTTCCGCTGAACCGACTGCCGCCCTCTGCCCGGGGGTATTTTCTCCCTTCTTCGACCCAGTAAAACCCTTCTTCGACCCATCAAGGTTGCCAAACTGCTCAATTCAGTCCATCAGGACAAGACAATACGTAGCAATTTTAGGAATGTGATTAAAAACCATTATTTCTTTAAAATAAAATCTATAAAGTTATTTTAACTTGAAATCTGATGATTGAAGTTTATAGTTCCATGTATAAAGATTAAAAAAAAAAAAATTAACAACATTTTGATTTATATTACATTTGCTATTTATAAAAGATTATTTTTTTTCCTATAATTTAGGAACAATTATTTGCTAATAGTATTCCTAGTATTAGGGTTGAACAAAGCTAAATCCGGAGGAATGTTGATAATCCGCTTCCGAATGTAATGCCATGGGAATAATAATAATAATAAAAAAAGTAAATAACATCCAAGTTAATATAAAGTTTAAGAGTTTACCATAATTGTCATCAATCGCGTGAGATAACATCATATTGCAGTAAATATAATAACGTTATTACTGTTAAGTTTTATGGATTTTACTGTAAGGTACTGACTGTGAGATGTGGAATGTGATTACAGATATTATTCTAAAGTAATAATGGTTTTTAAAGTTATTTTAACTTGAAATCTGAAGATTGAAGTTTACAGTTCAAAGTATAAAGAATAAACAAAAAAAAAATTAATAAAACTAAATTTTGATTTATGCTACATTTGCTATTTATAAATAAATATTTTTTTCTTCCTATAATAGGAACAAGTATTTCGCTGATATTATTCCTTTCAGGGTTGAAAAAAAGCTAATAAATCCGGAGGAATGTTATAATCCGCTGAGAGGGGAGAGGAAAGACAATTAAAATTTTCCAAACCACAGTTGTAGCAATCCAAACGTCGCAAACATAATAAGAGATGGACAAAAAATTCGTAAATTATGAAAGGATTTTTTGAAAATAAATAAATAAATAAAATGTTATTTTGATTTAATATAATCCATTAAAATAAAAAGGTGACAATATGTGAAAACCTTATTAAATTTTCTCATATACATCATATTGTTTTGATTTTTAGGCGCTTTTTATTTTTAAAGAAATCTTTTAGTGAGTTTTTAATTTTTATACAGCTAGTTAGTTGGGCATTAGATGTTAATGATTTCCTTTTTTAACTTGATTATAAACGATTTTTTTCATCAGGAAACATATCTTTCAATTTTATGTGAATACATAAATAATTAAATGTTATTTTTATTTAATGTAATCGATTGAAATAAATAAATAAATATATAGATTATTACAGAAATATCATATTCATTAACTGAACGTATTTTTTTAAATTTTGAAATATTAAAAATGCATTTGTTTTCATCCATAAACTCTTTTTTCTGACCACTTGCTGCGTGCAGCAGCCAAGATGGTTGCTCATTTTTTCCTTCCTTTTCGACTGCAGCCCTTCTGCTGCTCTGACGTCACGTGCAGCAGCAGTGAACGGAAACGTTTGTATTGAAAATAGAAGGGACAACAAAGGGGCAGTCAAGGTTACCGCCCCAGGGCTGCAGTCGCTGCTCTGCAGCAGTGAGCGGAAAGGTACCTTAATATAACCCATCAAAGTGTTGAAAAAGTAATGATTTATCTATTTATAAACATAAAATTATCTCACATAGCTCCGAATGATGTAGGTAATCGCGAAATGACCATTTTAAATCGATTTGGAATCGTGTGGGCGATAATAAGGTGTGATATACGACATTTGACGTCGCGAAGTAATAAAAGTTCGGCTAAAGATCTTGGATCCGAAAGATCGCGTTATAACCGAGCTTCTGAGTAGTGCCATTGGTGATATCGGCGACCCGAATTGTTTCAAAGAATTTCACTACAAAAACACTACTCAAAGGAATATAAAAGTGAGCACATAATGAACTATGGATCTGGACATGACATCAATATAAAAAAGAATATAATAGAAAATTACTTACAAAGAATTGATATGAATACCAGTAAGGAAGAAGATTTTGTTAGAGAAGTTAAAAAAATGAAAACAATCTTCAAAAAGAATGGGTACAAAGGGAAATAGATTTATTGATAAAATTGTAAAAAAAATATCACTCCTTTAAAATAAAAGAATTAGAAATATATAATGATAAACGTTTTTTTATTCCTTACTTGAACAAAAACAGCTTGCAACTAAAAGAAATTTGTAAAAGGTTCAATTTTAGAATTGGTTTTGAGTACAGAAATAAAATAAAAAATTTCTTATGTAGTAAACTGAATCGAAGTGATAAAAAACACGAGATGGGAATAGTGTACAAGAAAGAATGCTTGAATTGTAAATTGTTCTATCTTGGAGAAAGTAAAAGAACGGTAAAGGAACGTATGATGGAAAACGGCTACTACACAGAAAATAAATTAATAGATAAATCAAGAGTTTGATGAACATTGTAAGAAAAAAACGCACTGCATTAATAGTGAAATTAAAATTTTATGTGTTGAAAAAAGAAACAAAAACACGAAAAATGATTGAAAGCATGTACATTCGTATCACGAAGGAAGGAAATATCAATAGGAGTGAAGGAATTGAAGTCAACGAATATTTGTGAGAATAGCAAAAGTTTTTATTGAGAAGCTGTGTGCAAATTGTAATAATAAGGTTGTAATAGAAGAATTAGCAATAATTAACCAATAGAAAGTTTTCAAATTAAGGTTAATTGTTGTAAGTATCGACATATGAACATTGTTTTCTGTTTCAGGAAATTGTTAATAATAGAAAGTTGTGTTATTATTATTTATTATTAACAAAATGTATATAAGACATATAACAAAATGTGAATACTGGAGGTATGTAATAATTTGATTATTCAAAAAAATTTCGCTAACTTATTGTTGTAAATAGGCTTGAGAAAGAGGGAACGAAATTCCCTTGAAAATTTGCTTTTTAATAATAAATGTAAAATATTACATTTAATTACATTTAATTACATTTAATCTTTTATTACAATAACTATTTTTGGAGAAAGGATCTACAAAAAAGGTATGGAACAATTATATAGAAATAAAAGGTCTTGAAATATTCAATACAATTTACATGCAAAAACTTAAAAGTTAAGTTACCTATATTTTTATTAATTTTTTACTTTTGGTCATGTGTGGCTTTTATCTTTGTTTTGATAACCCTGATTATAGAGAGACAATGTAATACTATAATTAAGTAATAAAATCTTTCCCTCCCAAAATAAAAAAAAAGGGGAAAGTTAGCTCATTGATAATTGTTTTTAGTTTAGCACTGATATTAAATTTCATCTTTAAAATAAGATTAAAAATTAAATTTACAAAAATGTTACAAGTTATATAAGAAAGAAAATTAAAAAAAGGCAACTGCGAATGTAAATTTAGTAAATTTAAATTTCAATTAAAATCATCAAATTTATTGTTTATTTTACAATCTTTTAGGTGGAGGGGTTGGCGAATGAAGCTAGTAAGAGTGTACATTCTCTGTTACATTATTACTGCTAGAATATTCTTTAACAATTTAAGCACTGCATTCAGTTATGTAATGTTTTAAGAATGCAACTTGTTTTGATTTTTTAGTTTTTTTAATAAGTTTTCGAAAGGTACAGGCAGTCTTTAGTTTGCTGTTACGACGTTCATTAGAAACAAGGGCAAAGGACATGTACCAAAGAGCCTCAGGGCCTCAGGTTGCCAGACACGAGTTCTAGGAATTCCAGATGGAAAAAAAAAAAAAAGCAATCAGGGAGCACTTGACGCTACTACAAAATGACAGACCACTTCTACCATTTGGCTTTTCCTGACGTTATATAACCGGTCCACGCGAAATATCCAAGGCCAATGAATAAAAAAAAAAGTAATTCTAATAAGATCATTCAGAAGAATCTAAGGGAACTAAACTGTAGTAATTCATTTAAATTCATGTTAAACGGTTGAAACTATATAGGAAAAAATGTGCACTTATATAAATTTAATTACATATTTAAAAAAAAGAATAAAAATGACTTATGATTCAATTTCACATTAGAGAATAACTTAACGTGTGTTAAGATAATAGTTATTTAATTAAAACGACACACACACAATAAATTTTTTTAAAAGACATATACAATTAAAAAATAAATTATACATTACAGAAGCTTTCGAGAGATTTCAACAGCTCTCCTTGTCAACTCAAAACAATAGAGTTGACAAGGAGAGCTGTTGAAGTCTCTCGAAAGCTTCTGTAATGTACTTATTTTTTAATTATACACTATATGCTTTTTAAAAAAAATTATTGTGTGTTTGCCCTTTTAATTAATAATTACGAAGCAATTTATAGACAAAAAAAATCCAGATGCAACTCATTTCATGTTTATCTGTTTTTTTTTCCCTGCTCTCATTACTGAAAAATGAACAATGAAAATTAGAAATTCTAATATATTAATATATTAAATTTTTGTTTAGAAATAATCGTAAATTGCCATAACATTTAAGACTTCATTCTATACTAAAAAAAACTAAATAGAATTTGAATGCATCAAGGAATACAGATTCCGGAGTAATATTTATTTATTTATTTATTTATTTATTTATTTATATCTTTGATAATAAATAATTTCTCTTAGCAGCTATTTCGTTGTGGTAGTAGCTGACATTGTTCCAAGGCATGAATGTAGAAGGAAGATGAATGAGAGAAGGAACTATAGGAACTATAGTAGGAAAAGTTTGGATGTTAGAAGCTCCTACCACAAAAAAAAAAAAAAAGATTGAAGACCCTCTCCTTTCCAACTGAGATCCTATGTATGGAATCATTATCCTCCTGTTAAGAGTTAAGAATTTTAACTTTTGTTATCTATTTTTTTTTTTTCTTTCTCGTAATACATTTTAACGCAATTCAATCTTAACAAAAAATATTCGATAAACTATTTATTATCTATATTTTCAGGTAAGTTTCGAAAACAAACTAAATAATTTACTGTCCGTTTGTGAATGGCAGAGTTACCACTCCGGGACGATTTTACTCCGCAGAGGGGTGATACGCTGAGATGGATACTTTCCTAAGAAATTCTTTTGGACATTTTCGCTTTTAAGGAAAAAATAACGAGGAGCATTTTTGCAATAGTATTTATTCTTTCCATAATTCTTTCCCGAAAAGCGCAAATAGAACCCAGCTACTAGTAAACTAACACTATAAAAAGTAAACATCCCCTCTTTAACTTTCTCCTCACACCTATTCTGAAGAAATCGAAGGAGACCTGGCGCATGCGCAAAAGCGTTGAAGGCTCTCGTAAACAAAAACGAACTGTATCTCTTGCGCTGTTTATTTGTCCACTGAAAAATATTCGAGCCCATTTTAATTTCGTAGAATTATACAAATTAAGAAAACAATTTCATTAAAATCATTTTATAAATAATGGTTGAAAATACGGGATTGATTGACGAATTTAAATAGGAAATTGCAATTTCATCAGTTCACGAAGATTTGTTGGAAAAACATTCCGACGATACAAATTTCTAGGAAATGGCTTCCTAATATTGCTTAAATTTCCTTAACTTAACCTTCAATAACAACCTTCACTTATCAACAGCTGAAGACATTCTATCCCAGAAACCTTTGAGTCGGAACATCATTAGATGATCCAATCGGGAAAAAGAAAAGTTGACAATATTGACAATATTGAAAACTTATCCAAAGTTAACAATATATAAATATTGCTGTATTGTAATATTTATGTTTATACAGGGTGTACCTGAAATAAACATAAATACAAACATAACATGAAATAAACATAAACATGCTTGTCAAACTTAAAGGTTGTATTCAATCATGCAAAAGATATGAAATAAGAAACGATACAGAGGTGTTGTCCTTTATGTCGCATCGTAGAGTCATTAAATTGCTCCTCAGTAATCAATATATGTCCTGCTCATTCCCCTGATTTAAACCTTCTGGACTTTTTCGTATGGAGTTATCTTAAAGTGTACACTAATGTATGCCCCACCGGTTCCTGATACACTGCATGATCGCATAGTGGATGGGTGCAACACAATTCGACGGATGCAATCGATGGGACGACGTTGTGTTGCGTGCATTGCGGCCGGTGGAGGACATTTCGAGTACTTTCTGCGAAACTGAGAGACTGTATGGCCAACAGCTCTGTATTGTTGCATCGTTCATATCTTGGAAATAAAGCATTTCCAGAATCATGTTTATATGGCATTTATTCATTGTTTTGCATGATTGAATACAATTTTTGAGTTTGACAGCACATTTCAGTTATACTCTATATAGTGGTAACTTACTGTTATTGATTGTTACAAAGTATTTGCTGTTATTAGTCCGCTTTCTTCACTAATTTTTGTTTTTCCGAAATATTTAGCCTAATTTATAATTTAATAAATAGGCTTTAATTTTAGCCTAATTTAATTTCCTTAGGAAAGGAAGCTTCTATGCATGATTAAATGAGAAATCAACAACACAGAAAATTGTTATGAAACGAGATTTAACGTGCCTGAATGATTCAAAGAAATGGGTAACAAAAGAAGGCACAATGTTAAAAGAAGGAATTCGCACCCTGAGCTGTCACTGGGAAGGAACTGGGACTGACCGTTTCGTCCTTTTTAGGACTCATCAGCCAACCAAACTCCACCGATGACAGACTCAGAAGGTGCGAGAGGTTAGCATCCCGACTTTCGCTCTTGAGAGCGGGACCTTCCCCGAAGAAATCCTAACCAAAAAATGATCAAAAATAAAAAATACAAATGTTTCCCGAGATCTTAACCTCTCGCACCTTCTGAGTCTGTCATCGGCGGAGTTTGGCTGGCTGATGAGTCCTAAAAAGGACGAAACGGTCCGTCCCAGTCTCTTCTCGATGACAGCTCAGGGTGCGAATTCCTTCTTGTAGCGTTTGTTACCCATTTCACAAAATTGTCAGTTAAAAAAAATATTAAAAAAAAATAAAAAAAATTATTACATGTGGTAAGAACTTTCCGACGCTTTTGCGACTCCCTTGTCACTTTCGGTATAAGTTTTTGTTTAGTTGCGTAGGGTTAGGTCGAGGCCAAATGAAATAACAGGGTCTTGTGTTAACAGATTTCAATATACCTAAATCAACTCTTGTAACTTTTTCAAACTTATTTTCAAAATATACTTTCTTTGAATATTTTTTATGTCTATTAGTTTTCTTTTTCTTTTTTTTTAATTTATCTGTTTAAATTAATTCATTCTAGGGAAAAAAAAAACGCAACAAAAACCAAACCTTACGTAATTTAACTAAAACCTTTTTTTTTTTTAAAAAAAAATAGTCATTTGAAAAACTTGTCAAATTTGACGTAATTAAATAACAAATATACGAAAGGAAAAGAAGACCGGTTATTTATAATAAATAAAAACGACAAAAAACGGTTTCCCTATATTATGTAATAACGTACATGACATAATAATATATCGGCATTGTTTATTTTCATTCTATAAAAGTTTGACTATTTATAACTAGATTTGTTCTCATTTTCATTTTTTTTTTATAAATTTAATTTTATAGTTAATTTTTTTAAAAAGGGAAATTATAGAGAAAATCCCTTTTTTTTTTTTTAATATGGAAAACAGCATTCTATTTTCTTTGTTTTAAAACAATCTGAATTGGAAAATTTCCTATTATTTCAATTCAATTTATTCCAATTGGAATTTTTTTTTTATATTTAGTTGATTCATATATTTTTTACATATTAAATTATATTTTTACTTTTTTTCTCTCTTTTTTTTTTTCACTATTTTCTTGGATTTCAAATTCTTGTGGATAATTTATCAAATCTCTTTATGATATAAGAAATCAATAAATCTTAACTATTTGTTGTCATTGTCACAGGTGACCGCCTTTAGTTTTTTAGTGAGGAAAACCATTCCCTGGAGACATTCGTACCAGGGCCGCCTTTCACCAACTAAATCGCCGTTGGCCATTTCACCCTCCCCCCTACAGCTTGAACAGAATGGAAAATTCAGAAGGCTGGATATTAAAAGAATAAATTATAAAAAATAAAAGAATAAAAATAAATTCTTTATTTCTTTATTCCTCTATTTCAAAATCTAAAAGTAAAGGTTTTTGAGATAGAGGAATAAACAAAAACAAAAAAAAATTGCGAGGAGCAATCAGCTTTATTATAAAGAAAGGATATAAATAGTTTATTATTTATTTCATGAGCCAACCTTATTTCCGTGCATTCACAGACCATTTAAATATTTTCTGCGGGGTTATTATAATATTGTTGGATCCTAGTGTCAAGGTAAACCTGAGATCTATCTGTTAAAAAAAAATCGTATAATTTCAAATGTATATTTCATTATATATCAATATCTTCATTCATTGTTGTCATTACATTTAAGTGTATCCAAAAATCATCAGCACTTTGCTTCTATTAGGGTGATTGTTTAATTAAGAAACACAATCAAACGTTTAATTAATTGAGATAATGTTTATTTAATTACCAATAATACGGGTGACCATTTTTGCCGTAATGGGCGTATGAAGAATTTTTATTTCGGGGTTAAAGAAAATGACCTCCAATAAAAAAAAAGTCGTCCTCAACCGACCATCAACCCCCCACCCCCCACCCCCACACACACACAAAAAAAAGAAAAGAAAACAGAGCCTATTCTACACATTTCGAGATTTCGAGGAAGGAGGGGAGAAGAGGTGACTATCGTCCCCTCCTAAATCAGAGACGGTTTTAAGCTAAACGAGAACATATGCGAACGAAGAATTGCGAGACCCTATTTATTTAATTGAATTGACTTCGACCTCACACCGTCCAACGATAAAAAAAAAAAAGAATATATTTTTATGCTAAACAATAAATTAAAAGGAAACCAAAAAAAATAAAAAAAAAAAAAAATTAAAAAAAAAAAAAAAGGAAAAAGAAATAAAAAAAAAAGTTAGGAAAAAATAAAATAAAAAGAATGTTAGGAACGCAAGAAAAACAAAAACAAAATACACGCGGATATTGAGAAAAAGAAGATTAAGAGAAAAAACATGACATTAGATGCACCGATTCGAACCGACAACATTCAGTTTGTAAGTCCGAGTCCTTAAGTATCAAGCTATATCTGACAACTGAAATGAGATTGTTACATTTCTGACATTTAAACTAATAGTGGAAATTCAATGAAAACAATCCCAAATATATCGAACATGGGGAGACATTGGCCCCTGAAAATACCTTTTTCCTATGTTTTTTGGGCCTCTGAACACGATGATGAAATCCATTCGTCGATCTGACCTTCCATTCGGGAAATAATAAGAGGGTACAATGACAACAATGCCAAATATCTCAAACATGGAGGGACGTTGGCCCTTGAAAATACCCAATTCCTACATTGGTTTGGGCCTCTGAACACGATGGTGAAATCCGTTTGTCGATCCGACCTTCCGTTCGGGGATTGTTGGAAAGGGGACAGACACGGACGGACAGGACAAGCGCAATAGCTACCTATTTTGGTCCTATCATGGTATTTTTGGTCAACCGTGTGTCGCTAAAAATGTCTGACATACAACTTTCTAACAAATATCTATGGGGGAAAAAAAAAAAAAAAATTGCTTGATATAATAGAAATAGGATAGTTTCTCTTTTTTTTTTTAAATAATCTTTTCTGGAAATGATTAAAATAGAACTTAAATCTACTTTAAGAAACTTACTAAAGAACTTACTGTAGAAAGAAAGTGCGTCTTTAAAAGAAAAATGTTGTTCCATGGAAAAGTGATTAGTTAAATAACTTTTGAAAAAACAGTTAAAGATGCAATTAATTATAACGATTTATGTTTCTAGGAAAAACGAAAGTAAGAAGAGCTATCATTAAATCATTCTACCAAATAACTGAATACTGAAATTAATGAATAACGTTTAAATGTTAAAGATAAATCTTGAGTCTACAGCTTCCGAGACTTAATTTTTTTCTTTCGGAAATTGTATTCTTTTTAATTTTATACTTTTTAAGGTAAAAAAAGCCATTCTATAGAAAAATGGAACCCATTATAATCTATGCGGAAACGTTCATTACAAAAAAAAAAAAAAAAAAAAAATTGTGAATCCTACAGATTGATTTGTTTCTTCCCGTTGATTTGAGTGGTCTCTTTCAGGGCGGTCTGACAGTTATCGTGAAGCGAAATAGAGGAGCATCTTTTCACAGGAAAAGCTACTCATGGTCCTATTCAGAGAAACTCGCGGCGAGCTTTAAAACACACACAAACTGTACATCTATTCTTCAATCAAAATCAGGTCTGAAACCACAGATGAAGTTGTGACGTAATACTGTTGCTAAAAATCTGTTGATCAAACGAATGCACGGTAGAGATTTAATATGTTCTTCCATAATTTTTAATTCTATCATTGACCAGTAAGTAAATAAACATCCCAAGTTGCATTACATAGGTATAATAATCTGATGTTTAACGTGTGTAAGCCATAGAATTAAGACAGGTAATAAGGGAAACGACACACATATATATAAATAATAATAATCATGTATTAAAAAAAGGTATAATTATATTTCGGACAGTTTCGTCAGGAGGTTTACGTAGGTATACGTAGGTATATATGTATTTATTATCTAAGTATTTCAGCGTTTCTTTAGAGTGTCTGCAAGTGAGTAATTATCCTCAACTGGGCAAATATAAAAATTCTGTAAATCGATAATTTCATCAGATAGTATGACTCGTTTTTTTACTTATTGTATAGTACGACTTGAACTTTTTTTTGTATGGATGGTTGGTGTTCAAAACAAAAATTACGCTCGAAGGGGTTCGGTAAGTCAAAGAAGTTTGGAAATCACTGATACAGCTCGATATTGGCATACATTGCCTATCAGTCTATACTTTTCACCATACAATATTTGTTTCTAAAGTAAATACTCTCACACATAATTGTATCTGGATATTTATGGAAGGACAACACAGTGGCAATATTCACAGTGACAAGAAAACTATCCAAAATAGAGTCCCTCAAGGTTCACAACTAGGCCCTTTGTTTTTCTTACTTTTTTTATCAACGACATATTTCAGGTAATAAAGTGCATTTAGTAAAGCAATGAAAAATAATGTTGGTTTTCTGTTGTCGAGTCCTTTCTCTAAATGGTTTTCTTGTCCTTGAATTAAAAGTTCTCCTCCCTCAAAGGTTGATCTAATCTATCATATCTTTGACAAGCGAAAATTACTACAGCCCTAATGTAATTTCTTTCTTCTTTTTTATTTTGGAGGGAGTGGGTGAAGGAATACGGAGAATTGCCTTCTTATCATTTGCTTTGTGATTACATAATCGCTTAATTAAACTTATTTCTGTTAAATTAATCGCAATTTCAATAATTGTTTAAATCACATGAATACAATAAGATTAAAATATAAGTAAAAAAATATTTACACTTTCGAAACATATTTCATCAAAAATTAATCTTTATAAACCAAAGCACATAAAATCAATTACAACTGAAAAAATTTACGTCTTCATTTTACCTTTAAATTACTAACAATGCAAACAACGATCAAAAGAAAAACGATTGTTTGTAGGGCCTGGATTTTTTTGTCGGTTTTCTTTTTTCATGATCTTTATTCCCATTTTATCCTATTTTCCAAGAAAAGTGAAGCAATTATCAGATCAGTACGTCAGTGCATATTTACAAGCAAAATAGGCAATTGAAAAATTTGGTTTATTGTGAAATCGCGCAAAGAAAGACTTAAAATAGAAACAGCGGATATTAATCCACTTACCAACCTTCCTTCGCTTGCTTTGATAAGCTTAATATTAATTGGACTTTAGCAACTTAACGAATTTTTAGCAACTTAATGAATATTTGCAGAAGTAACTCATTTTCAGAAAATTAAAAATTTAAGTTTAATATTTGTGTTCCGTAGACATTATAATTTAAAAATAAATTAAGGAAAAAGTAATTAGTTTCCGACTTTAAAAAACAAAGACAAATAAAAAAACGAAGCAGCTTAATACTGCTACTTTTTTCTACTTCTTATTTTTATGAACGTATTTAAAATTTACGACTTCATTATATTGTATATTTAAAAAGTCTTTATACCTTATTCCTATCAAATAATAGCCTACTGCATACGAATTAACGAAATTTATCATTTTGAATATTAGAGAAGTCATTTAACGGCATTGCTTCGTGAAGCTTTTTTCTAGTTCAAATTTGATTACCGGTATTTTTTTTTTTTTAAAGTAAATATCTGGATGCAGCCGTTAAATTCCTTTTGTGCTTGCTTTAATGCAGGACAAGGAAGTTTTGTATTTCCCCCCTCTTTTAATTTATGGTTAGGATTTCTTCGGTGGGAGATCCCATTCTCGGGTGCGAGAGTCGGGATACTAACACCGTGCGCACTTTCTGGGTTGTCATCGGAGGAGTTTGGCTGGCTGAGGAGTCCTAATGAGGACGAAACGGTCCGTCCCAGTCTCTTCCCGATGTCAACTCGAAGTGCGAATCCTAACTTTAGCTTTGTGCCTTTCGATTGATATTTTTCTTGAATTATTCGGGCACGTTAAACTTCTTTTATTGGTTAAGTTATATTTTGAATTTTTTTTTTTTTAAAGTTCTAGCTGTATTGTATATCTTAAAATATCATAAAAATTCGGGCACTTCTGTTGCAGTTTTGAAAATTTTTAATTAGATTTTTTATTTCATTAGCTTTTTGGAAATACATATTTCCAGAATATTTCCATATTTTAAATACATATTTGGAATTTCATATTTTGATATGATGTGTGTGGGTGTTTTTTTTTTTTTTTTCCCTTTGTCGATACGAAAAGACGAGAACAATTCAAATGTGTCAATACCGAAAATAAAAATTATACTTATTATTACAAAAGTCAATTAATTTTTCTAAGCTTAAATAGAACTATCATTCCAGAAAACGTCTTAAGTAATATGTACTGATTATTTATTGGGCAAAAACAATAAATTTTATAAAGTATTGGGCAAAACAAACAAACTAGTGAAACATTCTAAGTCCCCATTGCTCTCTCTTTTGGTTTCTGTCTTTCACTATTCTTTGTTTCACCCAATAGGCCTACTGCATTTTTTTTATGGCAATTATTAGAAATAACGCATCAATTGCCAAGAGTATAATAACTTAGATAAAATAGAATGTAAAAGATATTTCGTTAATGAGAAATTAACTGCTAATTATATCGTTTTAGGCTTCTGCTACTTGTACCAGGAGCCTTATAATCCCGCTTTGTCCGTCCGTCTGTTGACAAGTATCATTAAAATCTCATTAAATTATCATTAAGCACAACAATCGCAACAATTGCGCCTTTTGCATTCGCAACAATCACGTTTATAATAATAAGAAACTTAAAGCAATAATTCAACATAGATTAATCAGAAGCCGTTGCGAAGCATTGTGATTGGTTTACTAATCGCTATCCCTACCTTGTTTAAGTTACAAAAACAAAAACCATCAATATCTGTCAAAATTCTTTCCTCAACTCCACTATTAGGTTTGAGAGGGAAAAGCAACGAAAAAAAAAATGATTTGAAATTAATTATTAATTATTGCTTTGCCTACTTTCTTAGCAAAGTAAGGCTTATAAAATCTGTCACTCTGTATGTGTGTCTCAATAACTTTTGAATCACGAGATGATTCTTTTTGAAACTTGAGATGCTTATTTACGGACAACGGACGATGTAACTTTTGAATTTAAAAGTTTTTCCGAATGGGCATCTAGAAATCAGTGTATGAAGATAGTAAATTCCTATAGAAAAGCGATACAAAAATTGGATCTCTATCGATATTTTAAACAATGGCTACTAGTCACTAGTAATCCACTTATTTCTGCTTGCTTTGCTATTATTAATTTCTCTAGATTTACGGAACGTAAGTAAAGATTTAATTTATTTTTTTAGAAAACGAAAAGTCTTCAGTAGATATTGTAATTTAAAATAAAAAGAGACGTTTCGTTTGTATTAACTTCAGAATTTAAAAAAAAAACAAACAAACACCGCAAAGTTTGAAAGAAAGGATACCTTAAGTATTTTTAGAAACTTGAGAATTGAGAATTTGACACCATCTTTTCAGTGACTAAAATTGTAGTATCTTAAAATTGCTTTTTCGAAAGGCACTTCGTTTCCTAAAATTGCATTGCAACAAAAACAGTTTCAAATTCAAAACATGTGCAGTTTGTAACTTAATAAAGTGGACTTTTTTCTTATTTATTATTAACAACTAAATTTAGCAGAAAGTGAAATGTCAATATTTTAAATTTCCTTTTTTTATTAAAAAAAATAAAATAAAAATAGGCCTCCTTAAAAAGAAAAACACACACAAACACACAAAACAAAAAACAACGAATTTTGATCTCTTTAAAGAAAGTAAAAGAACTTGAAACCAAATAAATGAAAGACGAAAATTTAAGGCAATGCTTTATAATTGTTACAAAATTCTATTAATAATTAATTTGATTTTAAGGTTAACATATCCAATACTATTTTTCGTATCCATTACTTCAATTCCTTAAATATTTATAAATGAGAAGTAATTCTAAACAATAATTTACAACACTTTAATTACTTGAGAAATGAGATCCCTAGAAGACAGCTTATTTTCTTTGGTGGATAAATTGCTGATTCATGTCATGAAGTCATTGGAAGATAAGCGATCTCTTGTCTTTGTTCCCGAAACTTCTTAAGAATGTTGACCCGAAATTATCCCTTCAGTAGATTAGAAGATTTTAAGGATTAAATTTATCCCCTTGGGTGGAAAGAGTTCTTGCAAGTTGTGACAACATTCAAAATAAAATGCAGAAATTTATAGAAATTAAAAATAAAGACATTATTAAAAAACAAAAATTAAAAAAAGTTATTTTTATTTAACATTGTAAAGTTTATTCTATGTTAACTGATATAGTTACGTTACATTACTATCACAGTGTAATTAATTACCAGTTGGTATCATATCTCAGCAGATGTTACCAACTAGTTAAAGATTGTGACAATGATAACGTTAACTATAAAAAGGCCCATTCACAATAGTGGGTATTTTTGTTCTGACAACTGTGATGGAGGCCTTAACCTATGTTTTGATTGTGGCTTGTATTTTGGCTCTTTCTTCAGCCAGAGTTTTTCATCATGAAGATCATGAGAGACATGAAGGGGAATGTGCTTCAGTGAGACCTACACCAAGTTTCGATTTACAAAGGGTAAGTTTTAAAGAAAATTCATTTACTTTGTTTTTAACCTGCATTTAATTTTTCTTGAAAGGCTTTTTCGGCCGCTTTTAAATCCTTAAACTTCTTTAAAAAAAAAATACTCATAACTAAAGAATTCCAAATTAAATTATTTGAAACGTAGCCGTAATTTAAAATAATAAAATGTGTAAGTAACCAGTGAGAAGAGGAGAAGTTGATAGCCACCCTGGGTTCATTGATGGGGGTTCGAATCTACAATAAAATCCCCTTCACTCAATCAAAAATTCAATACTATTTAGATTTTTAATTTAATTCAGTATCAAAAAAGGTAAATAGTCAGAGTATGCATTTTATGCTTATTAAACTTACTTTTTAATTCAATAATATTTAGTATTTTAATTAGAGTCAATGAAACTGAATATGATAGGCAGATAATTGTTTATAATATATCTATCAATCTAACTTTAGAAAAAACACATTCAATTATTTTTACCAGTGTAGGCAGGGTTTTATTTCGTGGGACCTTCCTAAGAATCCTTTGGGGCTCATTTCTTTTAGTTTTTTCAAATATATTTCTATATCAGTGATATATTTCTATAAAAGTTTGAATTCAGAGGGACACAATTTTTCACTATATAGAACGCCAGGAAAATCTCATGGAAATATAAAAATTCAAAGTTTATGAAGAAATTTTGGGGACTGAACCGGAAATCTTCCTCCATGATTTTTCAAGCAAATCATACAGAAAACAACACATAACATAAAAAAAAGAAAAACAAAATGACCCATTTTTTTTCCCAAATGTTAATGCTGTATGTAGCATGTAAGTGTTTTGATTAATTCACAATTCAGATAATGGGGGTAATGCCATGGCGATATTGTGAACGTTCCTCATTTGCTGAATTTTTATCTACAGTTGATTCTTTTTGTCTAATTTCTGCTCTTTCTTCCTTTTTAAACATTACAAAAAAAATCTACCTTAAATTAGTTACTTTAATACCGTTAGATTAACCTGCATTTTATTAACTGAATCTTTTAATAGTAAGCATTTATTAAATATCAAAATTCCTGTTCAGATTCCTAAATGGAATGTGCTTTTATAAAGCTTTTATCACTTTGGGAAATAATTTTTTTTTAATAATTTCAATATTGACAAGTCTTTAAGTGATATAATTTATTAATTTAAATAATAGCAATTTTGTTTTGCGAAATTTAAAATATCTAAGACGTGTTGAATTAATGTAAGTTAGGATTGTTTTAATATGTAATTTGTTTTTGCCTTTGGGGCATCTCCATTATTTCTTTGAATGTCTACACGGAAAAGTCGACCATGAAAGAATACAAATATCTTCTAAGTAATAGAATTTCATAAAACGTACAAGTGAAAATGATTTACCTTAAACTGATATAAAATTTCAATTTATTTAATATTACAAAATATGTTACGATTTAATCAATTTACATATTCCATAAGTAAAACGTAGTCCTTTTCCTATAATGTTCATAACTTTTTTTGTATACGAATTCATATAATAAGATACGAAAGCCATTAGCCAATTTCGAAGTTTGTATATGATAACGAATAATATATAATAAAGTGATTTTTATTATAAGCACGTCTAATAAAGAATCTATATATAAAAAAATACGATCTGGTAGGCATAACCTGACGATAGAACAAAAAAAAAATAGAATAAGGAAAAAAATGATTGAATTATGCTGTCATAATACTCAAATCCGAGGACCTACAAAAGTAGAGTTGCAAATTTAATGTAAGCAAATTCAATCATATATTTATGGTTTTCTGATGCCTTTTATTTCTATTTCTATAATTATACTCATTTAATTTCAGTATTCATTGGGAACATGGTTAGCATTGTCTGCCTCTCATCCACTCAGAGAACGATGCGTCCAAGTGAAAATAAGCCAAGATCCCGCAGTCTGCACCCACGCTGGACTCCTCCAGAAGTAAGAATTCAATCCTAAAATTGTTTTAAAAAATTAAACTGAAGATATATTGAAATATTTTTAATTACATTCCTTTTTGTGAATACAGTAATTGCTAAAAATCTCATTAAGCTATAACCTTCAAAGAAAATCAATAAACGAAAAAGTTGATTTCACAAGTCCTTTTAAAGTTCCATATAGTAACAAATGAAATATAATATTTTCGTAACTGTTAAATAACTTTTACGTTACATTTAAGACATCTTTATACATGATATTCTACCTTTTGTTCATTAATTTATTGGGTAAAACTCTTTACTTGAAATTATATCACACCTCCATTAAAAAAATATTTATGTATTAAATATATTTTACAGCAAATTTTTGGAAAGCTTCCATTCTTTCCTTTATCAAGCTTCATAATACAAACAAATAAACAGTTTGTGTTTGAAACAATTAACAGAATCAAATAATTAAATTAAACAATTTAACTACTTTAGCAAGTGAATTGGTAAAATCTTGTATTAATTGCAAAAATGTCGTAGCATCTGAAGAATTAAAATCATTATAATAATAATTTAGATTGTCGAAAAGGTTTGTTTTTAAAGTAATGACAAGTTATTGTTGTTATAATGATCAAATGTGAATGTTCCAGGATAATGTAAGATTGAAAAGGTATTTGTGGGACAGTATTTGGAATCTTAACACAATGAGTCAAATTCTGGAGCTGAATTTAATTAATTTATTAAATGAAAAACATGGATTTTTAAAGTATTTACAAATCTTGATTTGATTGGCTAAGTAATTAAAAATATACAGTATAATGATTGGACAAGAAAACGAATTTAAATTAATTAATTGACTCAACAGCTACAACGGAATTTAAAACTAAACAGAAAAACAATAATTAGGAAATGCAAAGGAATAAATAACAGTAAAGGATAAAAGTGAATATAGATAAATAATTTCTACAAAAATACAGATAGTAAATGATTTCTAAAATTTTTTATATACAAACTATTACAATATTGTGTTATGTGATATTATTTGTTGTATTATGAAGCTTGGTAAAGGAAAGAATGGAAGCTTTCCGAAAATTTGCTGTGAAATATATATAATAAATAATATATTTTTAATTGAGGTGAGATATAATTTTAATAATATGATAAGAAGAGAGTTGAGAGAAAAGTATGGAATTAAAACTATTTTTTTTTTTTTTTTGATAAGAAGCTTTGAATTAATTCCTCTTAGAATTTGTTGTTTTATTTAAAATTCATTTAAAGCAACCTCTTAAATGATAATAATAATAATAAAAGGCCTTTGTCATTTTCTGACGTTTCTCTTCTACTTGTAAAGAGACTTTTCTTTTGTTGAAATACTGAGAAGTAGTTCATTTTCACTGACATCGTAGTTAAAAGCTAGAACATTTGAAAAACCTTTGAGTCCAGGTGCAGTTTCTTTCTCTCGTTCCCTCCTGTCAAGATATCACCTGCTCTGACCCTCCAGCGATAAAGAGTGGGTGGGTATTCAGTGACATCTCTATGAAGTGTTGTCAATGTATTGATTTTGATGCGTTGACCCACAGACCTCGTGTGAGTCCTTAAACCTAACTATCCATCGTTTGTCAAAGTGTATCTCAACTTCATACACCTCTTATTTAAAGAAATAGTATCCTTTCTCTTTTAATCACTCATCAAATTACGACATAAAATCTTAATCATATCAACCTATTATTCTGTTATCTTTAATAGAATGTAAGAAAAATATTATATAAGGAAAATAAACATAAAAAGTACAAAACTAAAGATTCACTGAGATATTTTTAGAGTTTTTCGTAACGGGAATCCAAGACAGATTCTAGTTTCTTAGTTTCCTAACTTTCGTCTGTTAAATGAAACAGAAAACTCTAAAAAAAGCTCAGTGAATCTTTAATTGTATGCGGTTTTTTTACATTTAGATTCCTTGTAAAACATGATCATACGCGTTAATTTTGCTATTAAAAATATCTCCTTGAATGTATTATTAAGATGCTTTATGAAAATAGATATTAAAAGTTTTCTTACTACAAAGAGAAGATTTGGTATCTCTATTAGATTTTTATTTTCAATCGCTTTCTGTTCATCCGTACACAGTAAATGTGTGATATGGTACCGAAGGATACTCTTTTCTTTAATATCTGTAATTTTATAATTTTTTTAATAACTTATCCTAGGAAAGGAATGGAAGGGGCAGGGCCGGAAACACCCAGGGCCCCTAGGCACTTGATAATTGCGCCGCCCACATCCCGAAAATCTACAACCAAAAAAAACAACCGGAATCTCCAATTCAACAGCAAAAAAAAAAAAAAAAAAGAAAAAAAAGTACGGCGGGGCCTTTCGGCTGCCTGGGGCCCCTAGGCCCGGGCCTTCTTGGCCTAGGCGGAAATCCGGCCCTGGGTGGAAGGGGTGGGTTTCCTTAGCTCTCTTTCTACGAAATCTATGAACTTGAGTGCTGAATAGCTTGTTTTCCTTCAAGATTGTAATTTCTCTTGAAAAATGTAAAAATAATAATAAAATAATAAAAAAAGGAGGTATATTAAAGTAAGGAAAAAAAAAAAAAAAGGAAAATCAGACACTCTGATATTGAGAAGAAAAGATTAAGAGACAACAACAACAATAGATATTGGATTCGAACCGACAACCTCTAGCATATGAATTCTAGACCTTAACCATCAAGCGATAGCTGACAACTGAAATGAAATGGTTGCATTTCTAACATTTAAGCTAATAGCGGAAATCCAATGAATACAATGCCAAATATCTCGAACATCGATGGGACGTTGACTCCTGAAAATACCCTATTCCTAAGATTTTTAGGCCTCTGAACAAAGAACGTATATAGATATATAAACGTTCTTTGCTCTGAACACGATGGTGAAGTCTGTGTTTTGATCTGATTTTCCGTTCGGGAGTTATCACGGGGAACAGACACGGACGGACGGACAGGACAAACGCAAAAGCTAACGATTTTGGACGCTATCACGATAGCTTCCCAATGGGTCGTTAAAAACAACTTTTCATGAAATGTGAATTATTATTTCATGTATATGGATAAATATTTTGTATTTATTTATTTATTTATTTATTTAATTTATTTTCTCTTCAGTGGAAGACCTTTCAATGTAACGGTTCCTTATACAATGCAAATTCCAGGAATTTTCCGACATCAAGATCGTGGTAAGCATTTCAATTCACTTACTATTTTATTTATTTATTTATTTATTTATTTATTTATTTATTTATTTATTTATTTAATTTTTTTTTTCCATTTTGTTAAACATTGTATTTCTAAATTCAATATACATATAGACGACAACATATTTAGAATAGTACCATAATTTCTCACACGTTAATTCAAAGCATAATATTGGATTTCTAAGTTCATTTAAAGATAAAATTACAATTATATTGTTTTTCCTTAAAAGGCTTAAGATGATTTTATTACATGCTATTAAGATTAGATAAATCAAAAGTCTGTTTCTCAGTAATTATTCCCCAAAATTTTAAATTGAACAAGAATAGAAAGAAATATATTAGTTAGGGAATAACCCGTTAACAAACATACAGTTAGAATATTAAAAATTATTAAGAGAAAAAAATTAAAATTCCATAAAAAACGGATAATAATTAAGTTATGTTGTTTACACACTGTCGAAACTGTCTGTACATTTTTCTATGAGAATTTTTAACTTTTTTTGTTACTAAATTTTAATATTCTACTTAAGTAATCCATGCTTTAAGCCTTACCTCTTTATTTGATCAAAATATATTATTAGAAGTATTTTTTCTCTTATGTTGTTTCTTGTATCTTTGTTTAGATGGTGAAGAACGTGTTTACACCGTTCTAGCGACTGACTACGATAACTACGCTGTTGTTCAAATGTGTAAAAACTATCCTGATGAGACCCACGAAGATATTTATTATATTTTTGGTCGAAATCATTCATTGGAGAATCAAGAGCAGTTACAGACCAGTGTTCAGACGATACTTCATGAAGGCGACGTCTTCCAAAATATCCGACACGAGAATTGTCATTGAGTTGAACTGTGTTTTTGTAAACATTGTAAAAATAGATAGAAATTATGTTGCTTAAATATCTTTCAATAAATATAATTTTTTTTTTATAAATGTCGGCTAAAAAAAAATGTAACTTTGTTTTTGTAAAAATATTTTTTTCTGTGTTCTGAAACATACATTCTGATAATTTTTTATTATTTTTTTTCTGTCTTTACTCCCGATAAAAGAAAAACCCGATAAAAACCCGTTTTGTCGTATTTCAATTTAAAATCCTAGCAACGGACCTTAGCAACAAGCTGTTTGAACTGTGACGTAAGTTGTGACGACACACTTAAACAATCCAATTGAAAGGGTCTGACCATCATAACCCCTCCCATTTCAAAATCGTAGGTAC